>CM070596.1:31874648-32247867 GCA_036346395.1 Hsuehochloa calcarea
CATCGGCCGCTCAAAGCCGTGCCCGATACAACGCCTGGAGCCGCGTCGCTCGACGCCTCGGCCCACCGCACTGTGCCACCGCCGCACGAAAGGGAAGAGGGGGAAATGGCTCGGACCCGCCACCTCCGGCCGACCACCCGTAGCGGCGGCGCTGCCGCACAACCTCTTCCGTGACGCCGCCGCGCTCAAAGCCGCCGGTCGGAGCCCCGCGGTGGGGCTCCACCGCCTAGCCGCGGTGGCTCCCATGAAGGGAGTCGCTGCCACCTGAGGGGGGAATATGGGGTAGGGACTCCCCCCGGTTTGATGCTTGGCTGAACGGCCTACCAGACATCGCGCCAAAGAAAAAAAAAAAAGAAAAATCGAAAAAGTTGCAAAATTTGTGAAAAATACCCTCGAAAATCCAAAAATTACGCGAAAATTTTATCAGAACTAAAATTTTCACGTTTGAGCCATTGGAAATTGCAGAATTCACTTAAAATTCATATTTCAGCAGAAAAGGGCATCAGGAATTCAATTTTTGAATCGATTTTTTTGCATTTGAAGCATGTTTAACTTTGTTATTGTTACTTCTATGCAATTTATGTGCTGTATTTACTGCTTTGATTATTTGTGACTATTTATAGTGCTTTTAATCACTGAAAATAGCAGTAAAGTCTGAAAAATGCATAGAAAATACGAGAAAATTATGAGAATCTTTGCAACCATTTTATGCAAATTACCGGAGTAATCTTATGCACTTTTTGCATGAATATGCAGATGACTGGCATTACAAACCGGAGTTTGAAGAGCTGGCCCAGCATGACCACAATACCTAACTTGGGCATCAGTTGTCAAAATCGTACTTGGAGCTAAGAAGCTTCGTTCTGCTATTGGACTTGGCACCCTGAAGGACGCCACTCCAACCGTTGAGGAGAATGATCAAGCAATTCATTTCCTCAGACATCATCTCTGCCTAACGCTCGAGAATAAGTATATGATAGAAAAGAACGCACTATCTTTATGGACCGTACTGAAGAAAAGGTTCGAGAAGCTAAAGTACACCATCCTTCCTTGGGCAGAGCAGGATTAAAACCGACTACGTTTTGCTGACTACAAGACCGTGGGGGAGTACAACTCTGCATTGCATATAATTTATACAAGTCTTCTACTCTGTGGTAAGGTAACCACAGATGAGCAGAAGATAGAAAAAACTATCTCTACCTTTCACCCAAATACGGTGCAATCCGCACACAACTATCGTTAGGATGGCTACAAGGAGTATGCCGAACTGATTGACATCATGCAAGTTGCGAAAGCTCAAAATGACGTTCTCCAAAGAACTACATCTCACAGACGCCTAGTAGCAAAGTTGGCCATGAGGTCAACGCAAGAAGCTACAAGGTAAGGAAGCCTCACTCAACAAAAAGAGTAGGGAGGGTAAGGTCATGGGTCACAAAACCAAGCAGAATGCCCAAGCCAAGAAGGGCGAACAAAAGAAGCGCGATGAGAAGCCCTATAGTCAGCAGAACCAAAGTTTCTACAAATGCGGCACTTGGGGACATTGGTCACGTGTTTGCCGTGAGCCGCAGCACGTGATCGATGCCTTTAAGGCTAAGAAAAAGGGCAAATGACAGCATGAGGCACACCTCGCCATAGCAGGCATAGAGGATCCACAGTCATGGGATGCGCCCATGGATGTAAACAGCCAAGTAGCAGCCCCCATTACACCTTCTTTAGACATTGCAACATCAGCAACTGTAGTTGCCGAAGAAGAGAAGATAGACATGGCCCAGATTCAAGAAGAAGTTTCTTCCTTCTATGCTGGTTCGATCTAGTGCACGTATTGCACTTAGATTTTATAGTCATTTGCAATTTATGTTTGTGAGAGAACATTGATTTTGAATAATGGTTGTAAGCTCTAGGAGAGCAAATCAATAAATTCTTATTATGAGTCCTGCACGACTTTTTCCGTGTTAATAGCAAATTGTGCTCTATTTTGAAGTATTTTACTTATGTGTGTGGATTGCTTCCTACCCATATTAATAAATATTATATATATATCAGAACGTGTGTGGTGCCCTATGGAGGAAGTGTGCTTAGCAGACAGTGGCACAACGAATACCATATTAAGAGAGACAAAAAATTCCAGTCGATCAGCAAGAATGCTGGTAATCTTATGACAATCGCAGGCAGCGATACTTGTGTAATAGGCTCAGGAAGAGCCATAATTATACTCCTGATGGGCACAACATTGGTGATTGAAGAAGCCTTGTTGTACCCAGAATCGGCTAGGACTCTCTTAAGGTTTAAAGATATTCGCACTAACGGTCTCCACGTAGAGACCGAAGAAGAGTATGGTAAGGAATACCTACTCATTACAAAGTGCAAGATAAATAGAAAAAGGGTATTAGAAAGCCTTCCTTCATATGAATCTGAGCTATACTACACTCACATTAAGACACCTGCAGCCTATACTGTCCCGAAAATAACTTTTAAAAGCTCTGAACTTTTATGTCTCTGCATGATAGATTAGGCCACACCGGTCTAAGAATGATGAGAAATATAATTACTAATTCTCAGGGACATAATATTAATGTAAATTTTTTTTCCAAATCCAGAAGATTTTGTGTGCCCTGCATGTACCACCAGGAAAATGATCACTAGACCCTCTACTCTGAGTGTAAAGGATGAAATCGTTGCATTATTGTACCGTATCCAGGGAGACATTTGCGGTTCTATACAGCCCCTGTCAGGGCCATTTAGGTACTTTATGGTGCTCATCGATGCTACCTCGAAATGGTCGCATGTATGCTTATTGTCTACGAAAAACTACGCTTTTGCAAAGCTGATCTCGCAGATAATTAAGATTAAGAATATTTTCCCTAATCATCATGTGAAGTCCACCAGGATGGACAACGCTGGAGAATTTACTTCAAAGGCATTAGATGATTATTGTATGTTAATGTGAATTATCGTTGAGCATTTTGTACCACATGTCCACACCTAGAATGGACTAGCAGAGGCACTAATTAAAAGAATTAAATTTATTGCCCGACCACTCTTGCAGAATTGTAATTTGCCAACTACGTGCTAGGGACATGCAATCCTACACGCAGCAACTCTCATCAATTTTTTACCATCAGCATATAACATCCATTCACCTATGCAACTAGTGCAAGAGTCAGCACCGAAAATTTCCCATCTTCGAAGGTTTTGTTTCAAGGTTTATGTACCTATACCACTACCGCAGTGAACTGCAATGGGCCCCCTCCGAAAGTCTGGGATATACGTTGGTTATGACACAACATCCATAATCAGGTATCTAGATCCCATGACTGGAAATTTGCTTACAGTCCGCTTCGCTAACAACATATTTGATGATGATAGTTTCCGTCATTGGGGGGAGGAAATCAACCCCTTGATGAAAAGTATCGGAAACTGACGTGGCAAGCCATGGGATTCCATACACATGACCCATTGATTTGAAGAGAAATAATTGATTTGCAAATAGAGAAGTCCGGAAGATAATTGATTTGCAAGCATTAGGGAATCAACTGTCTGACCACTTTAGTGATTTGAAGAGCGTGACCAAGTCACATGTGCCTCCACGCAATACGCCATAGAGGGTTGAAATACCAAAGAAAATTGAAGATATCCCTAATCCCGTCCAAAGGCCTCAGAACAAAAGAACGAGAACTCCGGCCCCTCGAATCCCAAGTAACCGGGGATGTCTGGCGAAAAAGGATAAGAAGAACTTGACACAGCCGATCACTGAAGCTCCCCACAACCAGAAGAGGAACTAGTTGAGACCTGGCACCAGTATGGAACCTTCATAAAAAGGCATACTGGAATTGAATATTCCCACGAAGGGAGACATCAGCATGGATGTGTGCGCACACATCGAGCTGAAAAACTAAAGGGTGCCCCCGTAGTTGAAAGCAGCGGTAAGCAAGTAGAAGTATTAGAAGTATCGCCCTATGAAGAAATAGCTATAAATTATGTGACCACGGGAGAATCTATGAATAGAACAACACCCAATGTCAATATTTATTTTGCGAAGAAATTTGCCACAATCATCGATCTTGATGCAGAGCCTGCATCGCTTGTTGAATGTAAGAAAAGATCAGATTGGAAAGATTGGAAGAAGGCAATAGAAGCAGAATTTTTATCCCTGATTAAAAGAGAGGTATTTGAGTCTATAAGCCGCACGCCTCCCCATATGCACCCAGTAGGGCATAAATGAGTATTTGTTCGAAAGAAAAATTAAAACAATGAAGTTGTAAGACATAAAGCAAGGCTTGTTGCACAAGATTTCACTCAACGACCAGGAGTCGATTATGAAGAAACTTATTCCCCGGTCATGGGCGGAACTACCTTTAGATATTTAATCTCAATGGCAGTAAACTTGAATTTGGAAATGAAATTGATGGATGTGGTAACTGCATACCTTTATGGGAACTTGGATTCGGACATTTACATGAAGGTACCTAAAGGTATCTCTGTCCCAAACCAAGACAGAGTAAATAGAAATCTGTACAGTGTGCAGCTCAAAAAGTCATTGTATGGACTGAAGCAATCAAGCAGAATGTGGTATAATCGCTTGAGCGACTTTCTCTACAAGAAAGGCTACACGAACAATGAGGATTGTCCCTGTGTTTTTATACGGCGATCCCTGGATGGATTCTGTATAATCTCAGTGTATGTTGATGATCTGAATATCATCAGGAGCATGGAAGATATTAAGAAAGCAAGCTCTTACCTGGAGTCAGAGTTCGAAATGAAAGACTTGGGTAAAACCAAATACTGCATAGGCTTGCAGCTTGAGCATACCCCTGAAGGGATTCTAGTACATCAGTCAACCTATACTCAAAAAGTGTTGGAAATGTTTGGCTTTGAAAAGGCATATCCTTCGAAAGTGCCGATGATCGGGAGATCCTTGTAGCAAGACAAGGACCCATAAAGACCTAAAGAAGATGTAGGACCATAAAGGCGACTAGGGGGGGGGGTGAATAGGCGCTTTCTCAACTTTCTCGCCTTAATCAAATTCAACACGAACTTTACTCCTTTAGCTAGAAAGCTAAGAAGATCAGTAAGCGCACAGTGGAAGCCTTGTGCTGAATTCGATAACCCCGTCAACCACAAGACACAAAAGTAGAGAAATGATCCCACTAGTCCGGTGCAGGCACTAGCGGTCGACCGGTCAGATCGCGGTCGGACCGACGCTTAACGAGCCATAGGACCGGCTACTAATCAAGCGGTCGGACCGTTGGAAATTGGTTCGACCTGCCACTACCGGGCGGTCTGAAAAGCGGGCGGTCGGACCGCCGTTACAAAACCGGTCAGACCGATTTAGTCCAGTACTGAAAAACAATGCCCAAAACCAAAACGAAATTTGATCCAACTTTTGATTCAACCAATGAAACTTGACCAAATTTCGAGCACACCTTTCTAAGGATATTAGAGACCTATTCCTAGCGACGATCCTTCAGATCCACTTCATAGAATCGATCTCTCAAGGTTTTACCAAAGAAGTGCACAAACCCTAGAAATACAAAAATCTTTGATTCAAGACTTACTTGTGGGGGTTGATGATCTAGATGATTCTAGGAGTATTCCCACACATCAAAGCAAGACAAAATAGGTTAAGAGACCAAGCATAAACCCTTGAATCAAGGAAGCACCAAAATCATCCAAAAGAGAGAAGAACACAAAGGGAGACAAATGATCTCTCAAGCAAACATCACAAGATTGATTGATCTCACAAGATGCTTACAAAGCCACTCCAACACTCTCCAAACTCTAGCTTCTCCACTCCTCTCCTCCAAACCCTATAAAAAGATGAAGGGGGCCAAATGAGTGCTTGGGGGTTTTACATCTCCCTCCTTTCTATTTATAGGAGAAGCCTAGGGTTTCACTTTTGGGACCCACACACACATGGGACCCACACACACAAAACTATTGAAGCAATCTCCTGCTTCACCACGTGTAGGTTGATCAGCGGCTCTCATCCTGTCGGCAAGACTCTCCCGTCCGAATCCCATCGGAAACTCCTAGAGACTTGCACCGACTTCCGCACCGCCTGATCCAACCAGCTGCACTGAACTACCCATTCGATCCATCTTGTCTATTATGCACCATGCTTGAGTCACACGACCTTACCCGACATCCATGATCGTTCTGGACCTCAGCTCTCCAAGCGTAGTCTCGATCCACCTCACCGTTGACGTCATTGACCTGCAAGCCACCTGCACAACAATAGACAAACAAATCGTCTCCGGGAACAAGTTCTTCACAACTTGACCCACGCTAGTTCCGCAATGCAATATGCAACAATAAGGCATTGAAGTTCACACAATAAACACAACCAAATCACAACAATGCCACAAAGGCTAACCTTCAAGTGATCGGCGGTCTGACCGCCCCACACAACCGGTCCGACCGATTTCAGGCCGGTCGGACCGATTCCACAACGGCGGTCGGACCGCCCGAAAAGACTTAGCCAAATTTTCAGCTCGAAAATCCGAAACCTTCTGGAATTTTTAAATGAATAGAACTTTTGACTGGGAGCTCCAAAAATTGTGCGACCATATCCAGGAGACTCCCCTCACTTGCCTACACAACCTATTTTTGGCTTAGCTCCAAAATCGACTTTTAAACAAATCGGTCGGACCGGCCACCACGGCCGGTCGGACCTCTCCACGGGCGGTCTGACCGCCCGATCCACCGGTCAGACCGCCTGTGGTCTGACAGCCTTGAAGCAAAACCGAAAACGCGTGATTTTGCAAACCAACAATGCCATTGCCAATTGACTCATCATTCTAAGATCGTGCAGATATCCTCACGATTTCCACAGAAGAGGGGGAGGAAGTTCTGGGACCGAAATTCCGGTACCTAAGTGCAGTAGGAGCACTCATGTATCTAGCAAACTGTACTAGACCGGATATTGCATTTGTAGTGAACCTGCTAGCAAGGTACAGTGCAGCACCTACCAAAAGGCATTGGCAGGGAATAAAGGACATCTTCTGATACCTCTAAGGAATCAAAGATCTTGACCTATTCTACATAAAGAACCAAGACCTAACCATGACTGGCTACGTAGATGTTGGGTACTTATCAGACCCGCATACAACTAAGTCGCAAACAGGTTATGTATTCCTATGTGATGGAACTACAATTTCATAGAAATCGTCTAAGCAAAGTCTTGTATCTACTTTGACGAACCACTCAGAAATCATAGCACTATAGGAAGCCTCACGGGAATGTTCTTGGCTTCGGCGGATGATTCACCACAGTTAACAGTCATGTGGATTGAATACCGCACAAATCCCCACTATTATCTATGAAGATAATGCAGCTTGTGTTGCACAAGTGCAAATGGGTTATGTGAAGAGTCCTCTCACTAAGCATATCAACCCCAAGTTCTTATATGCTCATGAATTGCAAAAGATGGACGAAATTAAAGTAATGCATACTAAGTCATGTGAAAATCTAGCAGATTTATTCACTAAGTCACTTCCAGCATCTAGCTTTGAAAGATGCATACGTAGAATTGGAATGATGAGACTTAGAGAAGTGCAGAATTCAGGGGGAGAATCTTCACAAACTCTTTATTAAAACTTGATCACGAAGATCGAGTACCCAAAGAATAAATCCTGGAGATTAAATAAAATTTGGTGGATTCTACTCTTTTTCCCTTGACGAGTTTTCCTGAAGTTTCTCGGCTAAGGTTTTTAATGAGGCAATTCGTGCAACGCAGTAGAACATATGTCATGCACTCTTTCTCTAAATTTTTCTCACTGGATTTTTATGGAGTTTTTACAAGGCATGTACATGTAAGAATGGATGCCCAAGGGGGGTGTTAAGAAACTCTAGGTCCGACCCAAAAGCCGGCCCATATATGGGTAGCCCATTGGAAACCCTTGCGAGTGATTAAGGAATCGAACGGTTCGCACGCACTACTATCCCGCTGTAGTAATTGTGCTTAAATACCCCATTATCTTTGAATGATAATGGCCGACGGCGTGAGAAGCCAATGCGCCGGTAATTATCGCCATCACACGCCCATTATCGCTCAATTAAGGCGCCTCTTCCGCAGGCAAAACGGCTACTCCTTCACGACTATATAAGGGCATCAAGGGCGAGTAGAGAAAGGGTTCGATTCTCTGTAATAGTCTTAGCTTCTTACTCGATCATTAAGAATACCACACCACACAGATTAGGGTTATTATTCTCTCCTGAGAAGGCCCGAACTCGCCTAAACATCCCGTGTCAACTACTCAAGCGTGATTTCATCTCTAGGAGACCCCAATCAAATAATCTTTACGTAAGATCGGTTCTAATACACCGATAGTTGGCGCCGTCTGGGGATCTTCCGCAATCTCTTGTCAACATACTCTCTTTTCCAATCTCATGCAATCATGGCGTGAGAATGGAACGAGGAGAACTGGTTTGACTTGGCAGACACGCAGACGCCGACATGGATGCCGGTTTCGACTACGAGCCGAGTGATGCATCCGCCGATGGTGATGTTGCCTCCGAGATTATTCTCCAGAAACCATCCCATTAATAGAGTTGAGGAGGATCCTTATCCCCACAACAATACGCCCAACAGAGGAGCCAATTCCTCAAAGGACAAGGGTCAATCCGACCAGAACCGCTCCCAAGAGGACTCACAACACGACGAGAGTTTCTTCTCCATGTGTTCAAGTCCCCTTAAGGCGGTCCGACTTGGTAAATCAAGTTCTGGGAGCCACCATTCCAGGACTCCACCAACATCTAGTGATCCTCTCTCGTGGTAACTCCAGAGAGGGTGGGATCAAGCATGCTTTTCCTCAAATTCGACCGCCTCCCCGCAGATCTCATTTGCGAACGGAGACGCTTATAACCCGAGTTCCCTACTTGAGGGGATTACCCAAGTCGCCAGATGGTGTCTCTCGAGCACTCCTCAAGCGGGAGGCCTCGAGCGCAAGTGAGAATCATCAACGGAGGTCTTCGCTCTTCCCCAAATCGTGGTCACCTCAAGGAGGCCGAGATAAGAACACTCCCGAAGATCACACACCGCGCCTCGTGGTAATGGCAAGGGCACCACCGCTAAGTGAGAGAACCAACACTGATGAACACGAGGAAATCCTCGACATTCTCGCACTCCACTAAGAGGGCCTCAAAGACCCGATGAGGAGGATTTTGATGTCGCCGAAGAAAGAAAATTGCACCCGTAAGAACCCGCTCAAGCGCATTCAACATCACGGAGGAGGTACAAGAACTCCAGACATCAACGACTTGCTCGAGAATCCCACCAAGAGCTTGCTCGAACGCCAGTGGTACGATCTCTTTGTCAAGAGATTACGCAAAGACTTCGAATCGTGATGACAAGACCGAGGTACTCATCGACAACATTCGTGTAGTCGAGCAATACGACTTCCTTAGCTACCGATCAATCGAATATTTTCACGAGGAATCGACACGCCATAAGTCGAATCGATCCCTATTCAAAGAAATACATTTCGATCGGTGAAGATCAAGAAGCCCCTGAGAGGTGATCATTCACCACTTCGACAAAGAAATTCACAACGGTGGAGTACGAGGAGTATTCCTCAAGAACTAAGACCTACTACGTAACAGTCACCACATCGGGTATCGTCAGATACGATCACCGGTGACATTAATCCTTCTTTCCTACAAAGAAGGCGCTAAGAAGTGATTACGGATGCCGCATTTTCGCCGACCTCGAGCGTCACCAGCCACCTCATTTTCGCCCGAGGAACATGGAGAAATTTGATGGATCTCAAAATCCCATCGAATTTCTTCAGATCTATACAACACCGTCCGAGCGCGGGGAGGAGAGCATGTAATGGCGAATTACCTTCCGATCGTGCTCGGCGATCCGCCGATCGTGGTTATTAAACCAACCACTCGAGTCGATCTACTCATGGCAACACCTCTCGCGATCTTCTACAAAGCGAATTTCAAGGCACATACAACCGCCTCGAAAAGAAGACGACTTGCACCGATAAAATGTAACAACAACGAGACTTTGCGCCAATTCATCAAACGCTTTAGTCGTTCAGAACTCAATTCGGAAATTTCGATTCCTCCGTGATCGTGGCTTTTAAGCAAGGAGTCCGTAGTAGAAGGATAACGAGGACATTGCTTTGAATCCTCCCAACATCGCTGTTAGAACTCTTCGAGATGGCCGATCGATATGCAATCGCTTCGAGGCAATGAGTGGAACAACACTATCGATCGAGAAACATATACTCTCGAGAGCCGTGAAGTTGGTAAGGATAAAAAGCAAAAAGTCCAAGAAGAAAATAAAAGTCAAAACCACAAACCGATGGTTCCAAGGAGGTTCGGCCGTGAAAGATGGAGAGCCCCAAACCACCAAGTCGCACTCGATCAAGGCAAAGGTAAGCGCCTCGATCGTAGGAACGACAAACCAAGGTGGTGTCCTTTTCATAAAAAGGAAGGACATGACCTCCAAGAATCGCCGAAGTTTTCCAAAGAAAGCTCAAGACTACTACAACGACAAAGCACCACTCCCTACTCTCGAAAGGTGTAGGACATACGAGTGGCCAAAAGTCGCTTGATGATGAGGAGATGCCGCTCCAAGATCCGCAACATACCGCTGAGCACATCTACGGAGGATCATCGATATACGACTCCAAACGACAACTTAAAGTCACGGACGAGAGGTAAATTCTATACATACTCCTCTCACAATAAATTACCAAAGTGGTCTGGTTACCATCTCTTTTGAGAAGGATGACCGCCCAATCACTACGAGTCGATCAGTCGATATTCGATTAGGAGTCGAACCCACCATCAACAACCGTCGGGTCAATCGAGTGTTGGTTGATGGTGGCGCTTCTTTGAACATATTATTTACTAAAGCCCCGACGAGATGCAAGTACCCAGATTAAGGTAAGGCCTGACGATACTCCTTTCATGGAATCGCATCGGTCTTCACCAAACTCATTGGCCAAGTTTCTCTTCCTTTAACATTTGGCTCACCAAGTAATTTCGTGACGAGAAAGTCTCTTTGATGTGGTCGATTTCGACACGCATATAACGCCATACTCTGACGACCAACTTTGGCAAAATTCTTAATGGCTACTCATTACGTATCAATGTCTTAAGATGCCAGTCCCAAAGGAGTGATCACCATTCAAGGTGACAAAAGATGGCGATAGTCATGACCGCCGATCCTCGAGATGGTTGGTCAAATACCAACTCGAGATGAAAGTCACCTTCGACTAGCAAGTCGGCTTCAAAGTCGCACCAAAGCCGAACGACTAAGTCAAAGAGGTTCCTCCGACGCAAGAGCCCTCAAGATCGCTCAGACGGGGAGACTTCCAACCCCAAATAGGAAGACGCCTCATTACCTTCCTCCGAGCTAACGCAGATGTCTTTGCGCGGCAAGCATCCGACATGCCCGAGTCCCTGTGGAGGTGATCGAGCACGTGCTAGCTTTACTACCGATAAAGTACCAGAAACAAAAATTACGGAGATTTGCCCCGATCGACGAGATGCTATTAAATCGAGTTGATAAGCTACTTAAAGCAGCTTTATAAGAGAAGTCAACCATCCAGTGGTTGGCTAACCTCAGTAGTGGTCAAAAAGTCAAACGGCAAATGGCGATATGCGTGGACTTTACCGATCTTAATAAAGCTTGTCCAAAAGATGATTTCCCTTTACCTCGTGACGATCACCGTTGATTCCACCGCAGTTGTGAGATATTAAGTTTTTAGATGCATATTCGATACCACCGATCAATATGTGTTTAAACGATGAAGAAAAGACCGCATTCATTACTCCATTTGGTACCTTTTGCTATGTCAAAATGCCATTTGGTCTAAAGAATGCCTGCTTCTTTTCAACGCCTAATGCAATCGACTTTTTCATCTCAATTAGGCCGAATTTGAAGCCTATGTTGATGATCTAGTCGTAAAAAGCATTAAGAGACTTAATCATATCATCGACCTACAAGAAACATTCGACAACCTCGTAAAGCACCGCTTAAAACTCAATCCGTAGAAGTGTGTTTTGGAATTTCTTCAGAAAATTGCTTGGATTCCTAGTATCCGAACGAGGAATCAAGCAAATCTCGAAAATAAAGGCCATCCTCCGATGCGCCCTCCAAACACAAAAAGGAAGTCCAAACTCACTGGGTGCATGGCGCTTTAAGTCGCTTCATCGCACGACTAGGAGAAAAAGGATTACCTTTCTTTAAACTTCTCGTGAGACATGAAGGTTTTGAGTGGTCGAATGAGGCAAACGCCGCTTTGAGGATGTCAAGAGGTATCTTTCGAGTGCTCCTGCTCGTTTCTCCAAAGCCGAAGAGACGCCTTAATTTACCTAGCCGCCACGCCACAGCAAGAAGCGCAGATTAGTCGTAGAACGTGAAAACGCATAACGACCGGTTTATTACGTTAGCGAAGTTTTACACGCCTAAGGAGCGCTACCTCGTGTCCAAAACTTCTATATGCCCTCCTCATGTCTTCGAGGAAATCATGCATTATTTTCAGCGACAAAATAGTCAGGCTGCCCGAGTTTCCTTTGGGAGCAATCCTCCATAATAAGGAAACAATGGACGCATGGCAAATGGTCACGAACTTGGGAGTTCGACCTCCATTTCGTGTCCCGAACGCCATAAAATCCCTGATCTTGGCGCACTTTGTCGCCGATGGACAAATCTCGAACTCGCTCAGATCCCCAAGACGATTCCCACGACCGGTGGATGATGTACTTTGACGGTCACTTACTTTAAGTGGCTCTGGGTCGGGTGGTCTCCGTATCTCCTACCGGAGAAACCTTAAAGTATGCCATACAATTAAACTTTCGTGCCACTAATAATGTGGCAGAGTACGGGTTTGCTAGTCGGCATACGAGCCGCGAAAGCACTCTCAATTGGCCGACTACTGTGAGAGGACTCTCAACTAGTCGTGAATCAAGTCGGGAAAGAGTACCAAAGGTTCTAGCTCGACAATGTCTCAATACTTATCGGAAGTTCGCAAGCTAGAAAAGCATTTTTAGGTTTCGAGGTACAATTCATCCTCGAAGGATAATTTCCTCGCACCAACTTGCTCGGATGGCTTCTTCCCGATCTACGGTACCAAAAGGGTTTTCTTGAGCAACCTCAAAGCCGCTCTCGTCGAAGAACCGTAGACACCTCCTATTGAGATGGCCTCATTAGACTACGAGGATATCCGATGACTCCCATCTACGAGTATCTTCGCAAGGGTTCCAGACCAAGATGATCTTGAGGCGCATCGCTTATCCCTAAAAGCCAAAATGTATACTTTGGTCGGGAGTCCTCTACAAACGAGGAACCTAAGGGATACTCATGCGATGCATTCCGCAAAACGAAGGAATAACACTCCTTCATGATATACACAAGGGCATCTGTGGGACACATGCTTCCTACGTAACCTTGGTTGGTAAAGCCTTTCGACAAGGTTTTATCGCCTACACCTGTGATGATGCTAAGGAGGTGGTTAAAAGTGTGTCCAGTACAATTTCATGGTAGACAAATACACCAACCACCAAGCATTACGCATAATACCTCTTTCTTGGCCTTTATGACTGGGTCTCGATATCCTAGGACCGCTTCCCAAAGCTCCAGAGGTTTCAAATTCCTTTGTGGCTATTGACACGCTCACAAATGGATTGAAGTCGAACTCAGAATCGATAACATCTAAGCAAAGAAAAGGTTCATGATGAGATGCGAATTAGCCGATTTGGAGTTCCGAGCCTGATAATTACGCATAATGGTAAACACTCGCAAGTGCAAAATTTCGTGAATTTTATGACGAGTTAGGTACCAAATTATGCTATGCTTCGCTGTACATCCCCAAAGCAACTGGCTACGAACGCAAACACCAAATAATGCGAGGAATTAAAACCCAGTCTTCGATCACTTATTAAGCGCCTGGGGCTTGGGTACAAGAATTACCTCCGTGTTATGGGCAGTTCAGACGACCACCAATGAGCAACAGAGAAACACCGCTTTTTCTAGTATTTGGAGTCGGCCATGCTTCCTCCGAGCTAAAATTACGGTCGACACGAGTTGAAACTTTCAACAACTCGATCAGAACAACTTCGAGCAGATGACATTAACCTACTCAAGAAAGGAGAAACCTAGCCTTAATCCGCTCGCGCCTACCAACAAGCCCCGCAGATACTATGATCGTAAGGTCCAACCTCGCAGCTTACTTCAGAGGTGACTTGGTATTGAGGCTCGCCAATCCAAGTCTAATCGAATAAACTTTCCCCAAATGGGAAGGTCCTTACACAAAGGGTCGGCGTAACCCTACTGTGGTCGCAGACGACTAGCGATGGAAGATGGACAGTTCTCTCAAACTCTTGGAACATCGACTCGCCACGCAAATTCTATGTGTGACCAATTTCTCGTGCAATAAAAGTTCGTGTTCTTTCTACTTCTCTTGCCTTATTTTTGAGTAGTGCTTTTTAATCTTTCGACTATGATACAAAACACCTAGTTTTCTTTATAATCGGGTCGAAAACAAGTAACATCATCTAGTCGAAACTTCTCCTATCCGCATGTGGTTCTCCCCACTAGAAGGAATTTCCTAGCATCGACTGCTACTCATTTTTCACCAATACAAAGAGCTCGGTTTTATCCAATAAATGTTCTCGAGCCAACTCTCTCAATCTTAGTTTATTTTTTCAAGGATTTCCAAAAATATTCTAAGTAGAGTACACTTGATATATTTATTCGACCACCTTTGATGTACTGCTTCGCTTTGGATCGGTCGAAGGAAGAGACACACCTAGTCAAGTTTTTCCTCTCTCGCATGTGGTCCCGCCCACTAGAAGGAACTTCCTAGCGCCGCCGCCTCCTACTTTTGCTACCGAAAAGACTTATCGAGTCCATCATAAAAGGGCTAACGAATTATTAAAGTCCTCTAGACGCTTGCTTAACTCAAGTTGTCGTTCTTGGTTTGATTAAACTAGTCGAGATGGTAACATCACCTAGTCGAAGCCTTTTTCTCTCGCGACGTGGTCTTGCCCACTAGAAGGAACTTCCTAGTGTCGAGTCGCTTTACTCTTTCACCAAGTGCTTGACAACCATAACAAAACTATAAGTTAAACAAACCTCTCTTTGTTTTCGTAAACCCTATTTCAAACACTATTTATTTAGATTGTCTAAACAATCTAAGTAAATAGTCTGGGGCTAGGATAAAGTTATTAATTTGACTTCAATTCTTAGTCTTTCATTCGCTTATTATCTTTGAGTTACTAACTACTCGACAAGATGATTTTCGTGAAATAAGATGGATCATATATTACTCATCAATGTAAATTGTCCGCTTTACAAAGTAGTTACAAGATTACTCAAGGGGAGAGCCTAGTCGCATTTCCTCCGCCACCTTTTACCAATCGATCAGATTTCTCAATCGATGACTTGCCTCGATTCGTGATGTCAAGTCGGCTTCGATTGGTTTAACATTACATGGGGTCTTGAGCTTTAAGTTTCGCTAAAGCGCATCTTATCGCAGCCTTCGATCGCTTCCCTTATTGATTCAAATTTTGATTAGTCTTCGTGAGTGGTCACCATTTCTTGCAATTTTCCGACTTGTTCCCAATGGTACTTGTGTGAGCAATATGGTATCTTCTCGAGGAGTTTTTCCTCGTAATGTAGCTCACTACACATTGTTCAGAGAGTGATGTTGCCTTGAAGACTAGTCTTCATCGACTCCATCTCCCGGCGGGTACAAGTCGAGGCCTCGCGGTTTCTTGTTTTCGACCGCTTGTTCAAAAAGAATAAAATCGTCAAACGAAAATAAACTCGAGGAAGATAACACAAAGATAATTTTAGGTAAAAGCATTTCTTACCTACTAATTGAGAATCCAGCTTAACCTCTTCTCGATGGGAAGCAATGGTTTCAAGGTGCTTTTTCTCCCATGCTCGATGTCCTCTCAGATTCATCTTAGCGATGCGATGGACTCATTGTAGATCAAGGTTTTTTCTTGGATTTCACCTGAGGCTTCAATTGCACAAAGAATTTCTCGAACAAGAAATTGGCATTAGAAAAGGGAAAATACTCAAAAGGATAATGTGTAAAGAATTACTTACTCGTTAATTGAGTTCTAAGACCTCGAAGTTCTTGATCCTTATTCGCAGAATACGGAAAACTCCCCGAATGACCAAAGCTTTTTCTTGAACTCGGTTCGAGCTTCCGATTCTTTTCTTTATCCGAGAAGAAAGGAGAGTCTGTAAAGGTTAAAGATCAAAAGCGCCTTAAGTTCGTAACTTATCGCTTATTTTTCCTCGCAATCTTTTAGATGCAGACACCTCTCAAGTCTATCCGAGAGGACTAATACTGCCTCTAGCCTCCTCGACTCTTCTTTTCATAGTCGAGTGAGTCACTAAGGTCTTCGTGATCACCGCTTAACCTACAAAGAACAGAACGAAGATAAACATCACCAATGGTTGTAAGTACTTCTACAACTACCGACCTAGTCGTAAGTTTTTCTACGATCACGATATGGTTGTAAGTCTTTCTACGACCACTACCGGTTGTAAGTAGTCGTAAGCTTTTACGACTAGTACTTTGTCATGAGTTTCTTCCATGACTATTCTCGTAAAACATTATACGAGTATTTAAGTCAAAACAATTATGAATGATAAGTGACTTACCATCTCTCCGCTTCTACGCAGAGTAGTTCTTTCTCCTGCCTTAGTTTAAAAGTTGTCGATGATACTCACCGACAACAAAGAATTTGCTCTAGAGCTTTCGCAAAAAGAAAACAAGAAGAAGAGAAGGAAAGTCACATATATAAGTATTTTGAAGATACTTACATTCATAGTCGCCCTAGCAAACATCGAATATACAAGGTCCGGTTCTCAGCCTATCTATCCTCGCGACTTTGTCCCACCACACCTTCTCGAGGCGCTGCTATCAAAAGTATTCTCCGTATTGGGAATATCTTTGGGATGGGGACTCGCCACGAGATCTGTAAGGTAGGACCCTACGACGAGGCAGCCCAAAGAAGTCACCACGTGTTGAAATTTTCTCCTTCGGTTCTCAGAACTTCCTTTGGGTAGGGGAAGGAACGCCCTACAATTTCCTTCCCAGAGCGGCACAAGTCGGTCACCGCTTTGACCAGAGGCTTCCACAATGCTCTTGTTGTTTCTACGACCAAGAATAGAGCGGTCACCTCAACAGAATACCGCTACTTCAAGGGTCGAGCTACAACTTCACAGATGTGGAGTCACTCGAGTCTCGACTTCATCGGCCACTGGGCCAAGGGTGGTGTTGACCACCTTCATTACCACCTCCTCGAGTCAAGGGATGGCAATGGACTTCTCAACAAGCATTCCCTGGGACCAAGAAGTCGATCAAATAAAGAAAAGCAAATCAAAGTTGTGAAAAGAAAAGGTAAATGTCGTTTTACACTTTAGTAAATTTCACATACTCGCACTCGGTCTTAACCAGAATTTTGGGGCAATCCTCCCAACGGAGGACTTTTTCTTCCACGACCACGCCCGTCGAGGTTCAACACGGCTCGCCATTTACCACGCCTCGTCGTCAGAGTTTGGATAGGAACCGAGCTCGTTTCTCGCTTTCTCCGATGGCCAAATCGCCTCGACTATTCCAAAAGCAAGATCGCCTCTCGCTGGTGTGTTGTGCCGATGCAAAGATCGCCCTTCATAAAAGACAAAAATCTTTCCAATTCTCCTTTCCAGCTTGCCTAACAAAACTAGGAGGGCGTAAATCGCAAAGATTCTTTGTCATAATGTAGGATACCTTAGCCTTGCGAGGTTTGCGCTTAAGAGATTCACCGCTTCAACCTCCTGGCTCGATAGCCGCGCCTCGCTCAGATATACCTACACCGCCGCAGTCTTGTAGAGGGTCCGGTCGAAGACCGTAGCTTGAGCTTGCTCCCTTTGCTCTGCAGATTTTACAAGTCGACGCCTCTTGGAGGGAGGAGCCGAGCCTTTGTCTTTCGACAACCCAATACTAATAGTCATCAAGACGACTTCTTCGCCGTCTCCGACGATTTTCCATGCCTACTTTCTGTAAAGCAAAACAGAAAAAGAAGAATGACTAATTAGTCGTAAGTTTTTCTACGACAAGTACCAAGTCGTAAGTTTTTCTACGACTCTTTCCTGATCGTAAGATATTCTACGATCATCTTTAGTCGTAAGTATCTTCTACGACTATAAAGTCCTAAAGAAAGAATCAACTTTTGATTACCTTTAGGCGCCTATCCTTTCATCTCATGACAAAGCCGCAATGACTTGAGGAACCTCCCCTCGGAGTGGTGGAGACTTCTCGCAGATGAGTCTGACTCTAGAGTCAACCTCAGCCTGTGAAAGATCTGTTTAAACAGATAAGAACATTAGACAAGGTTGAGAAAGACCAAACCGAGAGCTAAGTCGATAATTACTTACCCTCCTCGTAGTCTCTGGTGGGGTCTCCTCTTCCCGAGTACCTCCACATAGGAGATGCTCGTTTCTTCAGAGGACTAATTCGGCTGCGGTGATGAAATCCTTCACCACATGCCATCCGGCCACCCTTCTTCCTTCAAGTTCAAGGTCGAGGCTATAAATATAGAGGATAAATATAGAGGATCTTAGTCGCATCCATCTCCGATTCCTCCCATTCGTAAACTCTCTTGGCCATTTCGCCGTAAGCAAGAAGTTTTTACCCCAACCATTGTAACACAATTATTGAAGAGCAATAAAGTTCTGCAATTCCCCTGATGGTCCGCTCGAGAAAAATAGGTGCGTATTGTCACCTCCAAGCTTAAATTACATTCTTGACCAAGCTTGAAGTCCTCTCATATCTTTTTCCTTCGACTATCTTTCTACGACATTCTCATGGTCGTAAGTCCATTTACTAAACCTTTACCAAGTAAGTTACTTTCACTTGAAGTCAAGTAGATGACAATCTAATAATCCTCATTTTATCTTTTATCTATAATTTTATTATGGGTAAATATGATGTCACATAGTCCCCGTATACCCCTTATATCTATAAGGAGAGGCCTACCAAGTGATTGTAAGATCTTCTACAATCACCCCTATAGTCGTAAGTCTTGCTACGACTATATCATGGTCGTAAGTCTTTCTACGACCACTACATGGTCGTAAGTGAGCAATAAAGTGAAGCTTGAAGTCCTCTCATATCTCTGTGTTCAATCTAATGTTATGCTTTGTGTTCTTGCTTTGTTCTTACAATCTGAATATTGTTTACGAGGTATTCCCTCGGACTAGACTCGCCAGCGACGGTTACTCAACATAGTTAACGCCGACGTATATGGGAACGGTTGCCAAAATCAAAAGTCAATTACTCTAGGAGTTAGATATTAATTTTGATTATCTTTTTGCAAGGCAATAAATTGCGTAGTAAGTAACATATCAAACATCCTAAATATGGGTTTGTATTATAAATGTATAAAAATATGAAAATTTAAAAACTTCTGATGCCTCATGTTGTCATTTAAATTCTCTGGATTTTCTTTCAAAGGTTTTGAGTTTTTAAAGTCTAATGCATCAATTTTTTTGAAGCATCATCCTTAAAGGTTTTTAAAACCAATAGTGTAAGAAACCTCTTGAAATAATTTTCCTAGGTTTTGGAATATCTTAGTGACTCACTTGAAATTTTTTATAATTTTTATAATTTATTTACTATTTTAAACTGACCAATCAAACTAGTTAGTCCCAAAGTCAACTACCTAGAACTGAGACTTAAAAGAATTGTACAGAACAATTCACTTAATTAACAACTCTAGAAAAATTAAGCAGTGGTCTACACCTTGTCTGTAGTCTTCCATAAAAATTTCAGAATTTTTGGAGCTATGAAGCTCTATCTAAAAATTTGCAAAACATCTCAGCCTTTTCACCTCAGTCAAACCGATCGAGTTGTCTCGGTCCAGCTCAAACGAGCCAACTCGGCCCGCACCGCTTTCTTGGGATGCAGGAAGCCGGGCCCAGCTTACCTAGTCATCTTCTCCACACGGCCGCTCGCTCCATGCCACCTCGCCCGCATGCGCCGTGGACAGCCTCTTCGCCAACGGCCGCCCAACTGCCCTTCCCACAGTTTTGGCACACGCACACGGTTCCTTGCCTCGCCCGCATTGCCCACCTGCCCTGGTCACTTCATCGTCCACTCAGCATCACTCATGCGCCTGTGCGCCGGTGCACGTTGCGCACTATCGCCCATGTGTGGCTCCTCCTCATGTTTTCTCTGCCATTGTATATAAAAAGCCCTAGAGCTTCTCCTCTTCTCCTTTTCGCCACCCCAGACAACCTCCCACCCTCTCATTTCCTCCACCGAGCCCGAGCGCATTTGGAGCTCGAGCTCTAGTTCACAGCCATGGCGCCGCCGTCGTGTCCTCATCACAACCGTGGAGCTCTTCCCTTTCTCTTCGCATCCTTTTGTGTTCCGAAGCACCACCTTCTATTCCCCTAACCCAAATTTGGTTTGTATGCATAGGGATTGTCAGAATTTGAGTTTTCTTCAATCTCAACAGCAAGCTCCATCTTCGTTCCTAGCTCCGGCCGATGAGTCCATAACCGAATTCCTTACTCGAGCACCATGTCTTAACTCCATTGATACTTCCCCTACCTCCCCTTCTTTTCCTCGTTGGCCAGGGCGATGTCTCCACGTGGAGCTGCATTGCGCCGCCACTAGTCTCCGCCGTCAGCTTAACTTCGACAGTCTCTGTCCTCCCTCTCCCCTCTAGTAAGTTCCATGAACACCTTCGGTGCTAGTGTGCGCGTTAGATGGCACAATGTAGGGCCATATCGCCGTATACTCCTCCTCTGCGCCATCTCGTCACGCTGCCATTTTAACTCATCTCCGGCGATGCTCCAGCCACCTTCGTGTGCGCATTAGTGAGTAGATCCTGTTTTGGCCCTTGGCCTGGGCTGCCATGGCCTCCCTCACCGGTGACACGCCGACAAAGGTCACGGCTGGAGCGGGCTCTGTTTTCGGGACGCCGACATGTACGGTTGCTCGGTCATTAGGTATTAATTGCGGTCCTAAGTATGAGTTACTGTGTAGATCCAGTATTAATTATTATTCAGTTTTAGTGACGTGAGGGCCCACTACTACACAAAACCTCATCACAGATGATTTTTTGAACCGTCTGGATTTATGTGTCTGTGATAGCAGACGATCATCACAAACGGTTTTCAAACCGTCTGTGAAAAAAGGTATCACACACGAACGGTTCTTGTCCATAACCGTCTGTGATAGTAACTATCACAGACGGTTTTTGTTCAGAAAAGTCTGTGATAGTCTATTTTTACAAATGGTTTTAAACAAGAACCATCTGTGATAGTAATTATCACAGACGGTTCTTGTTCATAACCGCCTGTGATAGTTTTTTCTATTGCAAAAAAATTGTATTTTGAATGTTTCATAATTGGTAGCATCACAGTTTATGTGAGCTTTACATCGTTAGAGACTCTTGAAAATATATAAAAAGGCATCACTACCATACAAAAACCTTCCTGACCTCCCCCTTGCGGCCAGTGAGTACCTCGATGCTGCCCATCTTGACCATAGGAGTCAACGACGTCGACAGTGGAGGTGTTGTTGTAGAGCACGACGTCAGAGGCAATGACGGCAAAGCCATTACGGATGTGTGCCGCTGCACCCATTTACCATTTACTTACGTGCACCCATAGGTTAGCTACCATGATCGATCGAGTCATCGAGGAAGAAGAACTTTGTTTGCTTACAGCTGAGGAGCACAAGGTCCTTCTCGTGGAGGCATACGGAGGCGAACTTGGACCGAAGCACGGAGATAGAGTCCAGCAGCACGTCGGTATCCCGCCTCGACTCGGCTATTATTTATAAGCACAACGTCAAAATATTTTGCCTCGCCCGCACGCGTTCAAAATTTTTCAAACTCCCACGCTGCGAATCACAGACAATTTCATTCAAAAACTGTCTGTAATAAAATATCATAGATGGTTCGTATCATGAACCGTCTGTGATAAGTATCTCATCACAGACAGTTCTTAGTACAAACCGTCTGTGATGAGGCATCTAGTATAGCTTATTTTGTAGTAGTGGCCCTATGCACAGTAATCGTCGAGTTAATTATCTTATTTTTGAGTCAAGTCGCCGACTTGTGGACCTGGCCAGCAGAGTGATCCACCTGGTCGTCCGTGGACCCATGCACTGTGTCGTGGACCGTGTGTATGACACGTGGGTCCCGCGTCAGTAGCTTTATTCTTTAGGTTTTTAATTGAAAAAGAAAAGAAAATCGTGGACCCCTTTGGTCAGTAACCGTGGCTAGGTAAGCCTCGGTACAAAAAGTATTTAATGCATTTATAATTTTTGAAATGATTTATTTATACACTATAAATTCTTCAAACTTCAAAATTGCATAAGTATTTCATTTTAAGTCCAATTTGAGTGAATCAAATTTTGTTGGGTCACATTTTTAATGTACATTATTTTGGTATAATTTTGAGATTTTTCACTATCCCAGAATTTTTTTGTAGAATTAATTCCGTATAGCATTATTTTTGCACTAAAAATGCATTTAAACTTCAAAAATGCATAAGTATTTCTTTGTAACTCCAAATTGTGTGAAATAAATTTTTATTGTTTACATTTTTAATGTAATTTAATTTCAAATATGTTTTAAGTATGTCACTATCACATAAAATCTTATCATTCAAATATTTTGCACTCTTATGACACAACTTTAAAAAATCATAGCAAACTCAATTTAACTGCAAATGAAGTGAATCAATTTTTTTATGCTTAAAATGTCATGATATATTAAATATAAAATATTCCTAGCCACTAGATTTCTGGAAAGTTTCACGAAAAATTAGGTTTTGGATGAATAGTACCCGAGACTATTTTTTATGATTTTTCTTTCTTAATAGATTTGTTTAGGCTATAACTTTGGCATGCCACATCCTAATTAAATAATTTTTATTTCTAGATTAAAATTATTCAATACCTTTTGTGCAAATTTCATTATTTTTGGATGATTTTAATTTTTAAGTTTATTCGACGGTATTCGTTCTTCGCATTTATTCGATAGGTTTCGAATATTCTAATATATACAAGAGTGATCCTCTACAATAAGTTGAATATATCCAGCAAGGCAAGCAATCCCCCCATTAAATATATTTCTCCTATTACTTTTGATACAATTATCTTGTTTGTAAATTATGTATGCATGTGCTATTTTGATGGTTAATTCTCGTTATGAGTAGTTAATCCGATTAGATGCATGAGTTGTAGGTAAATATTTCTTATTACTACTGAGCCTAAGTTAGATTATTTCTAATGATTTAGGGCTCGATGAATGGGCTCGCCATGTATATACATCGTATTGGTGTGATGTCGCTTAGAAATGCTTAGAACGGTTGTATGGGGATCATCGCTTCGGCGATGGTCATTATATCATCACTTTAATAAAACTTGGGGCAGGATACTCATGTATGTATTGTATTTGGAAAACTAAAATTGAAAATAAAAAGATTAGACTTGGGCACATTGGTTGGATGATGTGTTGTTGGTGTCCAAGTCAACAAGAACCGAATTACTTGTGTCACCGTACCGAGCATTTTTGCATGCAACCACATGAGGGGGATATGAGACCTCTCTTGACTTAGTACTTTGGGTTGTTAATTAATGACTCGCAAGTGATAGTTGTTAGGGAGGAAAATGTTATGGTCTTTTTCGAGTGTGCGGGGTGGGTTCCGGTTAAGTTCCCACGCCCGAGGGGAGTCGGTAGTTGTTTAAGACTTTACCCGGAGGGGTAGTTGACCGAAGCTTTACTGGTGACTCTGACAAAATGTATGGGTTCCCTGTGGGAGCTTGGGACAGTCGGTTCACGGAGGGATAACCCCATACGTGCGATTCTTAATTAATTCGTTCCACTGGAAAATATTTTGTAGGACTTAGCTCTGCCGGTATACCTTCGGAAGTGTGCTCTATTGCATGGCAAAGGAGCAGTCTGACATATGGGTAAAGTTGTACACCCCTGCAGGGTTTTTAAACTATTCAAATAACCTCGTCCTAGGTTATGGACACGCTTGGATACGCTCTGTAAGAATTAGACTACAACATTTTTTATAAAACTTGAAATCGGATGGTACACAATACATCGAGAGCGGGGAGATTTGATTTGTATTGCTAGGACCAAATCGGATAGTTAAGTATTACAAGTCAAATCGCCCGAGTTCTCACAAAGTTGGTATCAAAGCCATACTGACTGTAGAAACCCTAGCTTGGTTGTCCTTAGGATATTTGAAAAACTTGGTTTTAAAATATCAACTATTTGATGCAAAGTTAAGTAAGTTCTCAGATTTTACTCCTTACCTATCTTAGATTGCTCATCTTATCTTGTCCTTGTTTGCGTTTTGAAAAGATGCTCTCCTCTCATCTATTTTCAAACGTTAGTTGGATACCATTTAAATTCAAGTTGGGGATTCAATGAGAGTTGAAATTACAAAGTGTTGGTTGTCATTTGGTGAAGTAGGAAAGCACTTGGAGTAGGGAGATTCATCTCAGAGCTCGGTTACCAATTTTGGATTGCAAGCTCAAGTTTTGGAGAACAAGTGTATAGTTCGTTGTCAGGACTAAAAATGAGAGAATAATTCAACTAAAACTCATTGGATTAAAAGGGTAAGATGTGATATTAGATAGCTAGTGCCTAATACACCCCTAGATGGTTTTTACCATGCTCATTAGATACGATAGAACTTGAGTTGTTGATGAGGACATCAACACTAAGGATGCAACTTTGACTCACTACACTGCATCCTCTACTTCAAACACGTCTTCTCCGATAGGACTTTTGGCTACTACACCGCCATATTCCCCAATTGGACCGAACTACTTTACTTCTATTCCTATGAGCTGAGCTACGTCTACATGCCAAGGTGCTACTCTACATGCCATGGTGCTATGTCTACATGCCATGGTATTGCGTCACCAATTGTTGGCCCATGAGTTATATAATGAATGGGCTGATTTGGCCCATATGGCCGGCCATCTAGGGTTTTCGGGTATTGTTCATATGGCATTGTTCATGCATGAACAGTGTCGCCACCCCTCCCTTCCCCTCTATTTGAGATGGTCGCGCCCCTCTAGTTTTCCTCGGCTTTTGTTGATTGATGTTTAGTTTTGCTACTTTATAATTTATCCTCTTGTTTGGCGAGATCAATTGTGATATTATCTTCAGAACCCCACTTATCAATACAATTTCAATTCCTATTCGTAATTTCAGGTCGCTTATTTATCTTGTTCTTACATGCTTCTTCGGTATATGCAGGAATTGATATTCGTGATCAGGTCATCCGGGTATTCGTGCACGGTTGATAACGACTTGTCGAGCAGTTCAGCTATTGTAGTTTTGGGTCTTGCAAGTTCGTAGTCAGGATCGTGAGAGTTAAGCGACTTCTACCGAATTTACCTTCTCATCGAAAGATCATGCCAAATAAAGACCTCTGTGGTTCATCAAGAGCTTTCGTTGTTCGGTGAGAAATATGTACCCATAGTTGTAGATTCGTTCATGCATCCTAGAGTCCAGAAAAACACAAAAAAATAACACCCCGCTAAACCATCTTTGTGCCTTGCATTGTTCTTTTCAGTTTTGCATCCTTGAATCGTAGATTGCATTATCCTGTCTAAGTTGCTGGTCTTCATCTAGATTGGTTCTGTTGTGAGTAGCCATCTTCTTTTGCATTCCTTATTCTTTGCATCCACCTTGTCCTTCGACCACCACCACTGTTTTCCCTGCCGCATGACCCATTGCACCCCATCCCCTGCCGTGGCAACCCTCCAGCTGCCAATCCTCCCTATCGCAAGGTCTTCCTCATCCCCTACCATGACTCCCCATCCCCTATCGTGGCAGGTAAACCCTCTACCGCGGCAACCCTTGGTTCCTGCCACCACCAACCTTGCTAGAATTAAGAGGGCACCCCCTAGAATTGGTTTCGGGTTCAAGATAAAAAAAACGAGAAAAAAATGAAGGAAAAAAGAGGAGAGAAAAGTGTCCATCTTTCCAAAAATTGAAACCCCTGTAAAACTTTCGCCAAAACTAGTGAACATTGGTGGAGTCTTTCTACATCTATCCACAAGATTCCACAAAACATTTCAGCAAGTTTGGCCCACGGGTTTGAAAGATATAGCAGTTTCAATTTGAACTTGAGTCGGTTTCGAGCCCGAATATGTTTTCGTTTCTGAGACATCTTAGTAAAATAGGCATAACTTTTGCATACGGTGCCCGTTTTTGACATTTTTATGCTCGTTGGAAAGCTAACGACGAGGCACATCCAATAAAACAAATATTTTAGTGCTAGTCACCTTCAAAGACTCCAAAATTGCCTGTCTTTGGCCCCAAATTCGCATTGTGAGTTTTCAGTTTCAGTTTTTGTCAATTCTTTCGGTCTTCCCTTCGGAATTTGGGGTTCACCTCAACTGTAAAGTTGTTGATCTCATTGAAATATTTCAAAAGAGAATATATAAGCCATATAAAACTTTACTATTTCATCTTTTGAGACTAACTATTGATTACTGCTTAAACTAGAGGGTTGTTTACATTGCACGTTATACTGTTTTTTGTGCTCTACATTGTGCGAACAATCTTGTGTGCCCTTGACAGAAGTTTGATTAGTTGGCTAGCGTCTCTCCTAGCACCTGGTGTGAGATTTTCCTTTGCTTACATCAGATCACATTGATCTTTGCTTGTGCACTCGTTCCTTGTTCCTCCGTTTGGCTTGCTTTAGCTAGTTCCGAGTTCTAGTCTAGGACCAGCAAACTGTGACTATTATTTTCAACTACTTTTCAACTTTGTATACTGATTTGAACAATTGCTACTCCTTTGCTACATACTTGCCTTCTGAGCTCCACGTCCTACTAACTCAGCAGGTACCGTTCCTCGCAATCGTTGGACTATTCACAAGTGAGAGTATCACGAACTAGCCACCGGTTGTGCTACTTCCCTACTACAATGGTAAGAGCTTGTAAGAATTTGGTATTAACTTGAGTGTGAGTAACTTTTGAGCCTCCAGAACCAAGTAGTTGATAGAGACATATACACTGTGATTTATTCTTTATTTTCTACTGACAATGGTAGGGTCACGTGGATCTACACTTGGTGGAAACAACAACGATCATTCTTTCGACCATACAGGTGAGGGACCTTTCACACCTCGCACGCGAAAGATCGTGCGGCACATTGATCACTCACTCGGTGAGAGCATTCGCAATGCCTTGGATGAGATCAACGACAACCTCACGACGCTTCACACACGCGTTGTGCTCCTCGAACGTCGGCCACTTGCTGGAACCACGACCCAGGGTGAGCCAAGAGTGGAGGATCCTCCTGCTTACCGCACACCACCTGCTGCTCGCTCTTGGGCAAATGAGGTGAAAGAAGAAGACATGAACAACTACACTGCTGATGCGAAAATCGATGGACTCAATGTTCACAATGATCGTAGCCATGGTCGGCTTCATCACAATCGTCAAGGTATGGGAAGAAATCAATGTGAGGTACGTGACCATAATGATGTAGTTGGTAAAATTAAATCCATTATGTCGTCTTTTGCTGAAAATATGATCCTGATGCTTATATCACATGGGAGTTAACCGTAGAACAAAAATTTGCTTGTTATGAATTCTCTGAAGATAAGAAAGTTAGGGCTGCTACTAGTGAGTTTGTTGATTTTGCCTCTATTTGGTAGAGTGGATATGATCATAATCATCGGGACATACCTTGAACATGGAATGCCTTGAAGAGAAAAATGGGGCATCGATTTGAACCTTCATATTATTCTTTTGATTTGCTTAATAAATTGCAACATTTAAGATAAGGTAGTAATTCTGTAGAGGATTATTGACAAGAATTACAAACTGGTTTGTTGCATTGTGGTTTAGATGAAACTGAAGATGCTAAGATGGCTAGAGTTTTGGAAGGTTTAAATCGAGAAATTCAGAACATACTTGATTATAAATAATACAATTCTATCACTCGCTTGTTTCATCTTGCTTTCAAAGCAAAAAGAGAAGTGCATGGCCGACAATCTCGCTCTAGAGGCAATTTTGGAGGATCTTTTGCAGATCGGCCAATGTAGCGACAACACATGGCACCTTCCTCCACTTCTGGCTGGGATGCACCCTCCTCAAGCCATGTGCCCCTTGCTGCTCCTTCCACTCCTGCACATGTCCCTGATGCAAGCAAACCAACAAAGGTACAAGTCCCCACAAAAAGTGCTTCTTTCGTTGCTTCTACAGGGCGATCTAGAGATGTACAATATCACCGTTGCAAAGGGTTTGGGCACTTGATGCGTGATTGTCCAAGTCAGCGAGCTTTGCTTATCAACGATAATGGTGAGTACACTTCAGCTAGCGATATTGAGAAAGAACATGTTTTAGTTGCGACTAACAATGCAGGTGCTGACATTGAAGAAGAATAATGAGGCCATGAGGCATCTGACATGTACCAAAGCCTAGTTGTACATCCAGCATGTGATAAGTGCTCAGATTGAGCATGCTGAACAAAATCAATGCCACACCTTATTTCAATCGAAGTTCGTCATCAAGGAACATTCCTGTAGAGTCATCATCGATGGCGGAAGTTGCAACAACCTTGCTAGCACAGACATGGTCGAGAAACTTGGCTTGACCACAACTCAACACCCTCATCCTTACTACATTCAATGAATGAATTCTTGTGGTATTTTGAAGGTGACTGTTTATGTGCATATATTTTCTATTGGATCATATCATGATTATGTTGATTGTGATGTCGTATCTATGAAAGCATGCTCGTTATTATTAGGTAGACCTTGGCAATATGATAGATATACTGAACATTATGGTAGATCTAATCATTATACTTTCACATATAAAGAAAAGAAAATCACTTTTCTTTCAATGTCTCTTGCTGCCGTATTAAAGGATGATTTGGACAGAACTGAGAGAACAAGTCAGTAAAAGAGAAAAGATGATCATAAGATTATAGCTCCAAGTGAAAGTAAATTGAAAGATCTTGTTATGTTAGTTACAAAATCTAATTGCATTGACATGGAAAAACATGAATTTGAATGATATACTATGATTTTCAAAGAATCTTTATGTCCATTAGAAGAAATGTGTGTTTCGTTATCTACTATTGCTACTAAAGTTTTGCAGGAAAGTGATGACTTGGAGAAAATGATTAAGTTGAGGATGACTCAAATTCAAGAAAGGGAGGATGATGAGGACATCAACCCTAAGGATGCAACTTCAACCCGCTGCACTGCATCCTCTACTTCAACCACGTTTTCTCCGATAGGACTTTCGGTTACTGCACCGCCATATTCCCTAATTGGACCGAGCTACTTCTATTCCTACTAGCCGAGCTACGTCTACATGCCATGGTGCTGCATCTATATGCCATGGTGTTGCATCTACATGCCATGGTGTTGCGTCATCAATTGTTGGCCCATGGGTTATGTAATGAATGGGTTGATTTGGCCCATATGGCCGGCCACCTTGGGCTTTTGGGTACTGTTCATATAGTCTTTTCATGCATTAACAGTGCCACCGCCCCTCCCTTCCCCTCTATTTGAGATGGCCGCACCCCTCTAGTTTCCCTTGGGTTTTGTTGATTGAAGTTTAGCTTTGCTACATTATACTTTGTCATCTTGTTCGACGAGATTAACAGTGACATTGTCTTGGAACCGCACTTATCAATACAATTTCAATTCCTGCTTGCAATTTTGGCTTGCTTATTTATCTTGTTCTTGCGTGCTTCTTCGATGTATACAGGAATTGAACTTCGTGATCAGGTCATCTGGGTATTTGTGCACGGTTGATAACGACTTGTCGAGCAGTTCAGCGATTGCGTGGTTTCGGGCCTTATCATTTCGTAGCCAGGATCATGAGAGTTGAGTGACTTCTTCTGAACTTACATTCTCGTCGAAAGATCAGGCCAAATTAGCACCTCCGTGGTTCATCAATTGTGTTCTGATTTTTTTGTCCCAATCGATTGCTCGGTCATTCAATACGAGTTATTTGTGCTGGGAAGCTAAACTTTTGCCTTATGGTTTTTCACTGGTTCTTATGCCGTTATACAAATATTTGGAGTTCATTTCTTGCTAATATTTTTATGCTCATGTTGGGGTAATATCTCATTCCCCTAGCCGATGGTTTCTCTACTGCTATCTTTCGCATCTAATTTTTGGGTTTTGTTGCTAACCCGATTCAACGAACAGGATGGCCAGAAGAACTCAAAGTGGACAAGGTCAACTCGCTTGTCATGATGAGGAACTCCCACCTCCTCCCACCTTGGCTGAGGTCCTCGTTCAGATCGAGCGAAATTGGATGGACCAGACAAGGACCATGGAGATCATCGCTCGAAACAGCTCTGTTCCAGCTGTTGTCTCTAGATCAGGAGGAGGAGGTGCACATCAACCGTGGGGAGGACTCTCGGAGTTCCTCCACATGTAGCCACTGACTTTCTCTCGGTCGGAAGATCCCCTCAACACAGACGACTGGCTTTGTCTCGTTGACATTAAGTTGAATATTGCATAGTGTCAAGATCATGAGAAGGTGTTGTTCGCCTCTCATCAACTTGAGGGGGGCAGCGCATGCGTTCTGCGATAACTTTCTCGCCATGCAACCTGCCCGCCGAGCCGTCACAAAGGAGTAGTTCTGCACTACCTTCCGACGGGCTCATGTGCCCGACAGTTTGATGAAGCTGAAGAAGGAGTTTCTTGTACTCCAGCAAGGGCGCAAGACAATCAGGGAGTATCTTCATGATTTCAACCATCTCTCCCGCTATGCTCCAGAGGACGTGTCCTCCGACTCCGCTAAGCCGGAGAAGTTCTTGGATGGCTTGTCCGTGGAGCTATAGGACAAACTATCGGTCGTTGAATTTCTCAATTTCCAAACTTTGGTCGACAGGGCCATTGTTCTTGAGCACAAGGGGAGAGTGCTTATTAAGTCTCGCAAGCGTAAGTGGGAGGCCCACAAATAAGCAGGAGGAAATCTTCTATGTATTTCTGAACTAGTCCCATGATCAGTAGCTAGTTCACACAGTAAACAAATATGATAACATCCATAATTTGTGTAACTTTATTAATAAATATTAGAGTTGATTACAAAAAAGACTTAGAAGCCAACAATAAAGAACACGGTGGAAGACAATGAAGAAGTAGTAGAGCCCAGATAGCTAGTTCACACAGTAAACAAATATGATAACATCCATAATTTGTGTAACTTTATTAATAAATATTAGAGTTGATTACAAAAAAGACTTAGAAGCCAACAATAAAGAACACGGTGGAAGACAATGAAGAAGTAGTAGAGCCCAGATAATCTGCCACATGAAATCTACTGGGGTAGCGGCCTAGTCGTCGAGATACACACCGGTAGAGAAATCCTTCTCCTCTGAAATTTATTTGCATTAAGTAAGGGTGAGCACAAACAACCGCGCTATGCAAGTTACACACATAACAAAGTTAATGCATGCACGGATTATAGGGTTATTTGTGCAAAAGAAACATTTGACATTTTAAATACAATAACTAAGTTCAAAAATCTCAAATTTTACAATATCTAAAATTAAGTTTTAACTGAATTAATAAAGCTAGTGTAGGCACCAACCTAACACTAACTTAAACACGGGCACCAACCCGGGGTTTCAACCCATATTTTTTTTCTCATTGACACCAATCCATGACATGAACTATTTTATAAATCATTTTGAAATCAAAACCAAAGTCTAATCCATGAAAGGTTTTGCTCAGCATGTCCATGACCGTGGACACGGCTATTCGAATAGATTGACACTCTGCGGATGATGTACAACTTTACCCACAATAGATAATCAACTTTTAATATCCGTTTGACACACTTCCGAAGGTGTGTGACTATGTGATCGATTATCACAAGGCTTTTACAATACGTCATCCCAAAGTAGTCATGCCCGTTAAGGTTTCGCTACTGTAGGCTTCACACCAAACAGTAGCCCCCTCTTGCGCCACGTGGGTATTAAAATAAGTCCTCACGACACCCACACATCAACATGGCAGAACTGACAGTGAAACATTGCAAATTAGTTAGCCAGGTCAGTCCCACTTCAGACTTGTGGTAGTACGATTTTGACTTAACAATCCACAGCTCGCAGACCAGTCCTTAATTTACTGGGTGACTTCCAAAAAAATCCATGGGCCTCGGCCATTCGCTGAGACGAGCTTGTGCATAAACTTACCCCCACCAGTTATCCATTTCGCCTAATGCCAAACCAATTTTTGATTTTATTTCATTTTCCAAAACATTTGAAAGCTTCCATGGAACACCAATGCTATGGATACAACTTAAACAACATTTGATTTTTTGGCTGAAAATTTCCAAATTGAATAATTTTGGGTCTAAGCATGGCTAAGCAACATTTTTCCAAAATGTTCTAGTTCATACTATTGTATAAACTAGATTTTATCTAAGGTATCAAGGTATGTTTCATTCAATATCAAAATTGGCTATACAATGGCAATGGGAATAAGTATAATTTAAAAACAAATATTTAAATTACATTGAATAGAAATAGGCATGCAATAATAATCTAAAATAGAATTTAAATAATTTAAAATAATGGGATTAAATATGATCAAAGATGTAACTTGCCCTGCTCAATTAGTTTTTGTTCTTGAACGGCATTGAAATCCGGTTCTCCGAAGTCGTCGAAATCTATACGTGAAAACAAGCCAAATTCAAAAAACATTCAAATAAAATTCATATAAACTCCAAATTAAATAATTTAAGTTCTGGGAGGTAGATATAGAATTTAGATGAATTTAAGAATTTGTATCGGCAGAATCAGAGTTCGTGTGGAGGAGAACAAACATCCAGAAACTTGGATATCACAAGAAATGATATAATTCCAAAAATACTTCCCGAATATTGTTCTTTTTCGAGTACTATTCACCTTCAAGTATTGTTCATCTTTGAGTGTTGTTCACCTCCAAGTATTGTTCATCTGCGAGTACTGGTCATCTTCCGAGTATTGTTCATCTTCGAGTACTGTTCACCTCTAAGTACGGGTCACTGCACGACTTCACGTGGCCGGAAGGAGGTTTCAACTACACTAGTCGAAGAAAGGCTTCGACTACACCAGTCGAAGAAAGGTTTCGACTACACAGGTTGAAGGAAGGTTACGACTTCCTAGCCGAAGGATGGTTACGACTACCTAATCGAAGGGAGGTTACGACTACCTAGTCGACAGTGGCGGCGCTTGGCTACAAGCTCGTCGGTGCTACGCGCAACGTTGAGCTACGCGAAGGTGCACAAAAAGAAGAGGAGTTGATGATGAACCTTAAGGGATACCATGTGGCGGCAGAGCACAACGGAATGGCTGGCGGTGGAGAAAAAGGCAGCGGCGAGGTACGGGTGAATGCGGCGATGGTGCTCCGATGGTCCTCTGGTGAAGAAGAGGTTCAATCTAGGTAGAACATGATGCAGTGAAGCTCCCGGTGTAGATGATGACACCAGAGATCGGCAGACGGTGGCGCAATCGGTGGTGCTAGGGTTGGCGGCGGAGGAGCTTCAGGCTTCGATTCCAGCGATAGAGATGAGCAGAGTGGTCGTGGTTACGGGGAATAGGATAAGGGGGGAAATGCAAAGGTCGTGCCCCCTTTTATAGGGCAAGAGTGTAGCCAAAACGATGGGAACATTTGAGTATTAAATGAGTAGTTTTAGAATGAAATGAAGAACGAAGGAAACTGTAAAATTGATTGCAAGGAGCGGAGGAAACGTGCAATTGATGGTATGGTAACGTGGGTGATGATGAGGGGCTTGAAATGCTTCTGAATGATTTGATTTTAATGCTTCATGCATGAATGAAGTAGTATGGAGGTGGTGGCCGGCCATTGATGGCCATGGAACTCGGTTTTGGGCTAGGTAGGGGAAGGAGAGGGGAAAGGGGAGGTGGCATGGGTGGAGAAGGGGGAGGCGCGGTGAGGGCCGGCCGACGGTAAGGTTGGCAGCCATGGAGGAAGATCGGCCATTGCGCATGTCTCTCGGTTGAAGAAAAACAACAGAAAGCAACGTGAGGAAGAGGAACCAGGAAGAGAGGGAACGAAGGAAAAGAAAATTCAGAAAATCTAAAAATAAAATAAAATCCAAAAAATTCAAGAAAAATCCAAGAAAATACATGGAACTTGAAAAGATTAAATAAAACAATTTTGGATTTAATTAAAGTATATTTTAATCATTTAAAATGTTTTTCATTTTCTAAAATTTCAAATAAAGCTTTAAATTAATTCGATAAATTGCAAATGATTCCTTTTTATTTAAAACTTCAAAATGACTCTAAAATTTAGGACGTTGTTTTTGAACTTAATTAAATTATTTCCAACTTAAAGTTGGTTTTTATTTTTGTACATAATTTATTTTTAATATCTAGAAAATAGGAAAAAACCCTTTTTAAAATCCAAAAAATTACATAAATAAATTAAATTTCCCTTTTCAGTTTAAATAAAATAAAAACTCATAAAACTCAATAAATTTTATGTTTGACTTTTTAAATCTTGGAAATTCAAGAAAACCAAGAAAATAATATTAAAACTCATAAAATCCAATAAAATATTGATTTTATTAATTTTATTTTTGGTAATAAAACTTTGGGATGTTACAACTCGTCCTCAAGCTCCACTGCCACCGAGGACACAGACACTTTTACCTCGCCCACCGCAAGCTGTGTTTCAACCACTTGCACCTGCGGGACAGCAAGCTGGCCTCCACAATCCAGCTGCTGAGATAACTTCTTTTCCTGTAACAAGGGGCATAATGTGAATATTTGCCATGTGAGGGCCAAAGCAGTCCCTCTCCCTAATATGCGGTAAGTGCAAGGGCAAGGATGTGGTCATCCCCCAACTCAAAAGGTGGCACAACAATTTCAGAAGGTTGCACGCGGCAGAGTCAATCATATCTCAGCCGAGGACGCGCAGGAGGCACCCGACGTCGTGTTGGGTACGCTTCTCGTCAATTCTTAGCCTGCTACTATTGTTTTCATTTTTAGAGCTTCTCATTCCTTTATATCAAAGTCATTTGCCGTATTTAATGATATTCAAATTGTTCTCATGCATGGTCTGTTGATTGTTCACTCTTCGAGGTCAGAAATGAGAGCTGAAAATGAGTGTCAGAATGTATCTATTGAGATTGAAGGAGTGTGATTTTTGGTGATCTTGTATGTAATACTTGACATGGATTGGTTGTCCCAACACTTGGGATAAATTGATTGTGCCAAGAAATTCATCTCCCTCACAAGTCCTTCCGGCGCGCAAGATGGAATTGCGCCGAAGCTGTAAGAACCGCATCTTTTCGCGGTTGAAGAGAATCCGCTCTGGAAATTCATGAAGTCCTAGCGGTATGTGACTTCACTGATTTGTTTCCCGAAGAATTACGTGGGATTCCTCTAGCCCGCGACATTGAATTCGTCATCAAGTTGCCGCCCTGTGCCGCCCCGATTTCGAAGAGGCCATACCGGATGGCTCTGAATGAGTTGGAGTTGAAGAAGCAACTTGGTGAGACTCAAGAGAAGGGTTTCATCCACCCAATTTCATCACTATGGGGTTGTCTCGTGATCTTTGTGAAGAAGAATGACAAGACTTTGCGGATGTCCGTCGATTACCGTTCGCTGAATGAAGTGACGGTGAAGAACAAGTACCCATTGCCCCGGATTGACGACCTTTTCGATCAATTGTCCAGAGCCCGGGTATTCTGTAAGATTGATTTGATATTGGGCTGTCACCGAGTCAAAATCAGATCTGAATATATTCCAAAGGTGGCTTTCTTTACTCGTTACGGACTGTACGAGTACACCGTCATATCTTTTGGCTTGACGAATGCTCCTACCCTTTTCATGAATCATATGAATATGATATTCATGGAGTATTTTTGTTAGGCTATAGAGCTAGCCTATGCTCGATCACCCCCCTAAGGACTCCGACCATGTTGGATGCTTACCACGGGAAGATATATGCATTTGCTCGAAAGAAGGTGACGAGGGCGTCTTCCTCTGCTGGGTCGAAAGCGACCCTAAAGCGAACATTCTTTGAAGGCTCCTATGTATTCAGTAGAACTTCTTTGATTTGGTCGTTCGGCTTTGGGGCAACTTTAGACTTCGACTGCTTGGTCGAAGGTTGCACTTTGCTTGTTTCTCGAGTTGGTATTTTGACAACCATCTAGAGGGATTTGCGGTCACATGTAAGCGCCATCTTTTTATCACAACGGAATGTGATTACTCCTTTGGGACCTGATATCTGAAGACATTGATAACGATAATGAGCATTCATTTGGAATCGTGCCAGAGTTGGTTGACCAAGAATAGCATTATATGACGTGTCGAAATCGACCACATCAAAAGAGATTTTCTCTATACTGGAATTCTTTGGTGACCCAAATGTAACAGGAAGGAAAACTTGACCATATGCTTGGCCAAAGACCCAGGTACGATCCCAAGAATTGAATATTGTACATGCTTGATCTTTGTCCTAGGAACTTGTATCTCATCTAGGGCACTTGTAAAGAGTATGTTAAATGAACTTCCACCATCAACTAACACGCGATTGATTCGATAGTTGTTGATGGTGGGCTCGACCATGATCGAAAAACAACCAGGTCGAGTAGAAGGAATCGGATAGTCACCTTTCTCAAAAGAGATGGTGATTTCTGAGCACTTTGGTATTTTATTAACAAGAGGAGGGTTGATGAAATTTACCTCGCGTTCGATAGCTTTGATTTATCGTTTCGACTTGTACGCTGAAGATCCTCCATAGATGTGATCGATGGTGTGTTCTGGATCTTGAAATGGCATCTCCTTATCGTCATCCGACTATTTTTGACCACTCGTTTGCCCCACCTCTTCAAGTGTAGTTAGCGGTCCCTTACTGGAGTAGCAATCCTCGAGTTTTTGTTGAAAAACTCGGTAGTTGCGAAGGTAGTATCCTTATTTTTGTGGAAAGAACACCACCTAGGCTTGTCTTTCTTCTGTTCAGGGCGCTTACCTTTGCTCTGATTAGAGTATGGTTTAGAGCTCTGAGGCTCCTTGTCGCTCACAGGTAAGAACTACTTAGAGCTTTTGACTTGAGTTTTTTTGGGTTTTAGTCTTGCTCTTGGATTTCTCAGTCTTTTTATCTTTCTTATTATTGTCTTCGCCCACTCCTTGAGTGCTTTATCATCACGATCAATCGTGCAATTCCACTAGACCGCTTTTGCAGCGGTCCGTCATTTCGAAGAGCTCGGTGACGGTAGCCGGAGGATTGAGAGTGATATCATCCATGATCCTTCGATTGCAGACTCCATGCTTGAATGCTCTAATGATAGAAGAGTTAGAAACTTCAGGAAGTAAGTTGCGAACCTAACTAAAATGTTTGATAAATTGGCGCAGGGTCCTGTGAGAATCCTATCGTATTTTGTGCAAGTCGTCCACCTTTCTTGGGTGGTTGTAAGTTACCTAGAAATTGGCTAGTAGTAGGTCGTAGATATGTTGTATGAATAGATTAACTCTTGTGGCTAATTTAATAGCCATGACTGGGCAGATCCTTCGAGCACAGTAGGAAGGTAGTTGGCCATGATATGCTCTCCTCCTCCTGCTGCTTGAATAGAGGTGGTATAGATTTGAAGGAACTCGATAGGATTTTGTGACCTATCAAACTTCTCCATGTTCACTAATCAGAACCGGGGCAGCCAGCGAACTACTCGAAGGTCAAGCAAAAATGCCTGACATCTAGTAATAACATCATAACGTCTTCTTTGTGGGAAAGAATTGTTGACATCACCAAGCGATCGTACTTGACGATAACCAGTGGTAAGCGGGCCTGATGTATCATAGATTTATGTTGGGATACGCGGCAATGCTACGATAGCACAAACAAAAATTTACAACCAAGGAACCACCGCAAGTAATAGATCACGAGATTACCGCTAGATGCGCCGACTCATAGCGGAAGTAGAGTCGTTGTAGCGAGTTGATGCAGTCGTAGTCGTACTCACGACGCGTCTCCTCCTTCGAGTAGTCGTACTCGATGCGCGTCTACTTTTTCGAGTGGTCGTACCCACCACGCGACTTCTTCTCCGACTCCGGTGATCAACACAAGTCACGGATCGTCCTAGTGCTAATGCTTCGCAACAACACCTCCGAGGTATCCATACGTACGGGGTAGGATCACCACACACCAGAGTGCTAGCTCCGGTAGCGAGGTTAAGAAGGCGTTGATGAGGACATCCCTCCTTCGGATACACGCACTACACAAGACCCTCTAGATCTGGGTGCTGAACTACACGGTCCTATGACAAGAGCTAGAGCACGTCACTTAATCGATCAGGTAAAGTCGTTTATAGGGCTGAGTGTATTATTTGATAACTCTATGATGCTGCCTAATAGAGATGATTTACTTGTACTCAGGAATCTAGGATTACGACCAGTTCAAGAAGGTCCATGACCAGTTCCGCAGGGTCTACGACCACTACAAGAAGACATACGACTAGTTGATTCGATTGGAGCAATCTACGACCAGAAAAGCGAGCACAGTACTCGTTGGACACAATCTACGACCAAAGATAGCATGGACTCCTCAAGACCACCCTAGGACCAATCCTGCGACCGGATCTTCGACGTAAATACGCAACACAAGGTGTCACGTCACCGCTTTGGAAACTAATAAGACTTTGTAAACGTGACGAGGTCGGATTCCAGGTTGTGTACGCTTCATCCCACGGCCGCACAATCCTAGGTCGACCTCCTCACGTTTCCCTATATATATACAAGAGTCGCCATAGTTTAGGTGGGTTTTTCTTAGATTATTCGCCAATTGCGCTACGATTATCGGTTTGAGGAACCCCACTTGTAAACTTCATCCATATCCGCAATACAATTCAGATTGCATCTACCTTGTTCTTGTGAGTTGCTTCGATTGCTTGCAGGAACAATAACCTTCGTGGTAAGGTCGATCACGCAAGTGTGGTCGATAACGACAGCGTCGGGTGTAGCGAATTGCGAGGTGACGATCCGCTGGTCGGAAGCCTCAAAGCGCCAACGCCCTCACGATTTAACCAAATCGAACCTATCGGAAGATCGGGCGCCGTGACTCATCAAGTGGTATCGAGCAAAGGTTGCCCGTTAGGTAATTTCGCTTATCCCTTTTGTTAGTTGTGTTCCTCACCTAGAGTCCGTAAAACCGCCCTACAAAAAGTTTTAGATCGTAATTATTCCGCTGTCCAAACCACTTTGTGCCTTTCGCAATTTTGTTTTCAGTTTTTGCATTGTTGAGTTCGAGTCCATCGTCGGTGTCTTTGTTGCTGGTTTAGAGTAGCATTCTTGGTCTCTAGTCAGCACCGTCGCCCGCCGTGCCACCATCCATCCTGGACGCACGACCTCCTTTTTCGAGCGACACCCACTCGACCACCCGCTCGGGATTTACCATCTGGTCGGAATCGAACATTTACTCGGATCCGACCACCTCTTCGAGCAACACCCATTCTACCATCCACTCAGGAACTACCACCTCATCGGATCCAGAAAAGGTAACAGAAGAATTTTGGGCTTGGGTCACGTTTGCAAAAAAAAGAGGAAGCAAAAAGTGCAAAAGAAAAGAAAAGAAGCAAAAAGTGCAAAAGAAAAGAAAAGAAGCAAAAAGTGCAAAAGAAAAGAAGAAGAAGCAATTCGACCACCCCTAGTTGGTCTACGACCGCCCGACCTTTGCATCCTTTGGACTCCTTTGTATCGAGTCCTTGTTTCGATCAGTATTGTGCTAGGGCTAGGGGCACTTTTAGACCAGCAACTGTGACGAGTACTATGGGCTTTGGTTCAGCTTTGCTAATCTGATTTCATTATTGCTATTCTTTGCTACTAAACATTGCCTGTCCGAGCTCCACATACTTTCGACCCTCAGATTGGATCCTCGCATTAGCCTCCGCCGTGATCGTACATCCCACCTTCGCCGATTAGACCACCTGCTACAATTTGGTAAGAAACTCATAAGAGCTTGGTAAGACGCTTGAGAGTGTGTGATTCCACCCTCCGACCACCTAATAGTGATAGGGATAATACCTTTGTGTTGTCTTTTGTCTCCTACTAACCATGTCAGGTGAAGGATTGGATACGCAAGAGTGTATTTTGAGGGAAGAGCTCATGACGCTATTGGATGAACAACGCACTACCGTTAATGAGGATATCGACAGGAAGCTTCAAGCTACCACGATCACATTACAACGCTCAATCAACGATAGTATTGCGGTGCTCACTACACGCCTCGAAAGAATGGTGAACCGACCACCAAACGTTGGTCATGTGGAACCTCAGGGTGCAGCCCATGACCATGAGTTTGATAATAATAATGAGATGCACGACCACAACGCCTTTGATGCACGACAACGGAACCGACCGAACTTCAACCGTCAAGGTATGAGAGGTAATAATGTTCAGTAACATAATGCACGTGTTAATAATGATCCATATGCTAAAGTTAAGTTCTCTATACCATCTTTTGCGGGTGCTTATGATGCTGAAATATATCTAGATTGGGAGATGACGGTAGAACAGAAATTGAATGCTCAGTTAGTTCCCGAAGTGCATAGAGTTAGGCAAGCCACAAGTGAATTTAAAAACTTTGCCACCAAAGACGGTGGTTATGTAAGTACTAGTGATATTGAGGACGAATATGTACTTGCAGCTAACATTGCAGGTGGAGGAGATGAGATAGACAGTGATGCTGATGATGTAGAGGAACAAGTAGCTGCTGTTGACACCGAGTATCATGTGAGCCTTGTTGCGCAACGAGTGCTGAGCGCACAAGTGGAGAGAGCGGAGCAAAATCAACGGCACAACTTGTTTCGGACCAGATTTCTCGTGAAGGACAGAGCCTGCAGAGTCATCATTGATGGAGGGAGCTGCAACAACCTTGCAAGCTCCGAGATGGTCGAGAAGCTTGGCTTGACCACACAACCACACCCACGTCCCTACTACATCCAATGGTTCAATTCGTGTGGTAAATTAAAGGTACACAAAGTTGTGAAAGTGCAATTTTTAGCAGGTAATTACAAAGATAGTTCTGACTTTGATATCATGCCTATGCAAGCATGCTCTTTGTTGCTCAGTAGACCTTGGATATATGACAATGATGTTTTGCACCATGGTAGAGCTAATACCTACTCATTTTCACATAAGGGTAAGAAGATTAAGTTGTTGCCTTTGACACCAGCTGAGATTCTGAAAGATGAAGAAGAGCGCGCTAAAAATGAAAGAAACACCGATAAGCATGATTCTGAAAATCAGCAAGTAGCAAAACGTGTTTTCCCACCCAAAAGGGAGAAAGTGGCGTCTAGTCCTAAGTCCGAGGGAATTAAATTGAAGGGATGTGTTATGATTGCCACTAAATCTGAACTTGCCGAAATTGTAATAATGAGCTGCCATGCTATGCTTTGATATGCAAAAATACCTTATATTCGCTTGAGGACATATCTAGCTCTTTGCCTCCTGCTGTTGCTAACCTTTTGCAGGAGTATGTGGATGTATTTCCAACTGAGGTACCCCCGGGATTACCACCTATTCGAGGAATTGAGCATCAAATTGATTTGATCCCAAGAGCGACTTTGCCAAACCGTGCTGCATATAGGACCAATCCAGAGGAGACTAAGGAAATTCAGCGACAAGTCCAAGATCTTTTGGACCGTGGGTACGTAAGAGAAAGCCTTAGTCCTTGTGCTGTTCCAGTTCTTTTGGTTCATAAGAAAGACGGTAGTTGGCGTATATGTGTTGATTGCAGAGCCATTAATAACATTACTATAAGGTATCATCATCATATCCCAAGGCTAGACGACATGCTAGATGAATTGAGTGGTTCTATTATTTTCACAAAGATTGACTTGCGGAGTGGTTACCACCAGATTAGAATGAAATTAGGAGATGAATAGAAAACTGCTTTTAAAACTAAGTTCGGATTATATGAGTGGTTAGTGATGCCTTTCGGTCTAACTAATGCACCTAGTACTTTTATGCGTTTGATGAACGAGGTTTTACGTCCTTTCATTGGAAAATTTGTGGTGGTTTACTTTGATGATATCTTGATTTATAGCAAGTCACATGAGCAACACTTAAATCATATACGTGCTGTTTTTAATGCTTTGAAAGACGCACGTTTGTTTGGTAACCTCGAGAAGTGCACCTTTTGCACCGATCGAGTTGCATTTCTTGGTTATGTTGTGACACCATAGGGCATTGAGGTGGATGAGACAAAGATTGTAGCCATCCAAAGCTGGTCGACGCCTACTACTGTGTCACAAGTGCGGAGCTTCCATGGCCTTGCTGGATTCTATCGGCGCTTTGTGCGGGATTTCAGCACCATTGCCGCACCATTGAATGAATTGACAAAGAAAGGAGTGCCTTTCCAATGGGGACATGCACAAGAGAAGGCATTCAACTTGTTGAAAGAGAAGCTCACCCAAGCACCCCTACTCCAACTCCCTGATTTTGGTAAGACTTTTGAAATTGAATGTGATGCCAGTGGGATTGGGATAGGTGGTGTATTGATTCAAGAAGGTAAACCATTGCATATTTCAAATAAAAACTAAATGGGCCTAGTTTGAATTATTCCATCTATGATAAGGAATTGTATGCTTTAGTTCGAGTGCTTCAAACTTGGCAGCATTATCTATGGCCCAAAGAATTTGTTATACATTCGGATCATGAATCGCTAAAACATATTAGAAGTCAAGCTAAACTGAATAAACGACATGCTAACTGGGTAGAATTTATTGAGTCATTCCCATATGTTATAAAGCATAAGAAAGGTAAGGATAATGTGATTGCTGATGCGCTCTCTAGACGTTATACCATGTTATCTCAACTTGACCATAAGATTTTTGGTTTGGAGGCCATTAAGAGTTTATATGTCACTGATTTGGACTTTAAGGAAGTGCTTGAACATTGTAAAGGAGGGAAGACATGGAATAACTATGTGCTGAATGATGGTTTGGTCTATCGTGCTAACAAGCTATGCGTTCCAGCTAGCTCTGTTCGTCTTTTGTTGTTACAGGAGGCACATGGAGGAGGTTTGATGGCGCATTTTGGAGCAAAGAAGACAGAAGATGTGCTGGCCACCCACTTCTTTTGGCCAAAGATGAGGCGTGATGTCGAGCGCTACGTAGCTCGCTGCACTACATGCAACAAAGCTAAGTCCCGTCTCCTTCCACATGGACTTTATATGCCTCTTCCTATTCCTAGCGCCCCTTGGGAGGATATTTCTATGGATTTTGTTTTAGGATTGCCTAGGACAAAGAGGGGGAGAGATAGTATATTTGTAGTAGTGGATCGATTTTCTAAAATGGCACATTTTATATCTTGTCACAAGAGCGATGATGCTACAAACATAGCTGATTTGTTTTTCAGAAAATCATTCGCTACATGGAGTGCCCAATACTATTGTCTCGGATCGTGATGCTAAGTTTTGAGCCACTTTTGGAGATCACTTTGGAATAAATTGGGGACAAAGTCGCTGTTCTCTACTACATACCATCCCCAAACCGATGGACAAACGGAGGTTGTCAATCGCACGTTATCCACCATGTTGTCGGGTCTGTTTTAAAGAAGAACTTGAAGATGTGGGAAGAGTGTTTACCGCATATTGAGTTTGCTTACAATAGGTAAGTACACTCCACCACCAAGGTAAGTCCATTTCAGGTAGTGTATGGTTTTAACCCCGTGCTCCTATTGATTTACTACCTTTACCGACCTCTGAAAAAATTAATCTAGATGCTAAGAAGTGTGCTGCATTTATTCTCAAGTTACATGAAACCACTAAAGAGAATATAGAGCATATGACTGAAAGGTATAAGGTTGCTGGAAGTAAAGGTAGGAAAGTTGTCAAATTTGAACCAGGTGATTTAGTTTGGGTTCATTTGAGAAAGGATAGGTTTCCGGAATTAAGAAAATCAAAGTGGATGCCTAGAGTTGAAGGACCATTTAAGATAATTAAGAAGATAAATGATAATGCATATCAATTAGAATTACCTGCAGATTTTGGGGTTTGCCCCACATTTAACATTTCAGATTTGAAACCATATGTGGGAGAAGAAGATGAGCTTGAGTCGAGGACGACTCCAATTCAAGAGGGGGAGTATGATGAGGACATCCTCCTTCTGATACACGCACTACACAAGACCCTCCAGATCCGGTGCCGAACTACACGGTCCTATGACAAGAGCTAGAGCACGCCACTTAATCGATCGTAAAGTCGCTTATAGGGTCGAGTGTATTATTTGAGAACTCTATGATGTCGCCTAATAGAGATGATTTACTTGTACTCGTGAATCTAGGATTACGACCGGTTCAAGAAGGTCCACGACATTCCGCAGGTCTACGACCACTACAAGAAGACCTACGACTAGTTGATTCGATTGGAGCAATCTACGACCAGAAAAGCGAGCACAGTACTCGTTGGACACAATCTACGACCAAAGATAGCATGGACTCCTCAAGACCACCCTAGGACCAGTCCTACGACCAGATCTTCGACCAGAAATACGCAACACAAGGTGCTGCGTCACCGTTTTGGAAACTAATAAGACTTTGTAAACGTGACGAGGTCGGAGTCCAGGTTGTGTACGCTTCATCCCACGGCCGCACAACCCTAGGTCGACCTCCTCACGTTTCCCTATATATATACAGTAGCTGTCATAGTTTAGGGTGGGTTTTTCTTAGATTATTCTGCCAATTGCAGTTTTGCCGATTATCGGTTTAAGGAACCCCACTTGTAAACTTCATCCATATCCGCAATACAATTCAGATTGCATCTACCTTGTTCTTGTGAGTTGCTTCGATTGCTTGCAGGAACAATAACCTTCGTGGTAAGGTCGATCACGTGCAAGCGTGGTCGATAACGACATGCGTGCGGTTGTAGCGAATTGCGAGGTGACGATCTGTTGGTCGGAAGCCTCAAAGTGTCAATGTCCTCACGACGAACCAAATCGAACCTATCGGAAGATCGGGCCGCCGTGACTCATCAGGCGTGGCTATTAGGGTTTCAGTAGTTCTTCCAAAGATCATCCTTTTCGTCATATTTTACCCCATGCCACCGCCCCTCTTTATATAGGCATCCATGATGGGTCTTGTACCTGAGGCCTATTAGGAACTCGTGGCCTATACGAATTTGGATCACCATCCAAAACAGATCCTTTCCCTTTAAGTGTGCGACCCCACAGGTTCATGTGTAATCGGTTATGACTCGGAAACTCTTTTCCGATCACTAGTCGTTAGCGGTACCTAGCATCACATAACGATTCCCAAAGACACATAGAATAAATCGGACGAACCTTGATGTAATATGATCTATGATCAGGTCCTCATCACTTACAACCAGTTCGTATCTCTATACGACCAGGTTGTAATTGGTCACGACCAGTTCGTAACTCCTTACGACCAGGTTCTTACCATTAAGTGATTACATTTGACCAGTCTACGACCAGCATGTATCTCCATACGACTAGTCCGTAACTGATCAAACGAAGCGACTTACTCATGCATTCTCCCTTTGCCTCACGATGTCTGGTTGAACTCCAGGTGAGATGATGTGTCATCCATGAACTGTTCAATACTTTCTCGATAAAGTGTCGAACAACATCATGTGGTCGACACTTCGACCACTAGTGGCATGGCCATGCACTTTCTTTATCCGATCACCACGAGGGGCCCAAAGATATATCTCCTGTTATGTTAGGAGGGGTAAATCCCATCTCGACCAGTCATATTCCTCTGTATGTTTCATAGCATACCCGAAAGCTACCTTTATAACTACCCAGTTACGGAGTAGCGTTTGGCAACCCCTAAGAGTGCTATTACACATGTAGGAAACTACGCTGATCTCAGGTCTAAGGATTATACATCATCATTACTTGAGACCAACTAATGACACAAAGATTCATAACAATCTCAATAGTGTCTCAATGATGGGTCTATCCAACACCATGTTCTCTAACATGTGTTCACATAATTGATTCGATATCTCCATATCTATGACCGGTGAAACTAGGTCATCAATCAATACATGTGCTAGTCACATAGTCGCTGGTGTTCCGACCAGTGACCTCCGACCAGGGATACATTTAGAATGACATCATATAAGTTAAAGAGTTCCACCAACAAGTCACATACTTATTGACCTATAACAAATGATTCATTCAAGGAACATGATAACATATTATCAAAATCATGAACATAATGAAATATCATCATCTCTATGATTGCCTCTAGGGCATATTTCCAACAATTTCAGCCCTACGAGGATAATACTCCTCATGCTCCATCTACTGGCGCAGATTTCTTAGAAGAAGTGGTGAACGACCACCTCCTTTAGGAGTTTGTCTATCACCAGTTGTTCACGGGACTGTTCTCTGACAAGGGTCGTGGTTAGGAGATCGACCAGACCTGTTGTCTTGTCATTCTCCACGAGGAGAATCATCCGAACGACTAGTGTTCGATAGAGTTGTCCCGATATGACTACCAGGATGATGTTGTCAGTCTGCTCGAGCCTAACCATTGTGTCTTGAAGTCTTCGTGTGATCTCTTGAGAAAAGAGGTCCTAGCCTGGCGCTTGTCCAAGCTCTTTAATCGGGTTTTCGATCAGGTCATTGATTTATTGAAGTTCTTGAGCTTCTTTTGACTGGTATTGGATGCGCCCAATAAGAACCTCTGGGTAGCAATTTTTCTCCACATGGTTTTGGGATCATCGACGTCTGAGTTAGCTGGAGCGTGCCTTAGTGGAGTACCATCATTTCTAGGATTTCGACTACGCTCATGAATGTGGAGATCCTAGTCATCACTAGAGGCGTTCTTGCCATCACCACAAGATCCCGAAGTGAGTGTGTGACGCGAAGCAACCCCAGCCCTACCTCTTGGAGAGAGAGTAGGATCTGAGGGGAGAACAAAGACCTCCTGGGTGCTATTATTCCCACTTGCATCTGAGTCCTCTTGACTTGAGGAGTAGTTCAAAGACAACGCCTCACGACTTGGAGTAATCCCCTCCAGGAAGGGGAATTCTGGGTTATAACCGTCTCCAACTAAAGGTGAACCCTCACGGGGGTAACCAAGGGTATGGTCGAATCCCAAAATCATTCTAAGAGGTGAAGCCTTGAACATTAGGAGAGGAACTCGACAAGTCACGCCGAGGAGTAATGTAGTGGGGGAGAGAGAACCCTCATCAACCTTGTTCGGGTGATGGTTATCAAGTGTTGATTGAGTCCCAAAAAGCATCAGAGTTGAAAAATGAAGACAATTTGTCGAATATGAAAGGAGAAAATGGAAGATCCACATGGAGGGCGTCAACTGTCGATGGTTTAGTATCGTTGTTATGAATGAATGGTGGGGCCTCTCCTGGAGCGAAACCACACATAAAAGTATCGATCTTATGAATGAATGCTAGGGGCTCTCCCGGAACGAAACCATACAGAGAAGGACACATGAATTTTATACAGGTTCAGGCCTTCTCTTGAAAGAATAATACCCTACTCTTGTGTTTACTGTATTGATTGTGTTTACAAAAAGGAGTCACTAAAGCTAGGGATTAATCTTCTTGTCTCTTGCTTCTCGCCTGTCCCACTCCCCTCCCCTCCGTTCACCGACTTTACTCCTTATATAGCGCATTAAGCGGTGACAATTGTATACATCACGATGCACCTTGTTGTTTGATGCAATGCACATGTTTAATGGTAGTTATTGTCAAATATGTATCCCCACGTCGCCTTGTGGTTATGTTAGTGACAAAGGTTTAATATGTATGGTTATCTTAGGAATAACAGCACATATTAATAAATATCAGACTTGATTACAAAAAAGGCTTACAAGCCAACAATAAAGAACACAACGGAAGACAAAGAAGAAGTAGTAGTGCCCAGCTAATCTGCCACAGGAAATCGACTAGGGTAGCGGCCTAGTCACCGAGATCCACACCGGTAGCAAACTCTTCCTCTGGAATTTATTTGCATTAAGGAAGGGTGAGCACAAACAACCGTGCTCGTAAGTTACACCCATAACAGAGCTAATGCATGCATAGATATTATAAATGAAAGGCTTATAGGGTTATTTGTGATAAAGCAATATTTGACATTTCAAATACAATACTAAGTTCAAAAGCTCAAGTTTTACAATATCTAACACTGAGTTTTAACTGAATTAATAAAGCTAGTGTAGGCACTAACCTAACACTAACTTAAAACACGGGCACCAACCCAGGGCTTCAACCCACAATTTTCTTTTGGACATCCATCCATGTCATAAACTATTTTATAAAAATTTCGAAAACAAAAAATTAAAGTCTAATCCACGAAAGGCTTTGCTCAGCATGTCTACGACCGTGGACACAACTATTCGAATAGATTGATACTTTACCCACAATTGATAATCAACTTTTACTGTCCACCCACACACTTTGTGAAGGTGTGCAACTAAGTGATTATCACAAGGCCTTTACAATGTGTCATTCCAAAGTAGTCATGCCCACTAAGTTTTCACTTCCTTTGGAGTCACCACCGGAAGCCCCCTCATGCGTCATGTAGGAATATAAAAATAGGTCACTCAGACACCCACACAAACAGATGCCACAACCACGGGAAATTGTGGATATCATGGGGATATACTTCAGATCTTAGGATGATGTGACAATTGGCAATGACGTTAACGATTTGTCGTTTCGCGTGTTTTCGGTACAATTACAAGATCTTGTCGCCTTAACCGGCCCGACCGCCGTATGGGGGTCGACCGGTCAAGATCGGTCCGACCGACCATAGTGGCGGTCGGACAGGCCAACTTCAGAAGTGAGGAATTGAGCTGGACCAAAAATAGAGGGTGTAGGCAAGAGAGGAGATTCTATTGCACTTGGTCCCATAATTTTTGGAGTCTCCAGTCAAAAGTTCTATTGGTTTGAAAATTCCAGTAGGTTTCGGTTTTCTAGAGAGGAAATGGGGCTAAGTAATTACTGGCGGTCTGACCGGCCAATAGGTGGCGGTCAGACCGGCCCTGGGGTGGTCTGACCGGTTTTCACTTGGATCGTCGCCTGTCGTGGCGGCGATATTCGGTTGTTAGGTCAAAGTCATGAGTTTCAAGGCATATATGTTGCATGATGCATGTTTTGACTTACATAGGTCAAGTTAAGAAGAACTTATTCCCAAATTCGGTTTACTTGTCTATTGTTGTGCAGGTTGCTTGGTGGTCAACGGTGAGAATGATCGGGACTAGGCTTGGAGAGCTGAGGTCCAGAACGATCGACGATGCCGGGTGAGGTCAATGAACTCAAGCGTGACGCAAGATGGACAAGGGTGATCTATTAGCTAATCCAAGGGACAAGATGGCACAAGGTGTAGATAATTAGGTCAATGGGTGTTAAAGACGACGCATTAAAATACGTGCGTGTGTGACCCGTTTGTTTTGGGCCTTAACGGGCGCCCAATTGAGTCAAACTTCTAGAAGGTCTAAGCCTCCACTATAAATAGGAGAGGGAGGTGGCTGCACCTCTTCTTCGTCTCTTTTGCTATTTTGTAAACCCTAATTTTCTTAGGGAGAGCTTTTGTAGAGGTTAGGGTTCTTGATAGTTTGATGTGATTTTCATGCTGTTGGATTGAGCATTGTCCTCCATTGATGGAGAGGCTGTAAGCCTATATCATATCAAATCAATCAAAGGAAAGTTTGATCAATGTTTTGTCTCATTGCATTCTTTCTCTATATTTGATGATTTTGAATCTTTCTTTGATCCGCGAGTTTTTGATTGAATTCTCCACATGATATAGCTTGCTGTGACACGTGGGAACATACCTAGGATCATCTTGATCATCAATCACCCACGAGTAAGTTTTTGGATCAAGTTTTCATTTTGACCTGGTTTTGAACCCTTCTTCAATCAAACGGAAAAGGATCGCTATTCTTCCAAAAATTATCACAATCTCTGATTGGAATAGGTTCCTGATATCATAGAGAAGGTGTGTTCCAAGTTTCATCAAGTTTGGATTAGTAGATCAAAAGTTTCATCTATTTGCAACTTCGTCATCGGGTTGTTTCGCTTACGTTCTTGAGCCGGCGGTCGATCGCCGAGTCACCGCCGCACTGAAGGAAATCGGTCGATCACCAATGACACAATGTCCGACCGGCAGTGCATTGATTTGCTTTAATCTTTGTTGATTTTATCATATTGCTTAGGGGTTTATATTGGATTCAATATTAGTCTTCCGTTGTACTAATATACTGATCTTCATAGCTTCCATAGCTACTGGAGTAAAATTTATGTTGAATCCATTATTTGTGAAAAAGTGAGCGTGCTCCTATTCACCCCCCCCCTCTAGTCGCCTTTTCGGTCCAACTGAAATATTGCAAATTGTTTAGTCAGGTCCTGCCCACACATGACTTGTGGTAGTGCGGAAGGGCTTTGCAATCCGCAGCTCGCAGACCGGTCCTTAACTAACTGGGTGACTTCCAAAATAACCCATGTGCCTCAACCATTCCCGAATTGAGCCCGTACAATAACCTGCACCCACCAACTATCCATTTCACCCAAGTCCAAACTCATTTTTTATTTTATTTTATTTTCCAAAATCATTCGAAAAGTTCCATGGCACACCAATGCTATGGATACAATTTAAACAACATTTTGATTTTGGGCTAAAAATTCCCAAATCAAATATTTGAGGCCTAAGCATGGCTAAGTATAATTTTTTCAAAAAACGTTCTAGTCCATACTATTGCATAAACTAGATTTTATCTAAGGTGTCAAGGTATGTCTCATTCAATGAGAAAGTGGGCTATAGAATGGTAATGAGAATAACTAAAATTTTAAAGCAGGTATTTAAATTACATTGAATAAAAATAGCACACAATAATAATTTAAAATAGAATTAAGATAATTTGAAATAATTGAATCAAATATGATCAAAGATGTAACTTGCCATGCTCAAATTCTTCTTCTTCAACTATCTCAAATTCTTCGGAGTCGTCGAAATTTATACGAGAAAATACAACAAGAACAAACAAATATAAATAAATTCAAATGAAAATACAAATAAACTGCAAATTGAATAATTTTATAACTGGAAGGTAGAGATTGAAGTTATATGGATTTAGAAACAAGAATCGACAGTTTCGGAGTTCGTATGAAGGAGAACAAACATCTAGAAGTTTGATATCAAAAAAATTATAGAATTCCGAGTATTGTTCACCTCCGAGTGTTGTTCATCTTCCGAGTATGGTGCATCTTCTGAGTACTGTTCACCTACAAGTACTATTCACCTTCGAGTATTGTTCATCTTCCGAGTACTGTTCATCATCCGAGTACGGTGCATCTTCCGCGTACTGTGGTCAAAGGAGATTACGACTACATTGGTTGAAGGAAAGGTTACAACTACCTACTCGAAGGAACTACGACTAACTAGTCGAAAGGAGCTAGGACTATCTATTTGACGGAATCTTACGACTATCTAGCCGACGGAAGGCTACGAATATCTAGTCGATGGAAGCTACGACTATCTAGTCGACGGAAACTATGAATACCTAGTCGAAGAAAGCCATGACTACCCTGGGAAGCAGCGGCAGCACTCGACCGCAAGATCGTCTGTGCTACACCCCACGGTGAGCTACGCAAAGTTGCGCAAAACGAGGAGGAGATGACGTGAACCTTGAGCGATAACTTACGACGGTGAAGCACAACAGACTGGCCAGCGATAAAGAAAAAAGGTGGCGGTGAGGTACGGGTGAAAGCGACGATGGTGCTTCATGATCCTCCAGTGAAGAAGAAGTACGCCTGAGGTAGAACACGACGCGGCGAAGCTCCGGTGTAGACGACGACACCAGAGATCGACGGAAGGCGGCGCAATCGGCGGTGCTAGCGCTAGCGGCGACGGAGCTTCGGGTTTGATTCCGACGGATAGAAATTGGCAGCATGGTCATCGTTGTGAGGAATAGAGTGAGGGGAGAAATGCAAAGGTCGTGCTCCCTTTTATAGGCCAAGGAGTAGCCGGAACGTCGAGGACGTGCGCGGCCATTTTCGGCCAACACGGTGGCGATGAGTAAATCGAGTAAAGATGCAGAAACGATCGATTGATTGCGACAGTGAGTGGAAGATGATTGCAATAATAATTGGGCACGATCTCGAGTGGAAATGAAAGCATCAATGCACTTTACGACTGGGATTGGCGGCGCTTGGCTCGACAGAGGAAGACAAAGGGGAGGTCGGGGATGACAGGTGGGGTCCGGCAGAAGAGAGAGAGATGGAGGAAAGGCTGGTCGAGCAGGTTGGTGCAGAAGAAAAAGGTTGTGTCCGGGGAAGGATTTGGCCCAGCCACTGTTCCAGATTTTCAAGAGATTTAGCGATTAAAATAATTCAGATATTTATTTAGGCTTTAGAAAATAGCAAATAAAGTCCAACAAACATGGAAAAATTCACAAAAATTCCCTGAGTCAAATTGGACCTAAATAAAATATTTTCAACTCATAATTGGTAATTAAATGTCGCAAATAATTTATTTTGGCTTTTAAAATCTTGGAAATTCAAGAAAACTCTTTTAAAATTAAGAAAATCCAATCAAACAATAACTTTATAAATTTCAATTTTCGTAACATAACTTTGGGATGTTACATTAGGCTTGCGTGTCTGTAGGCTTTATCAACCATAAGGTGGTCGTAGATGACCTAGTCGTAGTAATATTTACGATCATGACGTAATCGTAGTAGGACTTATGATTAATAGGTGGTCGTAGAAGAACTTACAACCATTTAGTGTGAGGACCCCGGTTATTTTTGTAAGACCGAGGCCTTCCCGTTCTTACAAAAATAACTCTAGACCTCAAGTGAAATGGATCTCAACTTAACTCCATCTAAGTGAAAAGGCTCGACCGAAACTAGAGCCCCGGTGATCATACGTACTGCTCCTCTGTAAGCACTGCATGATGATCGGTTCTCCAACGGTCCAAGTTCACACTTAAACCAGTTAAGAGGGGATTCACAACAGCGGGTATGCATCTTGTGTTGGCTCCCAAGATCAGCGACCAACATGCACATACCCTCATCAACGTCAATCACAGACATACAACATTCATACATAGACATAAAGAAAGACATACATCATAATAGTTCAAGTTTACATCGATTACAAAAGGGCCGACCAGCCAAATTCAATTAAACACTTAAAGTGGCATAAAAATATAGTAATATAAAAAGACCAGCAACAGTGTGTCCATAGCCCAAGGCAACCGACTGGGAGTTAAATAATAACACTATTCTTTAGTGTCGCCATAGTCGGCACTAACGAACTCATCGATCGGAAGCTCATCTTCACCTGTAATTGCAGTAAGCGAGTTGAGTACAAAACATACTCGCAAGTCTTACACAAAGGTAAAATTAGTTATGCATAATGGACATTCAAAGGATGGCATTAATCCCTTTAGTTTTGCGAAAGACGCAACAATTTTCAACTTATACATACTAGTTTTTCAATTGTCATTTCAAAATTAGATTTGAAGTAGAAGTAAAGCATGTAATAAAGTGATACATTTATAAACTAATTGAACAAATAAATACCAAAGTGGCAAACCACTTTGATACACTAAAATGCATGAACACCCGTTCATGCCGAATACCAAGTTGTAACAACCAATTGTAATAGAAAGTCTAACAGTAATGACTCACAAATTCAAGCGACTATTCGAATAGATTTATCTCTGCATAGGTGTACTACATTACCCACACGACTCGAGTAGCCAGTAAGCCTCCGGAATTAACACACTTCCTTTGGTGTGTCGGCCGGGGAAATCGAGATTCGGTATTTTTCGGCAAGAAAGCCTTATTGACTTAGACCACCCATGCAAGATGAAACCCCAACTTAGTACATAAGTATATAGCAAATGCTAAGCGGGCATGCACGTTGTGTCAGAGGGGCCAGTGTAAGGTAGTTAGTATGTTGGTTTTTCCCCCAAACATAAAAATTGTGCTCACCCGCATAGTATATATTACACTGGGTTCCTAAGGAACATAGGATTTCACGGTCGCTAAGTCCTCACACCACCCGCGGTCTAAACTAATAAAACATTCCCCTTACTTGACCAAGCAGTACCCATATCCCGCGTGTGATAGCACGAGTTGTACTTGAATCAACGACGTACCAAAGTTCGGTCCTTTTTTGTCCAAACAAGTCAACCACGTAGCCGATCTCGTGCACGAAGGCACCCTCACTAGCAACCACTTGTCCAGACCCAAAACTCCTTTAAAATAAAAAAATTAACTGGAGAAATAGATACAAAGTGTAACACCCTGGCTATTCGAAAGTCAAAATGTTACCTAAAGAATCTAACATTCAACCATAATTCAGAAGAATTTAAACAATATCTCATCTACTAACATAAAGAGTTCAACATATAATAGAACAAATGCAGAAATATAGTCTAAATCCAACGACAGTTCACAAACTCCAACTATTCAAGTCTAATGAATCCACGAAGATAATTATATCGAAGGAGTAATCAAGGATTACAAGCAGTTATTTAATCATCCTTAACATAGAGAAAGGTATCATCCGACATCTAACTCTATTTAATATAGTTCATCACTTAACGAATGAAAGACAGGAACCAGATCATATTATTGAAACTCGAATATGGTGAAGTGAATGAATTATGTGTGTCTATTCCCTCCCAAGAATGCCATCATCAACGATCACCTAGAATAGACAAACAAAGGCAAGAATGAGTCCGAGATTCAGCAACTACAAAGAATAATTTGAACTATACTGAATATGAACAATACAATATCATTAAGAATATGAACATAGAATTGACAGGAACATATGAATGAATGGAATGAATGAACTATACTTCTGCTTATACCGGTATAGCTAGTGACACACCCGTCGGTATTCACTTAGGCCCGCATTTAACAAAATGCAGGGATCCAAGGCCCGTATGAAGAGTGTTTCATACGGGGATCCAAATCTACCCACATTGGAATGGTGGGTCTTACGTGCTCATACTGGAATTGATGGGTCTTTATTTTCCACTCCCGTGGAAGAAAAATGAACAAATGAATGAAATGAAATGAAACATGAATAATGAAAGACATCATCTCTTTCAATATGGGTTAACGGATATGAAAGGAACATGAAGCATTGAATGTAATAATGGATCATAGAAATAACAGTATGAATACAAGCACTCATCATTCATCAACATAAAGAATTACAATGTACTTGCCTTCCGCTCTGCGAAGCGTTATGAGGTAAGACGGAAGCTGCTACACTCGAATTTCCCCCTCCTGATTGGCGCTCCAGATCGCAGCGATGAGGATGCACCAATGGGAGGTTATCTCACCGGGAAGAATGCGGAACCAGCGGGGAAGACGACCTTGGAGAGGGGCTCCGCCAGGGGAGGAAGGGGAGAGGAGGGGGCGGCTGCTGTGGAGAAGGGGATGGCGCACAAGGGGGAAAGGGGCTTGTAGCTGGCTGGAGGAGTGGGGAGAGAGAGGGGGTGAGGCTAGGGTTTAGGGGAGGGAATTCCCCCTTATTGTTGGCCCCGCTTTGGGCCCCTCCTGGGCCGCGGCCTAGGGCCCAGGTTGTCGGAAATATGCTAAAAACCCCCGCGATGAAAGGACAATTCTGAATTTTTGTTTCACTCCCTCTCCCGAGACTTCTTCCGAAAAGCCGATTCACTTTTGGGATATTACACAAAGATTTGGAATCAAAGAAAGATAAGAAAGTTTGTGTCTCCCACAATTATCGGGTTATTCCCAACAATCAATCTACCGCAACAAGATTTGCACAGCTAAGCAATCCCATATAATATATTGCACACAACCTAACTTAAGCATGTAGGTACTAGAATAATTCAAGGATAACCTCATGAATGGGATATAAATAACAATACATGACAAAAATAGCGACATAACAAAATTAACATGCAAGTAATTATCATTGCACTTTAATAATCAAAATCTGGGATCAAAATGATGCAAAAGAAAGTTCAAATGATGCTTGTCTTACTGGTAGTCTAATTGCTCACGTTCGGAGGCGTAAGAGTCAATGTCAATAGCTTCGAAATCTATATAAAGACAACACCGAATAAACATTGAGAAAAGGTAAGAAATACAAATTGCTCAAAACTACATGAAATTTCTACAATAGCTGGATGATGATTTTAGATGAATTTAGGTGAAATAATTATTCAATTTTTATTTGATATGAGATAGTTATATCCTTTTGACATTCGGTTTTCTGGAAATTCTGTAAAATGGAAATCGGTTATTGTTCATCAATATTCAATTTTTTGTGAAAATTTGAAGAGTAGTGGAAAGGATAAGGATTATATGGATGGATAGATAATATTACTATAAGACCAAAATAACTTGGTTCATCTCATTTGAAGTTATTATACATTAGTTATGAATTTTCAAAGTTATCAGCGTTTTCTATTGTAAAAATAATATAGTTATGGATCAAATTCCAACACTATACTCTCTGTTATAGTGACAAGTTTGAAACCTATTTTAAAATAAATTTCACTTAAAATTAAAATTATCAAAATTGGCTTCACTGTTTTTGGAGTTAAAATGAATTAGTTATGCATTTTTGAAGTTAATAGAATTTTCAGTGTGTAAATAATTCATTTTTGGATTTTAAAAATGCATTAAAGCTTTTATTACCGAATGCTACGCTAGCCGCAGTCACTGATCGGTGGGGCCTAATGAACAGTGCCATTTTTATTTTAACTTCATATTTTAATTTTCAACCGACGGGTGGGGCTCGCATGTCATAGAGACGGTCCACAGCACAGTGCATGCACCGCGAGTCCAAGAGCCGGTCCATCAGTCCACCACTGTGAACTTAAGTTCGTGGGACGCACATGTCACTCTCATTTTAAACCGTTATTTAGTTATCATTTTCTGTTCCTGGTCCCACATGTCATAGACTCATCAGTTCTTTAAGACATCATTAATTTCCGTAAGCAATCATTAGCCGATTTAATAACAGATTTGTGCCCTAACTAATTTACTACAGTAATGTTGGCTATCTGACAAATGGGTGTTGCGCTCGTCGGCGATACCGGCCACGGCAGTGCGAACCAAGGGCATGGACGGATGCCCAATAGTATTATGCACCTAATGGTGGTACTCGACGGCGGTTGGCCGGTACCAACGACGAGCCGGAGAGGAGCAGTGCTGCCACCTACGGTAAACATGCAACTCACGTTTTTGCTCCTCATAGCCAATTCAAGCCGATGCCCAGACTTCCAGGAGGTCAAGTGATGCTACCTGAATACTAGAGCGGAGAGGAGCCGGTCAGAGAAGCTCGGAGTTGGGCCGGCGTCGAAGGAGGTGACGGCGGTGGCACAAGTCAACGCGGAGAGGACGTGCTGGTGAAAACCAAGAAAAGTTAATGGTTGAGATAGCTCATAGACCACACAAGAATGCTATAGAAGCAAGGAATTGAAGAATGGGTTACCGGATCAAAGTGAGAGACGAAGAGTTGTCCTTCGATCGAAAATGGACCAACCTTCAAATTCACGAGGTCCTACCATGCATTGCTCAAATTAGGTGAGGGGAACTATTAGTCATGTTCAAAGGCACGATGCGACGTGCAAAATCGAGGTTAATACTCACCGAGCATGAAGTTGGCATGGTGAAGTCCTCGGGTGGGCGCTCTCGAAGTGAACTGGAGCCAAGGAAGGCACAGCGATGTTTCGGGAGCTACAAGCAATGACAGAAGCTGGGATTAGCTAAAATGGAAACGGCGTGGAAGGTAGAAGAGAGGGAACACCATGGCTGGAAGCTTACACTAGGTCAGAGCAAGCACGAGCACCCTTCTTCTTAGCGGCGGGAGAAGAAGTGAGTGGAGAGAGAGGCGTGGAGGGGGTATTATCCCCTAGAGATGACGACAATGGAGGCGGTGTGAAGTAGAGAAGGCTCCGGAGTGGTTGCCGGGAAGGTGGATCCACGGCACCACTAGCGCATGCAAAGCTTGACGAACGTGTGATGAAGCGGCTCTGCGCGGGCGCCAGCACAAGGAGAACGAAGGAGCTGACAATGTGGGCCCACCTCGTCAGCGTCTCAGCGCGCGCGCCGAGGGTGGCTCGGGTCAGTCCAGTTAGTGGGTGCGGTCGAGCCAAGTCGCTACTGCGGGTCGGACTCGAGTCGGAGGTCTGGTCTGAGCCCGATGAACAGTAGTAGGGTTTGACCGATTTGAATGTCATCTTATTCTAGTTTGACTGAGCCACAAAATATAGCAAATAAAATCCTAAAAATCTAAAATAAATTATAGAGGTTTCTGGGACTACCTAGTTCCCATATAAAATTTTAAACCACACTATTCATGTTTTAATTTGCATAATTTAAATTCAAACTTAGGATAGATCATTGAACAGAGTTTGAATTTTATGTGGTTTGAATTCAGTTCCAAAAATTTGGTAAAAATTATATTAATTCATGATAATTAATATAGTATTTTAATAAATTAATTTCATCAGATTATCATATGTTTTTATCTTTGTTTTCTCTCTGAGCTTAAATTTGAAGTGTAGGTTTAAACTTTGTTTGAGATTTTTCAATGCAGTAATTGGTGCAATTGTTTCAATAATGCCATGTATGCTCATGAGAGGTATAATAATTCCATTTATTAAATTGAGGATGTGACATTTTGGGTGATTGTAGTAGGACTTATAATCAATAGATGGTCACAGAAGAACTTACGACTATATAGGGTGGTTGTACTATGACTTATAATTAATAGGTAGTCGTAGAAGGATTTACGACCATATAAGGTAGTTGTAAAATAGCTTACAACCACTATGGTTGTATGATCTCCCTCATTGTTAAGCTTTGAAGGTTATATAAAATACATTATTATCTATAAACGTTACAGATAAATAATTTAATTAATTGGGGATTATTATATCCTCGTCTGATCCCGAAGTGTTAGTGAGCAAATACTTGGGAATCCAAAGCTTGGACACACAACTACTAGAAGCAATTGAACCATTATGTGAGTTAGCATGACGCAAATGATGATTCATGCAAGAAGATCCAATAACATCCTTAGAGGCATGCCATAAGTGGACAACTCAATGAGGAAAATGAGATCCATATCTAGAAAAGCAATGATGGTCTTGCTTTCAATAAAAGCACCAAAGGAACTCATAAATCCTCGCCGTGGGTGTGCACCTCGATGGAGAAAATTTGGTCCACCTATTGGGAAATGGCAAAAATCCTACCTCGGGGCTGCCCGTGGACGAAAACCAAATCCACGTAAACCAAGTCCACGATGTTGTCAAACACCACTAGAAATTTGTAAAAAACATCAATAGAGTGAGTCCTCATGCTAGGCTCTTTAATGCACACGTCATGAGAAAGACATTGCCCACCAGGAGACTTAGAAGCATAAGCTCGACGCATGTGCTTGTCATGTTGAAAGAAGAAGTCAACAAGATGTCCATCCTTCTCACAAAATGAGCAACGGTAAAAAGTCTACTAGGAGACACGATCCGAGAGGACGAAGCACCATTTTCTCTCAAAGAATAAGTCTCTTGGGACACACTAGAAGAGCCACCATCACTACTTGCCCTCGTGTCGGCACTAGGCTGACACATGCCATTAGATGGGTCGTTCTCGCTTTCAGCTGTGGCAGGTGACTTCCTTGCTAGGTCATTCTGCTTGCTGTTATTTTCCAATTCCTTGCGTTTATCTTCCAAAATCAAAGCTTTGTTGATTAACTCCTGAAAATCTGGAAAGGTGTGGACAATCAGGTTGACTCGCAGTCTAGTGTTCAATCCCTTTAGAAAATGACTCTGACGAGTTTTGTCTGTGGCGATATCTTTTGCAGCATAGCGGGCAAGTTGAGAAAATTTATTGAGGTAGTCAGCCACTGACATTCCTCCTTACTTGAGAGCACGAAACTCATCCTTCTACAAGTCCATGATCCCTTCTGGTACATGGTACTGGCGAAAAGCAGTTGAGAACTCTTCCCAGGTGATGTTTTGCGACGTCTCGTGCAGTGACAGAACTTTTCCCACCATTCGGCAGCTATGCCTTCCATCTGGTGAGTGATGTACATGACGTTTTTATGATCGTTGCATTAGGTGATCAGCAGCTTTCTCTCAATAACACGAAGCCAATCATCAGCTTCCACTGGTGAGACATACCCAGAAAAAGTTGGTGGACGAGTTCTTATGAACTTGGCTAGCTTGGATGACCCGTTGTAACCATGAGCGACTGGGCCTTCATTGTGATAGTGGTTGTTGTTGTTCTGGTTGTTCATAGTATGTATCTGATTCATCATTGTATACATCAACTGAGTTTGAGCCGCCATAAATGCTCCAAAATTTTGTAGGTCAACTGAAAGTGCTTGTGGCGGATCTGCTCCTGCGGGGGTCTGCTCATTTCCCTCTGGTACGGGGGTACCGAAACCACTTGCAGTAGTATGACGAGTCTCAACCATCTGGTGAGCTCCATGGGTTAGATAAGGTAGCAAGCACAAGGTAAGTTAGAACTAGGCAGGGGTAGGTTAAACCCAACAAACATAGCTCAAGGAAACTCAACTGAAATACTTATATTAATTAAGATATTGGCATGGCTGCAACAAATGCCTAAGGGCCTTTGCAGCTCATACTTGCACACAAGAAATAAGAACGAAACCTAAACACACAAACTACCGCCTAAAGGGTGACTCTCCTAACCTTAAACTGACTAAGTCTAAATACTCGAATGGACTACTCGATGAGATAGCCTCCATAGCCTTGACGGTGCTCCGCCTAATGTACACTTGGAAGCGAGTTGGCATCCTTGCAAACTGATCTTGATGCCCCGGGACTGGTGCAATAGGAACAGGTGTCCCTGGTGCAGGCACAGCTAGCTCCCCCGGCTCTGCTGGCTCCTCTGGCTCCTCTGGCTCTTCTGGCTCTACCGGTTCCTCGGCTTCTTCTAGGTCACCTTCTTCAATATCTTCCTCTTCAGGATCTTCCTCGTGCTCGTGATGACCACAAAGTGTTTCCTCCAGGATGGCGATCCTTTCTTCCGGCCTTTGCAAGGTCTCATAAGTGCACTATAGCTCTGTGGTGGCCAACTCCAGCGATTCTTTCTAGGCAGCGACGAACTGGGCAAGATACACGACAGTGGCGTTGCCTTCTCCTTCCATAAAAGGATAACATGCCGGAAGATCCACCGCGGAGGTGCGAGGGTGGTAGCGAAAGATGGTGTCTCGATGCTCGCGAGCGTAGATGTTGCAGATCCTGAGGATGGCGAGGCGCGAAGACTCTTGAATTACTTCAATCCAGACACTCCTCTGAGCTGAAATGTTCAGGGGTTGACTTGCTTTGGTGTCCTTCCTGGCGTAGATGGTTAAGCGGTAGATCACTCCACGGTTTTGGCCGTTCATGACACAAGTGCTGCCGATGGTACATCGGACGATCGAAACCTCTAAGACTTGCAACAGCTTCCAAAGTTCGGCGGCAATTCCTCCCTTGCGCTCTCCATAGTTCTGAAGACGAGGCATCAGACAAGACAGACAAGAGGGTAAGAACAATTAAAAAACAGCGGTGAGAGGAAAAATTTAGCAATAGTTGAGTTGAGAAAGACATGAGAGGAGTTAAGCAGTTCAATTAATCTTGTAAGTTAATTTTTGCTTTAGAAAATAGTTTGGACACTCTAATACGGCTGATCTAACTAAGGTCAAAACCTACAGTCAGTATGGCTCTGATACCACCTCTGTCGGAACCCAAAAATGCAATTCTGAACCCTTTGTGTATTCTGCACTAGTCCAGGATCACGCTAATGCACACAGTATCAACATAGATGAATATTGATCCACACAAGACGATTAATAGAATAAACGACTAATTTTAATAGCAAATAATAGTTTTGACCTTATAGTCGAGTTTGCATTTATTAAGCTACACAGGGCTGAAAATAAGTAAAATAGCAGCAGCGGAACGAAAATAAACTCCAACGGAATCCCATCAATTCACCATAGGCAACTGACTGGGATCAAGACCATAATGATCAGTACCTTTGTAGAACTCCTCCTCAAAAGCAGACGAAGACTGATCCTCCACTTCTGTTGATTGTTGGAAGCAAGGATGAGTACACAACTGTACTCGTAAGTCATACCACATAATGTAATTTATAGATGATGGCTTATTCCAAAGGAATGGCTTCTGTGGTTATTTTGCAGAAATGCAATATTTGCAATTGAATACGAATAATAGATTGAAAACATAACTCAAAACAAATAAACAATATTAATTTACCATTTGATTCCACAAAGACACATAGCCAAAACAAATTATTCACACACCCATATGACTTAGATCACACAGCTCCCTTCCCAAATGTTTTATGAAAATCTACCCCTCGTGGGTAATCCCCGAGTATATCCATGACCACGTACGCGGCTATCCGAATAGATTGATTTAACACTCTGTAGAGGTTGTACAATTTACCCACAAGATAGAATCAGTGTAGCTAGCACTAACCATAACAAAACCTTTCAGAAACTTCATCTCAAGCATTGACACTTCTGGTGTGCTTTACCGCCGTCCAACCAATACACACAGCGTTTGATACAACACACACCGTTGGACAGGGATGCGGCGAACCATCCCGCGATGTGACCTATCTTGTAGTCCACACCACCCATCACACAGCATAACCTATAACCTGAGTTGTCAATGTCAAGACTTCATAACCTACTAGGTTAGGCATGTCCCATACCAGATATGTGGTTGTACAGTAAGGCTCAATTCAATGGCGCACAAAGTTAAGTCCTTAATTGAGCAAGGCAAGACTTCCCATTTCTAACTAAGTCACACAGATTATCGATCATTCCCAGCACACAGCTACAACATATCACACAATATCCATCACTTGCCTCAGTCTAAATCTTTTCCCACCCTGTTGGTTAAGTACAACATATGCCATCAACGAGTAATAGCACACAGCACACACAGTTTTATCACACAGTTCTATAATCACTTAGTCAAGTTTATATTTGCAACTCACATAAAATGATGACTCGTAGCACGGCTAAGCAATCTACTCGTATCTAACCAACCCACGTTGGTGCTATGATAATACCAATTAATAATGAACTAACCTAGGGCGACAAAAGAATATGACATAACGATAGACAAGGTGGATATAACAATTTGGATTAATAACTAAACCCAAAAGTATTTAAATAAATACTTAAAATAGAATGCAATAATTTGAATCAAAGTATTTTAAAAAATGGGTTCAACATGATCAAAGGTATAACTTGCCTTGGAATAGGTCTAGGTACTGGTTTTATCTTGAGGCACTTGTCCTTCTTCAAAAGTTCCCGAAGTATTAACACACTCAAACGAAACAAATAAACAAAACAAATAAATAACAGAGGAAAAACTAACTCCAAAAATTAAATAAAAATCAAAAATAAATATATCTCAAATTTATATAAATTTATAAATTTGAATGGGCTCAATTGGAGTTCGGATACAAAAGATATGGGCTTTGCAAGATTGAATCTAAAGAAAACCCTAATTTTGGATTTATTAGAATTTCTGAATTATTTCTCTAAAGAAAAATCATATTATTGCGCAAGTGTTGACGTCGGTGACGAATTTTTAGAAAAAGAATAAACAAAAGAAAATCTGACATGTGGGACCCACATGTTAGTGAGACGGCTGACTGTGGACTGAGTCTACCGAACCGATGGAATCTGGAAGCGGTGGACCGGCCACGGACGCGCACACGTGGGCGCTGACTGGACACCACACAAACGACACACAAGCACAGGGCTGATGCTGACACTAAGGTGGCCGCGGACGTGGACGACGGCGAGGAGGCGCGGGTCCCGATGGTTGCCGACGAACGAAGGCGTTTCGCTAGCGGTGGAGGGTACCAGGTAGGTAGCTGGCGCTATTGCGCACTCAGGGGTGCACTTACGGGCAGCTGGGACTGGGAGTGACGATGGCAGCTGGCGGTGAGCTCGGAGCAGCGGAGAGTGCACAGTCGTTGTCAGATGGCGGCTCCAGCGACGTTCTGGTAGCGGGGAAGGGCGCCCGAGGTAGCTCCAGTAGAGCTGATCACAATGGTGTGGTCGGAGTGGACGGGGCGATGACGGTGGCGGCTCAATTGGAGAAAGACCAACGGCGGCGACAAAACCTAATTTTGCAAATGCGGCGGAGCTAGGGTTCTTGGGGCTAGGAGGGCGGCGGCTCTGGGTTGCGGGGGCAAGAGCGAACCCTAGGGTGGCTTTTATAGGGCAAGGGCGGCACAGAATAGGAAATCCCAAAATCGGGGTTGATTCGGACTCCCGTTTGAAAACAGAGATAGAGTTTGTGTTTGATCCCGATTGACAACAGATATGGGTGCGGGAGGATCAGGGATATGATTTGGTGCGGAAATCCTGGAGGTTTTAGTTGGAAATCGCCGTTGTCGGTTGGAACTTCAAGCTCTGGCAATGGCGGCGAGAGCGGGCGCGCGAGGAGGAAGGCGATGCGAGGATGAAGATGACTCGGAGGGCCCACTTGACAGAGAGACAGAACGCGAAGTGCGGGAGCTCGTCTAACTAGCGCTTGGAGCCACGCATCGACAGATGTGGGCGGGAGCGTCTTGGCCTTGAGAGAGAGAGACCAACAGTGGCGCCCACCTATCGAAGAATAAAGGGCGCGTGCGCGAAGCGAGCCGAGCCGCACGATCTTTGGGTCACGTGGGAATAGTGTTGGGTTTCGGCCCAACACTGCTCGAGGATTTTAATTGATTTTTATTTTAAAAAAATACAAGAAAATCCAAATAGCAATTAGAAAATAGTAAATGAACTCAAAAAAATTCTAGAAAATATATCCAAGCACATAGCATCCAAATAAAATAGTTTTGAAATTGTTGATGTTGGGATTAATCACATTAAATTGTTTTGATGTTAAAAGTCCATATTAAGCTTTAAATAAATTCGATGAAAATTCAAATGGTGAATTTTTCCAACTAGTAATTATTCAAAAGATTTTTAAAGCTCAGAAAATTGGGAAGTTACAATCAATCTCACATGACTTGGCGATCGTGTCATTGCGCACTCTCTTCAAAGAGTCAAACTCATTTCTCAAGGCAATGCAAGATGCGCAAGAGATTAATGATAATTTTCTATTAAGCATGCATTTCAAAGTATCAAATTCATTTTATAAGCTAGGACAATTCTTGCAAGAGACTAAACCATCCTAAAGCAAATTTTCATACTCTAAGCACATGCTACAAGAGCTAGCTCCAATCTCAACAATTTTAGCCCTAGCCTTATCTAATTTCTCGAGATGAATGGAACTAGTTAATTTTAACTTCTCAATTTCAACAAACATACCTACACAAGAATCACAAACATTTCTAACCATGGACCTAAGATTGCTTACTTCCAACCTAGCACTATCAACATCAATCACTGGGGAATCATGAGCAACCCTAAGCTTATCATTTTCATCATGTAAAGCAATACAAGAATTACATAGCATAGATGCATTGGATTTCAACAATTCATTTTCAAATTTTAGACATGCAAGAGAATCGTTCAAGTTATCCATGTCTACAAACAAGGAATCAAAAGCATACACGGAGGTTTTCACTTTTGCAAGCTCATGAAACAAATCACCATTCTCTTTCTACCAGTTTCACTTTCATCCTAAGAGCGTGCATTTTAAGTTCATAGGAAACCAAGCCATCAATAAGTTTTTTCTTTGCTCACCTTGCTTAGCTTGAGCAGGGGATCATCCTCAGATGACTCATCATGATCATCCTGCAAAAGCTCTCCACCACGCTCATCCTCGATCGCCACTCTACACATGCCAATGGGCTCCTTTTCCTCGGTTTCTATGGAGAACTCATGTACAAACCTACAACACGTACAATTAAAGTGCCCACGAGCATCATACATACCACAATGTTGATCCCTTGCCAACATTCTATGAAAAGACTTACCAGACATCCTACTAGCCGCCATGCTCAAAGAGCAAACCTCACTCTGATACCACTTATTGGACCGAGGATGCGACTAGAAGGGGGGTTGAATAGGTGTCATACAAACAATGACCTCTTCGAAATTTTTTGCCTTAAGGAGTTCAAGATTCTCTCACTCCAATAGCTATTCGGAGCTATGAAGATCATAAAGGATGATTCAAACAAGAACAAGACAACAAGAGGATCAACATAAAATGGTCAACCAGATGAACAGTAATAGTATGACCAGGTGAACAGTAGTGGTTTGACCGGATGAACAGTAGAATCAACATAGAACTGAATTTCAGCACGATTTCAAAATTACAAATTGATCCAACTTTTGATCCACAACTCCAAACTTCATGAAACTTGAAACACACATTCTCTAGGATATCATGATCATATTCCATTAAAATATCTTGATGATCATTGCCAAAGTTTTGATATTTTTCTGTTTGAGTGAAGGTTCCACTAAAAGTAGGATAAATACAAAAACGATGATTGAGAGGAGCTCGTGGGAGGAATCAATCCAAGGTGTCTAAGAATGGTTTCACACACATGTCCTATAACCCTCAACCATAGTAAGAATAAAACAAAAAGCGCTCAAGAGTAAAATCCCCAAAATCACACTTCCTTCCACCAAAACTGGGCAAACTCAAGAACTTACAATAGAAAGTACCTAGATGTATGGGATCTGGTATCCAAGAGATATATCCATTACATACACATCTTAGGTACAAAAACAATATCCAGAGGGGAGGAAGGAACACAAGAAATCCATGCAAGATCAAGAAATCAACACTTCAACATTTGAGAGAAAGTTGGACAAATTTCAAGATTTGATTTCTACATGGAGATGAATGTTTATAGCCGCTCCTTGGGGGGACAAAGCCACTAGGGCAAAATGATGAGGACATCACTTCCATGCATACATCCAACACTCTTGATAATAGAGCTGAACCTACGCACTTGCAAGGTCCAATCACCAGAGCTCGTGCACGTCAATTGAACTACCAGGTAACATCGTTTCTAGGAGTACATTTTGTTTATAATAAGAATATACTACTACCTAATGCATGTGATGTTCTTTTAATTAGGAACTTAGGAGCTAATCATGAAGGGAAGCATGTGCAATCTAACTCGGCCTCCGGAGACAATACCGACTTCAAACGTGCATAACTTTCATATACAGAGTCCGTTGGAGCTCCACGAGTATTTGATAGAAAGTTTATATTGCCTTCTTTACAACGGAACTAGCCCCACCTCCAAATTCCTTCTAAGCGTCCCACAATCATCTAAACAATCCAATGCTATTTTTGAGCCTGGGTCAAAAGGGTGTTGCACCACCTCCACTTGGGCCCATGGGCCTTGTAACCCTAGGGGCGTGCGTCCACTTCCCTGGCGGCCACAGCACTCAACACCCCCTGCCGTGCCGCTGCCTTCGCTATTGTGGCACCCACACCCCCTGTCGCACCGTTGCCTATCGATCTTTACGGCAGCCACCAAAACGTCTACCATGGCAATCGATCGGCCACCACAGCGCCTGCCACCATTACTAATCACTACCGCGGCACCAGCTCGCTTTACCACCGTTTGACCATCTTTTTGCCACGACAACCAGCCACCCTACCTTTATACCCCTGCCTTCTACAAAAGGTTTGTGACCCATATACCTCCCTAGGCCCGAAAGAGGAATTTGAAGAGATTTGAGTCAAGTGCAGATTTGCAAAAAGAGAGAGCCAAACAATAGAGAGAGAAGAAGGAGAGAGAAGAAGAAAAACAAAAGAAAAATAAATTCAGAGCTGCCTCCTTTCTTGACTTTTTTTTCTTGTTTAGACTGGCATAGTTCATCCATTGCTCGCTTGCTTTGATAGTTCTTGTGCTAGCCTTTCCGTTGTTACTCCTAGTCGTTCTTGTGAGTTGCTCTAGCTAGGCTTGGTTTAGACTAGAACCAGCACTTGTGACTAGTACTTTAAACTACTTTTCAACTTTGCATACTAATTTGAACAATTGCTACTCCTTTGCTACATACTAGCCTTCCGAGCTCCACTTCCTACTAACTCAACAGGTACCATTTCCTCGCATTCGTTGGGCTATTCACAAGTGAGAGTATCACGAACCAACTACTGGTTGTACCACCTCCTTGCTACATTGGTAAGAACTTATAAGAACTTGGTAAGGCGTTGTGAGATAGTGACTTGTAACACTCCAGAACCTAGTAGTCCATAGGGACATATACATTGTGATTTGTTCTTTATTTTCTACTAACAAGGGCAGGGTCACACAGATCTACACATAGTGAAAACAACAACAACCACTCTTTGGAACATGCGGGAGAGGAGTCTCTCACACCTTGCACGAGGGAGCTCGTGCGGTACATTGAGCACTCACTCGGTGAGAGCGTTCGCAATACCTTGGATAAGATCAATGACAATCTCGCGGCACTCCACACACAAGTTGTGCTCCTCGAATGTCAGCCACTTGCTGAAATCACGGCTCAGGGTGAGCCAAGAGTGGAGGATCCTCATGTTCGCCGTACACCACCTGCTGTCTGCTCTTGGGCAGACGAGGTGGAAGAAGAAAATGTGAACAACTATACTGCTGATACAGAAACTGGTGGATTCAATGTTCACAATGATTGCAACCATCGTCGGCTTCGTCACAATCGTCAAGGTATAGGAAGAAATCAACGTGGGGTACCTAGCCATAATGATGTATTTGGTAAAAATAAATTTACTATGACTCTTTTTGCTGTAAAATATGATCCTGATGTTTACCTCACATGGGAGTTAGCCGTAGACAAAAAATTTGCATGCCATGAATTTTCTAAAAATAAAATGGTTAGGGCTGCTACTTGTGAGTTCACTAATTTTTCATCTATTTGGTGGAATGAATTGTGAAGGACCGAAATGGCAACAGAGGGGGGGAATGGTGCCTTAATAATTAAGAACTCCCCTTTACTGTATTTAAAACAACCCTACAAAGCCCTCTGGATATCTCAAGAAGAGTGAAGCAAAAACAGAGAACGAAAACAAACTTGAGATCGCTCGTCGAAATCGAAGCTCGATTCTACCGTGCGTAGTTCCGCATCGCGGTAGTTCCGCTTCATCACGGAAGTTCCACCAATGTAGTTCACTGTGGACAATCGGAAGTTCCATTGTCCCGACCAAGAACAATCTTCGGGTTTTTCTCAAAAATCCAAAATACTAAATCTTGAATGCTCTTCTCAGGTCAAGTTTCACAGAACATCATCCTAAACAACATCTTGACCTTATGGAGAAGAATCGCAAACAAAGATTCATTACTCAAAGCAAAAACGGATTTCTTGAAGAAGGGGCAAGAAAGACCAAGAACCAAAATAGACAAGATTCTCAGATTCTTAGTTCATGAAACTTTGAGGATACATTAGCAATATCAAAACGACTCTAGATATCAAGTTTCATGCTATTTCATAAACGGAATCAAAAGATACACCAAAACCCTAGATATTCAACATGAACAGAGAGGGAATAAAAAGAGGCATAAACAAGAAACCAAAGCCTTAGAGTTTCATTGATTGGAATCCAAAGATTACAGAAGAAACAGAGAGGAATGATTACAAGAGATTTTCAGTTCATTCTCTCCAACTCAACAAACTCCCAAAAAGCAAAACAAACCCTTTTGTTAAGGCTAACCCTAATTTTCTCTCTCTAAGTCTAACCCTAACACCAGGGGTTCACCTCTATTTATAGCCTTGGCTAATGGGCCTCCAACCCATTAAGCCCGCTACACCCGAACGGAACCGCCTCCACTTGTGCTGCTTTGCGAAAATGCCGTTTCGCCCCTTGCGCACCTTCTGGAAGCCTCCCGTACACCTTGCGCGCTATCCTTGACTCGCAACCACCTCAAGATTCACGCCGTCTTCGACACATCCCGACCGTTCTGACCTCAACGCCGCCTGCGCCTAGTCCGATCACCTCGTGTCTCGCCACGACTTCGTCTTGATGTCCTGCAGTCAACACAGACAAAAACACATCACATAGCATTGCACAATATCATAGCATCAACATTTGTACAAGACTCAAATTCATACAAACTCAAAATCACAAATTAAACTTCTCTGCACAGTTCTGGACACAATCGGAAGTTCCGCACTTTGCCTTGTGGAAGTTCCGATTTCCGGAACGTCCGCACTTGTCAGGATTATCGGAAGTTCCGCGCTTACCACTGCGGAAGTTCTGATTTCCGGAACGTCCGCACTTCCAGATTTTAATTCCGATTTTTCGTCTCAAAGGAATCCTTACGTCAGTATTAACGGACACACCGCGACCCCAGGTGCGGAAGTTCCGATTACTTCAACCGAACACAAAACCCAGATTAATCGGAAGTTCCTCTTTTCAACGCCGGTAGTTCCGATTATCGGAACTTCCGCTCCATACACAGCGGTTGTTCCGATTACCCTGTTTCAGCACAGAAACAGTACAAAACCGAGAGACACAACTCTCAACCTATTCAACAAGTTGTCAAATACTTATCACTCACAATGGAGGACCTCTCACATGGTCTCTCAATCTCCCCCTTGATGAGTATATTGACAATCTCCGAAAAAGCATGAGATGAGTTTGAGTTTAAAGTCATCCAAGGTCTAAACAAGTAGAACAAAAGCTTAAGACCATGTTGACAAAAGAGAAAGACTTGAGACGAGATGAAAGAGACTTTTTCGCAAAAACTCAAGGCTTTTCTCCAGAAGACTTTTTCTCTCCATAAATCTCCCCCTTTGGCAATAAAATCATCAAGATGTACAAAATGGAGGAAAAGACAATATGATGTTCATTTTAAGCATTTGGAGCCATGAAGATTATCCAAAATGACTATTAGAGTATCACACCAAGCCATAACACAGAAGAATGCTATCAAGATCATGACAATTGATGTAGAGAATAGCTAAGACAAAAAATTCATAATCTGATTAATGAACCAATTCTTTAGCAAGTCAAATAAACCAAAATTGAAGTCTAGCTACAGATATCCAAGGATGATACAAGCCATGTCAAATACTCTAAGTGGAACCAAGAAGCATAATATTGAACAGTTTAGAGTGCTACCAGTTGAAGATTGACTCAATTTTATCCAGTACTTGGTCTTTTTGATGATAAGCAATTTTAGCACAAGTTTCTTTTTCTGAAAGCTCTTTATGGTTTTATCTCAGTAAAGCAAGCTCTGGACTAGGTGCCATCCACAACTGCCTCCTAAGCTTCAACCATTTTTCAAATTGTAACCATGTGCTAGATCCCAAGCCTTATGCGACCACTCCAAGCAACAGACTTAAGGAGGTGATCTTAGGTCATCCAAGGCTCCCCCTGAGTTCATGCCTAGTGCAATGGCAAGCCGTCTCATGAGAAAGATTTGGTGAGATCAGTTTTTTCGCACAAAAGAGATCATTTTTGCTTTTGAAGTTTTTAGACCAACGATTAAAGATAAGTCATGTTTCTTCACAAAGTGACATAGCTTACTCAAAAGTTCAAAAGAGATTCAAGACTCAACTCAGCCTACTTGACATGGCGAGAATCATAAAAGGATAGCTTCAACCAGACTAGTCTCAAGAGCTATTATGACAAGATTTTAATTCAAGTTTAGCATTTTTAATCATCTTAGCAAGGCAAAGACTAAACTACACATAAAAAGTCATGATAAATCTAGCAGTTTAGCAGAAATCATGGCAAGATGTAACACAGTGAAACAGATCATAAGGGATAATAGACAAGGCTCCATATGATTATATCACAATGTATGATGAAATGCACGAAAATCCAGATCCTCTTCAGAAAGAAATGCATCTTTTAATTCAGGTTGAGTTATGACAAGTTAAGAACTGGAATATCCAAGATAAACTCCCCCTGAACCAAAGGAACAAAAACGAGAATCGATAAGAAAAAGCAAAAAGCGGTCCTTAGAGCATAGAAAAGATATAGAGAAAACTATCACTCAGGCTGGTTCTTATCTACCCCATATGATTCCAGGACTATCAGCTGATCGACTAACACACTAAGGAGCAAACACTGTCCCTGTCTACCCAAGGGAGGACCGACCCTTGCTAGAACCTATAAGAAGTGAGTAAGCTCTACTTAGAGAGAGAAGAGACAGCTAATAAGCAGCATCCTAGAATAGAGAAGAGACAGCTAATAAGCAGCATCCTAGAAGCACAAGATAAGAATTATCAGACAGAGCAACTCGGCAAGAGAACCACTCTAACCTATGCTGAAGGACTTAGACCCAAAATATTTAAATGAAATTCAACCAGAAAGGAGTAAGCATAATTAAAATATACTACAATAGTAATGTAACACCCTGTCTATTCGGAAGACAAGATGTCACCTAATAGGCCAACCTACTATTCAATTCCTAAGATTAACATCGCATTCAATGCTAAGAAATGATTAATCAAGGTAACAACCTATAGCTTAATAACAGTTCATCAATAAATTAAAACAAGAATTAACCAAAGCGAGAATAATGAACCTCCAAGTGACAATTATTACAGTCCATTACATTATAATTAAACCGAATAAACGTAAATAGAATTTTAACGAATGAATGATTTATTCATGTGCGTGGAACGTGCTGGACTACACCCTCCCGCTAGCAACCGTTTCACTGGAATTCACCTAAAACAAATAAAAGCAAGAGTGAGTCGAAACTCAGCAAGCACAACATATACATTCACAAAGAATACTGAATCGGAACAATCTACCAAGTAAATCATTTACTTCCATGAATTTACGAAAGCATGGTATGAATGAATGCATTGAAGGAGAATGGACTTTCCACATGTTTATACCGGTATAACTAGTGACACACCCGTCGGTGTTCACTTAAGCCCGCTCTTAACCAAGAGCGGGGATCCAAGTCCGTATGAAGAACGTTTCATACGGAATGTCCGAAACTGCCTACATTGGAATGGTAGGTCTTACATGCCCATATTGGAATTAATGGGACTTAATCAAGTTTCCACTCCCGTGGACAGCAACTGAATTATGTATGCATGGAATGAAAAGCATAACTTGAACTTCAACTCAATGTATCATCGAATAAGGTATTGAACTCTACCACATCAAGCTCAAATAACAGGAATATTCATAATTTACCAAGTTATGATGCATTCATCGAATTCACACAAATTAAACATTGCACTTGCCTTCCGTGTTGTGACGTATTGGGAAGCAATGAAGGTGTCCTTCCACCCACCGTCTCACCGCCTACACAAGTATTGCCACGGATTACGGATAATAGAATATGGCACAGCTACAAGTGTTCTACGATGCTCTCTAATCAACCCGCACACCCCAAGGGTTCACTTTGACCTCTACACAAAAAGTCCAGATTATCGATCTACGGGCAGTTGTACGAGAAAATTCGCCATTAATTATCTGTAACTCTAAAAGACCTGAAACCAGTGCTCACTGATTTTTAACTGATCAGGCTACAAAAAATTAGTTGGTGAAATCCCCTGATTCGGCCAAAACAGAGGGCTAATTAACAGCTAAACACAACCCATCTACGTCTGTCCAGAATACAGATCAGTAATAAAGAAAATGGTGTAACTTTTAGCCTACTGATCCAATGAGAATGATCCTTATCAACATGGAAATATAATTTCGAGAGCTACAATAACTTATTTGGGTGAAGGTTCTGATTCGGCCCCTAATTTGAACAAAACTGAGGGACAAACCTACTGACCCCAGTTTTCAGGCAGACTGAACAGATCGCATTCACAAATTCATATCTCCCAAACTACAAATCGGATTTTCCTGATCTTGGTGCCAAAAGAAAGCTAACGTTCCCAGGAATAAAACTCTAGAAGGGCAAAACCCCAGATTCGGCCTCTAAAGTACCGTAACTTGCCGCGCAACATTCTGATCCAATCTGTAATTTCTGGAACTCTAATCTGACGCGACTCAAATCATCTCTACCGCAACAAAAACCGATCAAACAATTAACCGAGGTGCTCGTTACCCTTGAAGACCCGTAGCACGATGAAGAACCACTCCCCGCTGGTCTCCCTTTTTCTTCCTTGGCCGGCCACACCACAGCGAGCAACCGGCGAGGAAACGGCCCGCCGGAGGACAGATCGGAGGAGGAGCGCCCGGGGATCTTGGAGAGCAACCTCGGGAGCACCAATGGCCGGCGACCAAGGGAGGCGGCGCCCAACCAGGGAGGAGCCGCGGCAATGGAGGTGGAGAGGGAGGGTGGCGGCTAGGTGGGAGGATGGGCGGCTATGGTTTGGGGGAGTGGCGCCCCCTTATGGCGGCCACTTCATGGGCGGCGGACCTCTTGGGCCACAGGTCGCGGACTGCGGCCCAGGTTGCCGGAAAATAACGATAACCCCCTGCTGATTGGAATTTCCGACGAAATCTATTTCTTTTTCTCCTCGACTTCTTTCTTTTTCTGAATGCGATTAGGAAAATTTTAAATCTCGTTTTGAATAAATTCCAAACTATACTGACCTAGTTTGGATTTATGAGGTATTACACTCTATCCCCCTTAGAAAAGATTCGACCTCGAATCTACGCGGCAACTTCGAGAAAGAAAGATGAACAACTTAAATAATTACCTGAAGTGAACAGGTCGGGGTATTGTTCTCGCATGTGGGACTCCAACTCCCAAGTGGCCTCTCTTTCAGACTGATGAGACCAAAGGATTTTAACATACTTCAGGGTCTTGTTCCTCCGAACCCGTTCCGCTCCTTCTAATATTCTCACTGGTCGGGATTCGATAGTAAAATCTTGCTCAATAATCAAAGGCTTCAAAGGAATAACATGGTCTGGATCCCTCAAAAATTTCCGCAACATTGACACATGAAACACATTGTGGACCCCCTTCATGGAGTCGGGAAGGTCCAAACGGTAAGCTAGTTTTCCAATTCGCGCCACGATTGGAAAAGGTCCAACATACCTTGGACTAAGCTTTCCTTTTGTGCCAAACCGCACCACACCTTTGGATGGCGAAACTCTCAACAAAACTTCATCACCCACTTTGAATTCCAAATCCCGCCTTCTGACATCTGCGTAGCTCTTACATCGACTCTGGCGATAGCACCAATGATTTTGCCTAACCGGCCACTCTAGTCATCGCTTTGCTTGAACCCAATCGGGACCCAAAGCGCCCGCTCTCAACCTCATCCCAACACAACAGGACTGCACTTACGCCCATAAAGAACCTCGAATGGTGCCGCTCGAATACTGGCATGATAACTGTTATTATAAGCAAACTCGGCCAACGATAAATGTTCTTCCCAACTTCCTTTCCAGGATAAAACACAACACCTGATCATATCTTCCAATGTCTGAATAGTGCGCTCAGATTGTCCATCCGTTTGGGGATGAAATGCCGTGCTAAGAATTTGCTGTGCCCATGGCACCCTGCAAACTCTCCCAGAACTTGGAGACAAATTTCGCATCCCGATCAGAAACAATAGTTTTCGGAACTCCGTGCAACCGCACTACTTCCCGCACATAAAGAGGAGCCAAATCACTTGCCGAATTTGTTGTGCGGATAGGAATAAAATGAGCAGACTTACTGAGCCGGTCCACAATGACCCAAATAGCATCCTTCCCTCGCTGCATGCGAGGTAAACCGACTACAAAATCCATAGATATATCATCCCACGGCCACACCGGGACCTCCAGAGGTTGCAGCAATCCCGCTGGCCGTTTATGTTCAGCCTTGACTCGCTGGCAGACTCCACAAGATGCTACATATTGTGCAATATCAACCTTCATCCTCTTCCACCGAAGTTTCTCTTTAAATCTTTGTACATCTTGGTCTCTCCAGGGGTGCATCAGATCACGAGTACTGATGTGCCTCTTTCGAAATCTCATCCTTAACTCGAGCCTCCTGGGAACACAGAGCGGCCTTTAAACCGTAATGTACCACCTCATCTATCTTGAAGTGGCCTTGCTTGCCCTCAATACAACGCTTTCTCCCAACAAGCATCCGGTCATCTTCTTTGTGCTTCGCACTTGATCCGGAAGTGCTAACTCTAAAAGCAACCGAGTCTCACTTTGGCGTACCAAAAACAATAGGAAATATCTATCGCTCAAAATCAGCGATAAGACAAGCGACGAGAGATGGTGTCGCCTTGCGACTCAAAGCATCCGCTACCACGTTTGCCTTGCCTGGATGATACTGAATTGTGAGATCATAGTCCTTAATCAGTTCTAACCATCTCCTCTGTCTCAGGTTCAAATCCTTCTAGGTAAAGATATATTTCAAACTCTTGTGATCAGTAAAGATGTCACAAGACTCGCCGTACAAATAACGGCGCCAGATTTTTAAAGCAAGAACCACTGCAGCCAACTTGAGATCATGAGTCGGATAATTCTGCTCATGCTTCTTCAACTGTCGTGACGCATAAGCAACCACTTTGCCCTCCTGCATAAGTACACAACCGAGACCAACTATCGACGCATCTGAATAAATGGTGAACCGCTTCCCGGGCTCGGGAAGAGTCAAAATCGGAGCAGTCACCAATCTTTCCTTTAATGCACAAAAAACTGCGCTCACATGCTTCCGACCACTGAAATTTAACTCCTTTCTATGTCAGCTGGGACATTGGTCTAGCAATAATGGAGAAACCTTCCACGAAACGCCGGTAATAACCCGCTAATCCCAGAAAACTCCTCACCTCCTTGACATTGGTTGGTCTTGCCCACTCTACCACCGTAGAGATCTTGCTAGGATCAACTGATATACCATCTTGATTGATAACATGGCCTAGAAACCCCACCTCAGAAATCCAGAACTCGCACTTCTTCAATTTGGCATAGAATTGGTTCTTTCTCAGTGTTTCAAGTACCAACTTCAAATGTCGAGCGTGATCCTCTTCCGTTTTGGAATAGATCAAGATATCGTCAATAAATACGACAACAAAATCATCGAGGTATTGGTGTAGCATACCGCTCATGGCCTCCATGAAAACTGCAGAACATTCGTCACCCAAAAGACATAACTTTGTACTCATAATGGCCATACCTCGTGGAAAAGTCGTCTTCTCGATGTCCCGCTCCGGACACGAATCGATTGTACCACGGCGAAGGTCAATCTTGAGAATATTTTGGCCCCTTCAATTGGTCGAAGAGATCCTCGATCTGGGTAATGGATATTTATTCTTCACCATTGCTTGGTTAAGAGCCCGATAATCCACACACATGCGCCAACCGCCATCCTTCTTCTTGGTGAAAAGCACAGTGCTCCCGGGGTGAGACGCTACGCGAATCATACCCTTGGACAACAGTCGCCCAACTGTTTCTTCAATTCTTCTTGAAATGGTCGTGCCAACCGATAAGGAGACATCGACATGGGTCGCGTTCGGAATAAGATCAATCCGAACTCCACTCTCCGTCTGAGGCATCCCAGCGATTCGCAGGAAAACATCGAAAACTCATTCATGAATCGATATCTCCTCGATACGCAATGAAGAGCCAATCTTTTCATTGAGGACCAAAGCAATCCATAGGTTGATGCACGGCTAGGAATGACTATCAGCCAAAGACGCAACGAATCGACGGTGCACTCCTGGAATACGATTCTTCACCTAAGGAGCTTGCGAGTCACCGTCTTCCGTATAACAGATCTTGGCGGTATTGGAATAACGATCCATACCGAAATGACATCAAAAGGTGCCAATTGAATTACTATAAGGTTAGCGGTGAAAACCTCACCATCGATATCAATAGAACGGCCGGACAAATCAGAGTGGAAATAAGACCCCGAGAGAACCGACTACCACGGACTCGAGAGATGAGCTGCAGACTCAAACTCGCTCTTGACAAACTCGTGGACACAAGCGAATCGTAGCACCGAATCAAACAATACGAAAGCATCATGCGAGTCAACTAGTAAAGTACTGCCACCACGTCCGGTCGCCTCATAGTATCCGGTGGGCATGGCGTAGACTCTGAGGCGTCGGGCGGAGGAAGCTCCGACACTCGCGAGGGTGCCCAAAACCGCTGCGGAGAGCAACAGATTTACGGAGGTGCAATGAACGGGTTCCAATAGAACCTGCTGGAGGTGCACGAGGAACCATCAAGGAGGAATCCACCACAGAGTGAATCGTGGTGCGTAGATCGCCGCCAGAGTTCAACCAACCACCGTGAACGCTGGAAGATGAAGGCTGAACGGGCTCCCGCCGATGATACTTGTCGGGTTACGCTTGCAAACCGACGCTTTGTGGCCATCCCGACCACAATGACGACATGACCCCTGAAGGAACACTCAAGCTCGATGCTCCTCACCACACGGAAACATTTCATGCCCCGCCCCGAACAGACGCACCGATGGAATGGAAGACAAAGGACGGGCGCCGAAGAGGAAGATCGCCATCGTCGGGCGGGGCGAGTGTTGTGACCCTTCAAAACCTCTTGGGAGCGGGTGTTGAAAAGACCCATTCCTCCACCAAAACTCCGTTTACGCCCACCACCGAATTGCGGTAGTAGCGGAACTAACGGCGAACGACTTTGCGGAGCGTACCTTTCTCCAACTCCATTCCTCTAGCTTGCTCGACCACCGAGCCAAGTCACGCAATCTGTCGCCCTCGAAATCGGCGATACTCTTGGTTGAGGCCCCACGAACCTCTTAGCCTTCTCTTTATCATCATTCGCCACCGGCGGTACAAAGCGCACTGTGTTATTGAACCCACCTCATACTCGAGATCCGCCATCTTCCTTGCTCAAAAGTCAACAATGTTTGTTCCATCTTCTCAACGAAGGAGTGCGGATAGAATCTGCGTCTGAATTTCTCCACGAACACTTCCCAAGTGGCAGGACCTGGCTGAGTCTGGAAGATGTAACTCCTTCCCACCGATGTCACTTGACCTTCAAGCGAAAAGCCACGAACCGCGCTCTCGCGACCGACGTCGGCTCTAATGCCCCAAACGACGCTCCATATATCTCAACCAATCCGCGGCTGAGCGGTGTGCGGCTCCATCAAAAGTGTCCAAACGAAGCGACATCCACTCCCGAAGATTCATCCTAACCTCGGGTGGAACAATGAGCGAATGGAGTTCTACTGCGGGTGCATTGCTTTGCAGAATGGCCGTCTGCAATTGCTGGCGGAGTAGCTGGTTCTCTCCCATAAGGTTCTGGATAAATTCTGCAGATACAATAGGAGGCTCTGCGACCGGAGGAGCGGCAGAGGCAATCTCCTCCGTGGCAGCCTCAGCAACTTCCTCAGACCGAGAAGAAGACACGGCCGGACCGCGTCCCCGACCACGGACCGGTGGACGACCACGGCCACGGCCTCTCGCCATCTAAACACCACCACACAAAAGATCAAACAATTCAATTATCAGAACATAAGGGAATGACTTGAAAGAAATGCGGAAGCAAAGTTATACCCAACCCTTCCTACCGTGCACAGTGTGTCAAGTTTTAAGTTAATAAACTGTTGACAAATTTTAGATTATGTTGACATCCCTAAACTAGTTTTAGTAAATTTTATCAATCTACTCACCACGGACCTGAAGCCCGCTCTGATACCAACTGTAACACCCTGTCTATTCGGAAGACAAGATGTCACCTAACAGGCCAACCTACTATTCAATTCCTAATATTAACATCGCATTCAATGCTAAGAAACGATTAATCAAGGTAACAACCTATAGCTTAATAACAGTTCATCAATAAATTAGAACAAGAATTAACCAAAGCGAGAATAATGAACCTCCAAGTGACAATTATTACAGTCCATTACATTATAATTAAACCGAATAAACGTAAATAGAATTTTAACGAATGAATGATTTATTTATGTGCGTGGAACGTGCTGGACTACACCCTCCCGCTAGCAACCGTTTCACTGGAATTCACCTAAAACAAATAAAAGCAAGAGTGAGTCGAAACTCAGCAAGCACAACATATACATTCACAAAGAATACTGAATCGGAACAATCTACCAAGTAAATCATTTACTTCCATGAATTTACGAAAGCATGGTATGAATGAATGCATTGAAGGAGAATGGACTTTCCACATGTTTATACCGGTATAACTAGTGACACACCCGTCGGTGTTCACTTAAGCCCGCTCTTAACCAAGAGCGGGGATCCAAGTTCGTATGAAGAACGTTTCATACGGAATATTCAAAACTGCCTACATTGGAATGGTAGGTCTTACATGCCCATATTGGAATTAATGGGACTTAATCAAGTTTCCACTCCGTGACAAAGAATCAATTATGTATGCATGGAATGAAAAGCATAACTTGAACTTCAACTCAATGTATCATCGAATAAGGTATTGAACTCTACCACATCAAGCTCAAATCACAGGAATATTCATAATTTACCAAGTTATCATGCATTCATCGAATTCACACAAATTAAACATTGCACTTCCCTTCCGTGTTGTGACGTATTGGGAAGCAACGAAGGTGTCCTTCCACCCACCGTCTCACCGCCTACACAAGCATTACCACGGATTAGGGATAATAGAATATGGCATAGCTACAAGTGTTCTACGATGCTCTCTAATCAACCCGCACACCCCAAGGGTTCAATTTGACCTCTACACAAAAAGTCTAGATTATCGATCTACGGGCAGTTGTACGAGAAAATTCGCCATTAATTATCTGTAACTCTAAAAGACCTGAAACTAGTGCTCACTGATTCTTAACTGATCAGGCTACAAAACATTAGTTGGTGAAATCCCCTGATTCGGCCAAAACAGAGGGCTAATTAACAGCTAAACACAACCCATCTACGTCTGTCCAGAATACAGATTAGTAATAAAGAAAATGGTATAACTTTTAGCCTACTGATCCAATGAGAATGATCCTTATCAACTTGGAAAGATAATTTCGAGAGCTACAATAACTTAGTTGGGTGAAGGTTCTGATTCGGCTCCTAATTTGAACAAAACCGAGGGACAAACCTACTGACCCTAGTTTTCAGGCAGACTGAACAGATCGCATTCAAAAATTCATATCTCCCAAACTACAGATCGGATTTTCCTGATCTTGGTGCCAAAAGAAAGCTAACGTTCCCAGGAATAAAACTCTAGATGGAAAAAACCCCATATTCGGCCTCTAAAGTATCGTAACTTGCCGCGCAACATTCTGATCCAATCTGTAATTTCTGGAACTCTAATCTGACGCGACTCAAATCATCTCTACCGCAACAAAAACCGATCAAACAATTAACCGAGGTGCTCGTTACCCTTGAAGACCCGTAGAACGACGAAGAACCACTCCCCGCTGGTCTCCCTTCTTCTTCCTTGGCCGGCCACACCACAGCGAGCAACCGGTGAGGAAACGGCCCGCCGGAGGACAGATCGGAGGAGGAGCGCCCGGGGATCTTGGAGAGCAACCTCGGGAGCACCAATGGCCGGCGACCAAGGGAGGAGGCGGCGCCCAACCAGGGGAGGAGGCGTCGGCAATGGAGGGTGGAGAGGGCAGGAGGTGGCGGCTAGGTGGGAGGGGATGGAGGCGGCTAGGGTTTGGGGGGGAGTGCCCCCCTTATGGCGGCCACTTCATGGGCGGCCGCCTCTCTTGGGCCACAGGTCATGGATGCGCCCGGGTTGCCGAAAATAACGATAACCCCCCCCCCCTGCTGATTGGAATTTCCGACGAAATCTATTTCTTTTTCTCCCTCTGACTTCTTTCTTTTTACCGAATGCGATTTCGGAAAATTTTAAATCTCGTTTTCGAATAAATTCCAAACTATACGACCTAGCTGGATTTATGAGGTATTACAAGTAAAACATAAGCTCCCCCTCACAACAGTCCATAAGGACAAACCACCCCAAGCTCTCCTCGCAGAGCTGAAAACCGAGAGCTGTCCGAGGCTTGGTGAAAATATCGATAATCGGTGCTCACTCTCCACAAACCGAGCACAATGTCACCCTTCTCTACATGGTCTCAAGAAAGTGATATCGATATCAATATGCTTGGTCCGAGAATGTTGCACCGGGTTCTGGCAATGCAAATTGCGGGCGTGTTATCACAAAGAGTGGAACACGATCGATTGCTAACCCAAAGTCCCGCGGGTCGAGACCATCCAAAGCACTTGGCTCGAAAGAATCGGTCGCGACAACGTGCTCGGCCTCTGCAGTGGATCGCAACACGGACCGCTTCCTTGACGACCGGAGACAAGAGAAGTGCCAATGAATTGGCAAGTGCGAAGTGCTCTTCCTATCTATCCTACACCAAATGAAATCGTGATCGGAGAAGGCTCTAAGAGATAGACAAGAAGAGGAAGAGTACCAGATACCATAGTCAATGGTAGCTCGAAGGTACCGAAAGATACGCTTCACCGCCGACGGTGAGATCGCGAGGAGAAGCTCGAAACCGAGCACAAAGACACAGAGAAGTGTATGTCCGGTCTCGAGGCATGAGGTACAAGAGAGAGCCAATCATGCTCCTGAACTCCTTTTGGTCAACAGGTTCACCGTCTTCATCTGGATCAAGAGCAGCTGTAGATGCCATCGAAGTTGATACTGGCTTTCCATCATTCATGTCGAAGCGCTTGAGGACGTCTCGAGTGTACTTGCCTTGATGAAGAAATGTACCTTCCCGAGTCTGTTTGATTTGGAAGCCAAGGAAGAAACTCAACTCACCCATCATGCTCATCTCAAATTCGAGCTCATAACATCTAAAACTGGAAACGAGTATGTGAGGAGCCGCTAAAGATGATGTCGTCCACATAGATCTGGACGAGCAAAAAATCAGTGCCAAGACGGCGGATGAACAAGGTCTTGTCTATTTTACCCATTTCAAAACCATGACTCAGCAGATAGGACTTAAGCCTTTCATACCAAGCTCGGGGAGCCTGCTTGAGTCCATACAAAGCTTTGGAAAGCTTTGTAGACATGGTTAGGGTATTTGGGGTTCTCGAAACTGGAGGTCATCGACATAGACTTCTTCCTCAATAAGGCCATTGAGGAAGGCACTCTTGACATCCATCTGGTAAAGCTTGAAACCCTTAGAAGCTGCAAAGACAAGCAGGATTCTAATGGCTTCAAGTCTAGCTACAGGGGCAAAGGTCTCTTCGAAATCTAGACCCTCAACTTGAGAGTACCCCTGAGCTACCAGCCTAGCCTTGTTTCGAATGACTAACACATCTTCACTTTGCTTGTTCTTGAACACCCATTTGGTTCCAATGATATTGTGACCTTGAGGGGGCTCAACAAGGGACCAGACCTTGTTTCTTTCAAAGTTTTCCAACTCTTCATGCATAGCGTTTATCCAAGACTCGCCAGATAGAGCATGACAAACGTCTTTGCACTCAAATGAGGCGATGAAAGCAGAATGGAGACAAAAGAGAGACAAACCAGCTTTGGAACGTGTGACACGCTCAAAGAGATCTCCAATGATCTGCTCTGAAGGATGGTCCTTTTGAATGTGTCTAGGAGGTCCAGGGTGAGATGAAGAAGTGGCCTCTACCTCATTAGCGGAAGAAGGTACCTCAAGAGGAGGAGGAAGAACTGGATCGGGTAGACAACCCTCATCTCCGTCTTCCTCATCGTCCACAAAGATGGACTCAGACTGCTCTAGAGAACCTGAGATATCAGGCCTAGTCCCCGGACTGGCCTCATCGAAGGTCACCTCACAGGTCTCTACCATTTTGCTAGACTCGCAGTTCCAGACTCTATAGGCACGAGAAGAAGTCGAGTAACCCAGAAAGATCCCATCACAAGATCGTGACTCGAACTTATCTAGGTTCCTGCACTTGAGAATAAAACACTTGCAACCAAACACACGAAAATGCGAGACGCTGGGTTTTCGCCCATATCTCAACTCATAAGAAGTGCGATGCAAGAGTGCCCGAAGAAAGACTCTGTTGGAAACATGACAAGCAGTAGTAATGGCCTCAGCCCAAAACTTCCTAGGTGTAGAGTACTCATCAAGCATCGTCCCGCCATCTCGACCAAGGTACGGTTCTTCCTCTCCACAACGCCATTCTGTTGGGGAACGATGGAGACGAGAACGGTGCTCTACACTGCCTCACCACGAAACTCTCAAAGTAGGAATTCTTGAACTCGGTGCCATTATCACTGCGAATTGCTCGTAATGCACCGGGAGCTCAACAGAAGCCTACTAAAAGACCACGAAAAGAGTAAACGTCTCATCCTTCGAGGCTAAGAAAACACCCAAGAGTACCTCGAGAAGTCATCGACCACAACAAGAATATACCACTTCCTCCTGCCGATCAAGATTGAGCCGACCAATCAGTATCCATATGGAGCAGCTTGTCCGTGCATCGATCATTGTCACTGGATCGAGAGTGAGAAGCGGCAACCATCTTACCGTCTTTAAGATGGAGAGCAAACTAGATCCTGACCATCTTGAGTTTTGGCAAACCACGAATGAGATCGTGGCCGCTAACTCGTGTCAAATGATCAAAGCCTATATGACCTAATCTCCTATGCCGAAGGTCAAATCACGGATTCGAAGCAATTAAACACCAGAGAGGATCACCAGAAGACTCAGAAAAATCAGCACGAAAGATCCTCCCATATCGAGAAATCCCGCAAACTAGGCTACCCGAAGAATCAAGAATTTTGCAATTGTTTTTCTTAAAGCTCACCTCGTAACCGTCATCGGTGGTCGAGAGATCAAAGCAGATTATACTTGACTTACTTACTAAGGCAACATCTTTTAAAATAAAAGAATCATTAATGCTCACAAGACCTTTAGCGATGACGCGCCCAAATGAAGCATCTCGAAGGTGATCGTCTCATCACCTCGAGCACTGCTAGGGAAGAAAACCAACGAGTCTCCGGTCATATGACGAGAACACCCGGAGTCTACAATCCAAACCTTTCCCTTCCCAGCTCGGCGACCCTGAGTCAAACAGAGAGTAAAGTCTCAGTACTGGGGTGAATCAACAGTGATTTTGGCACCCAATACTGAGTAACACGTCGAATAGATGAAGTAGTCAAGCAAGACCGACCTCTATCTACCCTACGCTCTCGTCACTCAACAAGCGGAAGGTGCGCGTGCGGACACTGAAGGCTATTCTTGAATCCGACTGCTATGGAAGAGCGAGTCAAAATTCTGGCAACATGCTGATCACGCCGCGGGTAGCCATCTCGAAAGGGAAACCGAGATCTACCCTCAAAGCGACGGAAGTCACGATCGAAGGGAGCATGAGGACGAAAATCGAAAACTCGGAAAAACCAAGTCCTCGATGTCGCCTAAATCATCGCCTGTATCAAACCTAGACCTCGTGTTGGTCTTTGGTGCACTCATGGTCTGGGGCTGACCCTGAATGTACCTAACAGACTCAACACAATCTCTACGCGCGATCTTGGCGCGCATGAAGCAATGATCAACTAAATGTCCATCCTTCTGACAGAAGGTGCAATGATACTTCGCCTTCTGAGAGGCCGAAGCTGCAGGTGGAATCACCTTGCTGTCGAGAGATCCTTTGAACAAAACCCGCTGATTTAAAATTGACTTTCTCGATCCCGGCTTAGTTTTGATCACACCGTGCTATGGTTCTGAGCACGACAGGTGGATGCTTCCTCATATCCTCATGAAAATCATATCCAAGACCTTGATTAAATTTACAAATCTTGGATTTGTCTAGAATGAGATTTAGCTTCTTCTTGCCTCCTACAAATTTCTCAAGAGTGTTCATAAGATACCCACACTCTGAAAAGAGAGGTGCAAGAAGAGCAGGGGAAGAAGGAACAAGCAGAAGATAAGGGAGTAGAGGAAGAAGAACCAACAAAGATAGGAAAGATTGGCTTGTGCATGCACAAATGACTTTGGGGGACAATCCTCTCGCTAGTGATTGGTTCACGTTGCTAGGCGTCTCTATCAAACCTTTAGACTTCTTCCCAGCACACACAATACAAGCAGATGATTGTGTTTCTAGAAGGTCCTTAGTTAGCTTCACACATTTTTCATCCAAAGCAACCAAATCACATTTTAGTTTATTACATTGATTGCATGGTGAGCTAACAAGGTCCTTAGAAGCATCTTGAGCAGCTTTGTTATTGTGATCAATCATTTCTTAAACCGCTTGATATCTGATTCTAGTTCAAAGATTAACTTAGGGCCAGCTTTAAACAAGAAACAATGGGCTCTAGTAGCGCGACTTGAATTCAAGATTTTGTGATCTGCCCATTTTAGGTTCATCTTGAGATTATTACAATTTTCACAAGTCTCGGGCAGATCAAGCAACATGGTATACAAACCTCTAAACGAATTGTCCTTAACCTCACATGAGGTGCAAGCAGTAACCTCAACAGTAGTAGATGAAGGAGGTGCTACCCTACTCATCTCTAGTTCAGCAAGAAGGCTAATGTTCTCCACTTTAATCATGTCTAGTTCAGAGGACACACTATCATGCAAGGTCCTTAGTTTTTCCATGTCATCAAGCAAAGCACAGCATGTGTCACAATCATCACGGGAGGGAGCAGATGTAAGTAAAGTAAGCTCCCGTGATAGTCTAGCTACTTCCTTCTCCAACTCAGAACACTTAGCCCTAGACTTAGCATTAAATCTACCTAACTTAAGAAAAGCATCATTAAGCTGGTCGTAAGTGGGACTAACCTCGTCGGAGTCAGAGTACAGCTCGCTGTCGCTCAGTTCGCCCCCAAGGGCCATCAAGCACATGTCGGAGAAGTTGCCATCGTCCTTGGGATCTTGTTCATCCTTTCCATCATCGTCACTCCACCCCTCCACCTTGCTGGTGTCCAGTTCGTCGAGGGCGGTGAGGACGCGATGGAACAGCTTCTTTGCCTTCCCAAAGTTGCGGAACTTCTTCTTGCCTTGATCAGGTGCTGAAGGCTTCGTGTTGCGGTTCTTGTCGGTGTAGTCGTTCTTGGCCGAACCGCCGTAGTCACCTTTGCCCTTCCCCAGCTTGGGGCAGTTTGCTCGGATGTGGTTGGGGCCACCACACTCGAAGCAAATCACAAGACCTCCTCTTCTCCCATCCCTCCTCCTCTTGTAAGCATGGGAAAACTTTCGAGCTAGGAGGGCTAGCTGTTCATCCTCAAGCTGCTCTAACTGATCATCAGTTATGTCACAGAGAGCAGCAAGGGAGAACCCGTGTATCGACTCAGAAGAAGATCCAGAGGTGGGATCAGCGACTAAAGCCATCGACTGTGACTTCGACCTTCGAGAGACAATGTCAATCTCGTGAGTCTTGAGACGCGAGTAGAGCGCATCAAGAGTCAGGGTCGAGAGGTCCGTGCTATCCTTGATGGTAGTCACTTTCATCTCCCAAACACGAAGATCAAGTGCAGAAAGCATCTGTCGAGCGTTATCCGAGTCGGGGTATGTAAGACCGACCGCTCGGAGGTTGCTCAAAATCTTATGAAACCGCGAAAAGCACTCGTCAAGAGATTCACCAAAGAAGCATCTCAAATTTACTGTATTCACGCTTGAACTGGTCTTGTCGAACCGTCTTAATCTGAGTGGTGCCCTCATGGTATGCATCGAGGGTCACCCAGATGTCGTAAGCAGAAGGCAAATGAGAAATACGATCGAACTCACTTCTGCTCAAACCCTGAATGATTATGTTCCTTGCCTTAGCATTGGCCTCAACATCGGGCATGTTTCCCACATTGATGTTTTCATCGGCAGGAACAGAGAATCTAACCTTCACCTTTCTCCAGATGGCATACCCCTGAGCCTGGATGTATGTTTCCATTCGGCTCTTCCAGAAGGGGTAATCCAGGCCATCAAAGACTGGAGGCTTGGTGGAATACTTGTCCGTTGCCATGGCTCAACAGACCGGTTAAGATCTATAAAGAAAAAGCTAACCTGCTCTGATACCAATTGAAGGACCGAAATGGCAACAGAGGGGGGGGTGAATGGTGCCTTAATAATTAAGAACTCCCCTTTACTGTATTTAAAACGACCCTACAAAGCCCTCTGGATATCTCAAGAAGAGTGAAGCAAAAACAGAGAACGAAAACAAACTTCGTGATTGCTCGCCGAAATCGGAAGCTCGATTCTACCCTGCAGTAGTTCGCGATCGCGGTAGTTCCGGCCGGTCATGGAAGTTCCGCCAATGTAGTTCACTGTGGACAATCGGAAGTTCCATTGTCCCGACCAAGAACGAAGGCTCGGGTTTTTCTCAAAAATCCAAAATACTAAATCTTGAATGCTCTTCTCAGGTCAAGTTTCACAGGACATCATCCTAAACAACATCTTGACCTTATGGAGAAGAATCGCAAACAAAGATTCATTACTCAAAGCAAAAACGGATTTCTTGAAGAATGGGCAAGAAAGACCAAGAACCAAAATAGACAAGATTCTCAGATTCTTAGTTCATGAAACTTTGAGGATACATTAGCAATATCAAAACGACTCTAGATATCAAGTTTCATGCTATTTCATAAACGGAATCAAAAGATACACCAAAACCCTAGATATTCAACATGAACAGAGAGGGAATAAAAAGAGGCATAAACAAGAAACCAAAGCCTTAGAGTTTCATTGATTGGAATCCAAAGATTACAGAAGAAACAGAGAGGAATGATTACAAGAGATTTTCACTTCATTCTCTCCAACTCAACAAACTCCCAAAAAGTAAAACAAACCCTTTTGCTAAGGCTAACCCTAATTTTCTCTCTCTAAGTCTAACCCTAACACCAGGGGTTCACCTCTATTTATAGCCTTGGCTAATGGGCCTCCAACCCATTAAGCCCGCTACACCCGAACGGAACCGCTTCCACTTGTGCCGCTTTGTGAAAATACCGTTTCGCCGCTTGCGCACCTTCCGAAGCCTCCGTACACCTTGCCGCCTTGACTCGCAACCACCTCAAGATTCACGCCGTCTTGACACATCCCGACCGCTTCGACCTCAACGCCGCCGCGCCTAGTCCGATCACCTCGTGTCTCGCCACGACTTCGCCTTGATGTCCGATCAACACACACAAAAACACATCACATAGCATTGCACAATATCATAGCATCAACATTTGTACAAGACTCAAACTCATACAAACTCAAAATCACAAATTAAACTTCTCTGCACAGTTCTGGACACAATCGGAAGTTCCGCACTTTGCCTTGCGGAAGTTCCGATTTCGACGTCCGCGACTTGTCGATTATCGGAAGTTCGCGCTTACCGCTCGCGAAGTTCCGATTTCGAACGTCCGCATTTCGATTTCAATTCCGATTTTTCGTCTCGGAGGAATCCTTACGTCGAGATAACGGACACACCGCGACCCTGTGCATAAGTTCGATTACTTCAACCGAACACAAAACCCGATTAATCTAAGTTCCTCTTTCAACGCCGTAGTTAGATTATCGAACTTCCGCTCCATACACAATAGTTCCGATTACCTGCTTCAAAGACAAAACAAGACAAAACCGAGATACACAACTCTCAACCTATTCAACAAGTTGTCAAATACTTATCACTCACAATGGAGGACCTCTCACATGGTCTCTCAAATTGTATCATAATGAACAAAACATACCTACAACATGGGATGCGATGAAGAGAGCTATGAGAACTGGATTTGTACCTTCATATTATTCTCATGATTTGCTAAATAATTTACAACGTTTAAGACAAGGTAGTAATACTGTCGAAGATTACTATCAAGAATTGCAAACTGGTTTGTTACGTTATGGTTTAGAAGAAACTGAAGATGCTAAAATGGCTATATTTTCAGGAGGGCTTAACTGGGACATTCAGGACATTCTAGATTATAAGGAGTATAATTCTATTACTTGTTTGTTCCAACTTGCTTGTAAAGTTGAACGTAAAGTGCAGGGAAGACAGACTCACTCCCGATGCTCTTTTGGAGTTTCTTTTGCAGGTAGGCAAAATCATGTGCAGTCCTCGCCGAGCGCCACCCCCTGCTATCCCGTCCACTCCTAGCCATCCCCCATGCCCCTCTGGCTGTGGGCGACCAGCAAGCACCACTCCAACTCCCCAAGCCTCCGACACAAGCAAATCAACCTCAGTTCACAAAGCTAATAGTTGTACTTCAGTTGCTTCCATCGGGAGATCGCAAGATATACAATGTCATCGCTACAAAGGCTTCGAGCATATGATGAGAGATTGCTCAAATCAGTGAGCACTTCTTGTTAGAGAAGATGGTGAGTATACCTCAGCTAGTGATATTGATGAAGAACATGCATTGCTGGTAACTGACCCCGTAGGTGAGCAATATGAATCTGAACATGACGAAGAACATTTTGGAGCTAAAGCAAGTGATAAGTTTTTTAGTATAATTATGAAGCGTGTCCTTAGTGGTCAAATGGAGCATGCTGAATAGAATCAATGCCACAATCTGTTTCAAACAAAATTTATGGTAAATGAGTGTTCTTGTCATGTGATTATTGATGGAAGAAGTTGCAACAATTTGGCTAGCATTGATATGGTTAAGAAGCTTGCCTTGACCACAGAACAGCACCCTTATTTTAACTACATTCAATGGTTTAATTCATGTGGTAAGCGGAAGGTAACTCGCATTGTGAGAGTACACTTTTCTATTAGTTCATATCATGATTATGTTGACTGTGATGTCGTACCTATGCAAGCATGTTCATTACTATTAGGTAGACCACGATACTGTTCATAACGATACTGTGCATCATGGTAGAACTAATCAATATAGTCTCGTGTTTAAAGGAAAGAGAATCACTTTGCTGCCCATGTCTCCCGAAGTAATTTTAAAAGATGAATTAGAAAGAGCTAATAGAGAAAAGGAGAGTAGCAAAAGTAAAAATCAGATTGTAGCTAAAGAACTTGTATCGCATAAGAAGGAATCTAGTGCTAAGAAAGGTGAAATTAGATTGAAATGTTCTATTTTGTTAGCTACAAAGTCTGATATTAGTGAGGTGGAAGCTGGTAATTATGTTTGCTATGCTTTAGTGTACAAAGAAGTATTGTTTTTATTTTAGGATATGCCCCCTTCTTTGCCTCCTGCAGTTGCTCACCTTTTGCGGAGTATGACGATGTATTTCCAAGTGAGGTACCACTGGGGCTACCCCCAATTAGAGGCATTGAACATCAGATTGACTTGATCCCAGGAGTTTCCCTACACAACTGCGTGCCATACCGAACCATCCTAGAGGAGACTAAGGAGATTGAACGTCAAGTGCAAGACTTACTTGACAAAGGGTACATACGCGAGAGCCTTAGTCCATGTATTGTTCATGTACATTTGATCCCAAAGAAAGATGAGTCATGGTGTATGTGTGTTGATTGTAGAACTATTAATAATATTACCATTAGATATCGTCATCCTATTCCTAGGTTAGACGACATGCTTGATGAATTAAGTGGCTCTACTTTGTTTTGTAAAGTTGATTTGAGTAGTGGATATCACCAAATTCGTATGAAATTAGGAGATGAAGGGAAAACAACGTTCAAAACTAAGTTCGGTTTATATGAGTGACTAGTGGTGTCGTTCGGTTTAACTAATGCACCTAGTACTTTCATGAGATTGATGAACAAAGTTTTACGTACTTTCATTGATAAATTTATGGTGGTATATTTTGATGACGTGTTGATATATAGCAAGTCACTTGAGGAACATCTTGATCATTTATGTGTTGTTTTTCATGCTCTACGCGATGCACGTTTATTTGGTAACCTTAAGAAATGCACCTTTTGCACCGATCGAGTATCGTTTCTTGGCTATATTGTTACTCCACATGGCATTGAAGTTGATCAAGCCAAGATTGAGGCTATATAGAGTTGGCCGACTCCTAACACGGTCACACAAGTGCGAAGTTTTTATGAACTTGCTGGATTTTATCAACGCTTTGTCAAGAATTTCAGCACCATTGCCGCACTATTGAATGAGCTCACCAAGAAAAGCGCTCATTTCCATTGGGGCCTGCACAAGAACAATCATTCAAACTTCTGAAAGAGAAGCTCACAAATGTGTCACTTCTACAACTTTCTGATTTTGGTAAGACTTTTGAGCTTGAATGTGATGCTAGTGGCATTGGACCTGGAGGTGTGTTAAAAATTGAGTGGGCCTAGTTTGAACTATTCTACTTATGATAAGGAATTATTTGCTCTCGTTCGAACTTTAGAAACATAGCAACATTATTTATGGCCTAAAGAGTTTGTTATACACTCAGATCATGAATCTTTAAAGCACATTCGTCGTCAAAGTAAACTGAACCGTAGACATGCTAAATGGGTCAAGTTTATTGAATTATTTCCGTATGTTATCAAACACAAGAAAGGGAAGGAGAATGTTATTGCCGATACTTTGTCTAGGCGTTATACCACGTTGTCTCAACTTGATTGTAGAATTTTTGGTTTGGAAACAATTAAAGAACTTTATGCTCAAGATGATACTTTTACAGATGCCATGTTGAATTGTCGAGAGGGAAAGAACTGGAATAAATTTATGTTAAGCAAACGATTCTTGTTTAGAGCTAACAAGCTATACATTCCAGCTAGCTCTGTTCGTCTTTTGTTGCTATAGGAGGTGCATGGCAGAGGATTGATGGGACACTTTGGTGTCAAGAAGATATTCTGGCCGAGCACTTCTATTGGCCCCGAATGAGGCGAGACGTTGAGCGCTATGTGTCTCGCTGTACTACATGCAATAAAGCTAAGTCCCGACTTAATCCACATGGTTTATATATGTCTCTTCCTGTACCTCGTCTTCCTTGGGAGGATATTTCGATGGATTTTGTTTTAAAACTACCTAGGACAAAGAAGGGAGAGAGAGTGTCTTTGTTGTTGTGAATAGATTTTATAAAATGGCACATTTTATACCTTGTCATAAGAGTGATGATGCTACAAATATTGCTGATTTATTTTTCAGAGAGATCGTTCGACTACATGGAGTTCCCAATACCATTGTTTCAGATCGGAATGCGAAGTTTTTGAGTCACTTTTGGCACACCCTTTGAGCGAAATTGGGGACCAAGCTGCTGTTTTATACTACTTGTCACCCCCAAACGGATGGACAAACTAAAGTTCTCAACCGCACATTATCAACTATGTTGAGGGCTATTTTGAAGAAGAATTTGAAGATGTGGGAACAATGTCTACCTCATGTAGAGTTTGCTTACAATAAATCGTTGCATTATACCACCAAGATGAGTCCTTTTCAGGTAGTATATGGCTTTAATCCTCGCGCTCCTATTGATTTATTGCATATTCCTACTTCTGAATAATTAAATTTAGATACTAAGAAGCTTGCTGAATTTATACTTAAACTATATGAAACTACTAAAGAAAACATAGAGCGCATGAATGCTAAGTATAAGGTTGCTGGTAGTCAAGGTATAAAGAGTATAACTTTTGAACCTAGTGATCTCATATGGTTACATTTGTGCAAATATAGATTTCCTGAATTGAGAAAGTCTAAGTTGATGCCTAGAGCTGATGGTTCATTCAAGGTGTTAGCTAAGATTAATGATAATACATATAAGCTTGATATGCTTGTAGAGTTCGGGGTTAGTCCCATATTTAACATTGCAGATTTGAAGCCATATTTGGGTGAAGTAGATGAGATTGAGTCGAGGACGACTCAAATGCAAGAAGGGGAGGATGATGAGGACATCACTATCATGCATACACCGAACACTCCTCATAATAGAGATGAACCTATGCACTTGCAAGGTCCAATCACCAGAGCTCATGCACGACAATTGAACTATCAGGTAATTTTATTTCTAGGAATACATTTTGTTTCTAATAAGAATATGTTGCTACCTAATATATATATGATGTTCTTTTAATCAGAACTTAGGAGTTGATCATGAAGGGAAGCATGCGCAATCCAACTCGGCCTCCGGAGACAACACCGACTTCAAACATGCATAACTTTTGCATACGGAGTCCATTGGAAGTCCACGAGTACTTGATTGAAAGCTTATCTCACCCTCTTTCCAACGGATCCAGCCCCAGATTCAAATTCCTTCTGAGCACACCGCAATCACCAAAACAATACAAGATTATTTGTGAGCCAAAGTCAAAAGAGTGTTGCGGTACCTCCACTTATGCCCATAGGCCTTGTAACCCTAGGGGCATGCGTCCACTTCCCTGGCCGCCACTGCTGGTCATATCCCCATATAGGAACTGTCTCCTCCCTTTGTTAGAATTCGGATTTCATTTATGTTTAGGTTGCCTTCATTGCAACTTGTATCTTCCGCGTGTGTCGACTAGACTACACGGTCAAGATCTTTATTCGGAATCCCACCTTATCAGTACTTTCATCAATATTTGCACTACATCAGATTGCGTTTCACCTTGTTCTTGCATGCTTCTTCGGTGTATGCAGGGATTGATCTTCGTGATCAGGTCATCTGGGTATTCGTGCACGGTTGATAACGACGTGTTGAGCAGTTCAGCGACTGCGTGGTTTCAAGCCTTACGAGTTCGTAGCCAGGATCGTGAGAGTTGAGCGACTTCTATCGAATCTATCTTCTCATCGAAAGATCGGGCCAAATCAGCACTTCTGTAGTTCATCACAGCACACATAAGTGCTCTCACTCTCTCAATACATTTATCAAACCCTAGCCTCCTTCTCTTCACTTTGTCCCAATTTTCACATTAGATTTCCTTGGCTTAGATGGATGCACAAATCTTGCACCACCGCCTTGTATAGTGAAGGCTAGATCTGGAGAAAAAAAAACTTAACAAATACACGTTAAGCCCACACACAAAACGAGTCTCACTCACGCATGCTTCTCAAAGCATCTTCTTCATCTTTAGCTCCATTAGGCCAAAACCATCATGATTTGTCCTCAATGGAGCATCCTTGACCTAATCCACTTAAGCCACTACCGTGGTTTCTCACATGGCCACTTTTTGCTATTGGGCAATTTACTAAAATGCCTATCTACCAACCTTTCCCGGTTACTTCACATCGAAGCATCGTCCATACTTCGCCATCATCCATGTGGCCCCAAAGACTTCCCGCCAAGCCTCTCAAGTGCATGGATCCGAACGAACCATCCACGCTAGCAAATAGACCTAAGTCACTTGATGCACCACTTGTTTAACCATACACCATGACCACACCCGACTTTCTTGACCGTTCTGGACCTTAGCTCCTCCATGAGCTTAGTCCCAGTCCACAATGTCGTTGCCCATCATGTCCATCACCGATAGATCCCACCCCGGTTCCTTGTCTTCTCATATTGTAACCACCCCGATAGCCTTAGTCATCTTTCAGCGATACCTTGATCGTTCAGGACCTCAGCCCCCCCTAGCTTAGTATTGATCTCGTCCGTCTCACCATGATGTAGCTCTAGAGTCCTAGAACCATCACCGACAACCAAATCATTAATTGACACAATTGATGAGTCAAGAACACATACCTTCAAAGCTTCACTCCTGGAAGCATCACTTTACCTCAAAAGATCATTGTTCAAACTTTGTGTTCTATAGTTCTTATCCATCTTGCACCTTGCTCGAGTCCAACCATTTCACCTCACATCCACGACCGTTCTGGACCATAGTTGACTCCAAGCCACCTTCACAACAATAGACCAAACAACCATTTTCGGGCGCAAGTTCTTCACAGCTGACCCACATTAGCCCATAAGAATATAATGCAAACAAATGCACCAAACCAAAGCTACTAGGACCAACCCTCAAATTTCAGCACACCTCTATGTGTACTGAATCGCCATGGCCGGTCGACCGCCGGGAATAGGCCGATCAGACCCCAACAAATGGTCGGTCTTACCGCCAGCCTCGGTAACAGGGGACTGGTTAGACAGCCATCGGTCGGTCAGACTACTTTCCAGTTTCAGAAAACACACTTGTCGGTGTTTTAGAACCGATCTTACGTAAAGATTGTTTGATTCGGGGGGTCTCCTAGAGATGAAATCACGCAGAGCGATTGACACAGGATTTTTATACAGGTTCAGGCCTTCTCCGGGGAGAATAACAACCCTACTCCTGTGTGTGTATGGTATTGACTGTATTCTTCACAATCAAGCAAGAAACTAAGACTATTACAAAGAACAGTACTTGTGTTTCTCCTTGACTCGCTCTGTTTCGCCCTCCCTTTCGCCCTCTGATTGATGTCTTTATATAGTCGTGAAGAAATAGCTGTTTTGTCCTGCGGAAGAGGCGCCTAATTAATCCAGTAATGGGCGCATGATGGCGAGAATTACCGCGCATTGGCTTCTTCACGCCGTCTCGCGCTTATCTTCGAGGTAATGGGGTATTTAAGTACCCTGAATAATAGTGCATGTGGACCGTCCGATTCCTTAATCAATTGGACCCACTCGCTTGTAGGTTTGATTATAAGGTGGTCGTGATTGACTTGGTCGTAGCGTAACTTACGATCGGGTACAAGTCGTAGCGAGCTTACGATCGGATAATAGTCGAGAAGGACTTACGACTAGGTAATGGTCGAGAAGGGCTTACGACCGATAGTGGTCGTAGAAGGACTTATTTACCATGACATAGTCGTAGTAAGACTTACGACTATGGGGGTGATTGTAGGAGAACTTACAATCACTTGGTAGGCCTCCCCCTTATGAATATAAGGGGTACTTCTGGGGACTACGTGACATCATATTTACCCATAATAAGAATTATAGATAAAAGATAAAATGAGGATTATCAGATCCTCGTCATCTAGCCCCCCAGCTTCAAATGAGAGTAACTTACTTGGTGAAGGATTTGCAAATGGTCCTACGACTATGAAAATGTCGCGGAACCATGGTCGAAGGAAAAACTCTTCGACATTTGAGTGCTACTTTGACCAGAATTTGCTTGGCGGTAAAGGTTGCTTACGATTATCAAATAGTCGTCAAAACCCCTACGACTGTGAGGTGGTCATAGTAGGGCAATCGGAGAAAAACCCTTTCCGATTGTAACTTCATTCGACCAGAAAGACTTGATCAAGAAAGTAATTTCGCTTGGAGGTGACATAACGAACCTAATTTTCGAATGCACAGTCTGGGAATTGCAAACGACTCCCACAGATCTGTAATGAGACGGTTCCAAGCGGCTGCAATCGTGAAGATTGCTTACGACTATCAAAAGTCATAAAACCCCTACGATCGTGAAGTGGTCGTAGTAGGGGATCAAGAAAAACCCTTCCGATTGATACTTCCTTCACCGTAAAGACTTGGTCAAGAAAGTAATTTCGCTTGGGGTGACAATACGCACCTAAATTTCTCGAATGCACCGTCTGGGAATTGCAAACGACTCCACGGACTGTCGATGAGACGATTCCCGGCGGCGGCAATCGTGCGGTTATAAAACTCACCGAGTTAGACTTAGAGTTTTTACCTTTTCCCAAATCGCTCCCATCGTTCTTTAGGTTTTCGCCTTCTCGCCTCGGACTTTGACTTCGTTTTCTCCGCTAACCCAATCTAGAACTTCTTGTTTCGAGAGAAATGGACAAGAAAGTTTCCGAATGGGAAGAGTCGGAGATGGATGCAGCAAGATCAAAGTTTTGGTCGACGCCGAAGATTCCAGAGAAGGCTCGTGAAATGGATTCCGCTATTGGGCAAGATCGCCGTCGGGGAAAATGGGCAACCTCGCCTTCCAAGCTGCATCGTGAGTGCGGCCTCCGACGCCTACTCACCCCTTTCTTCGATGGTACTCGAAAGATTTTGGAGTGGAATTAGTGAACCTAGGTCCTAATTCCATTACCATGCCGAGTGTCTTCGCACTGTCTGGCGTGCGATTTGGGGATTCCTGACCTCGAGCTTTTCCAAGATTATTATGGAATGGCTCGACAAACCGAATCGCTAAGTCATGGTTCAAGCTCCACGACTTGAAGTCGAGGGAGTACATTCGAGCTTTACTCGGTCTTCATGGCCGGATGGAGAAAGAGGTGGTTTTACCGAAAGTCACCTCGAAGATGCCTTTCTTTCGCAGGAAGGTCACCAAAAGAAATCTTCATGGGATTCGACTCAAGATATCACCGGATTGCCTCTATATTCAAGCCATCAAGGACTTGAAAGAATAAGGGCTGACCGGATGGCATGTGGTGAAAGATTTCATCACACGTCGAATTAGTCCTTGAAGAAACGAGCATATCCTATGTGGAGATACTCGGGGAGAGGAGACCCAACCAGGGACTACGACGAGGGTAAGTGAACCTCCGACTTAGCCCTCGGTTTGGTCTTTCTTAACATTGCCTAATATTCTTATCTGTTTACACAGATCTTTCACAGGCAGAGATTGACGCTAGAGTCATACTCATCTGTGAGAAATCTCCGCCACTCCGAGTGGCGGTTCCTCGAATCATTGCGGCTTTGCCCGCAGATGAAAAGATAGAGCGCCTAAAGGTAATCAAAAAGTTGATTTTTTCTTTAGGACTCTATAGTCGTAGAAGAACTTATAACTAGTGGTGATCGAGAATATCTTACGATCAAGAAAGTGTCGAGAAAAACTTACGACTTGGCACGGGTCGAGAAAAACTTGCGACTGATCAGTAATTCTTCTTTTTCTGTTTTGCTTTACAGAAAGTAGGCATGGAAAATCGTCAGGACAACGAGGAAGTCGCACTGATGACCATTGGCGCAGGATTGTCGAAAGACAAGACCTCGGCTCCTCCATCTAAGAGACGTCGACTTGCAAGGTCGGCCAACAAGGGAGGAGCAAGCTCGAGCTCTGGTCTTTCGACCAGACTTCTACAAAAGCTGCGGCGCCATAGCCATAATCAAGCCGAGGTCGCAGCCTATCGGGCCGAGGAGGTTGAAGCAGTGAATCTCTTAAGCGCAAACCTCGCAAGGCTAAGGTACCCTTCTATTATGACAAGGAATCTTTCGCAGGTTGCTGCCACTCCTAGTTTTGTTAAGCAACCGAAAAGGAGATCCGAAAGATTTTATGTCTTTTATGAAGGACGATGTCGCTCCAAAGACAACTCGCAATGAGGGTAGTGTCGCTTTGGAATGGTCGAGACCGATCTCGCCATCTGAGAACCAGAGACCAGAGCCCCGGTTCTGTTCAAACTCTACGACTGCACGTGGTCGAGCCGAGCCAATTGTTGAACCTCGACTGACGTGGTCGTGGAGAAGAAGATGTCCTCCGCTGGGAGGATTGTTCCTAAATTCCCGTTAAGACCAGTGCGAGGTATGTGAAATGTACTAAAGTGTAAGAACAACATTTACCTTATTCCTTTCACAACCTCGATTTGCTTTTCTTTATTTTTAGTCCGACTCCTTCACCCGAATGCTTCCGCTGAGAAGCCCATTGTCATCTCTTCATTCTTCGGAGAGGTAACAACGGAAGTGGTTGAAGGATCTCCTTGACCTGTGGCTCCCAGTGGTTTCTCCAATCTGGCGAGGTTGTAACTACGACTATCGAGGTCATAGCTACGACCATTGAGAGGGTAGTCGCGACTACCGAGGTCGAGAGACCACAGAGGCAATGCAAAGCCTCGGTCAAGGTGAGGATGACTCAGACACCGTGCGTAAAGGAAGTCGTGGCGGATATTCCTTCCTGTCCAAAGAGAAGATGCAATCCAGTAATCGGAGGATAAAGAAAATTTCAACTTCGTGCTAACTTCTTCGCACTGCCCATCATAGGGTTCTGCTGCTGTGTCTCGCGACCGAGTCCCCATCCCAAGGATATTCCAAATAGAGGAAATACTTCGACAATGAGCGCCTTGAGAAGGTTTGGTGGGATCAAGTCGCGAGGGTAGACAAGCCGCATAACCCGAGATGGTGTACTGACCTTCGCTAGGTCGACCATGAATGTAAGTATATTTAGAATACTTATACATGTGGCTTTCCCTTTCTTCTCACCGCCTTCTTTTGCGTAAAGCTCGAGCAAATTGCCGTTGTCGGTGAGTATCATCGACAACTTTTAGAGCTACGACAAGAGAAAGAAGAACTCGCATACAAGCGAGAGATGGTAAGTTATCATATTCATAGTCGCTTTCGACTTGACTACTCAGTATAGTGTTTATGAGAGTAGTCATGGAAAACTCATGACAAAGCAATCGGTCGAAGAGCTTACGACTACTTACGACCTGTGGTGGTCGAGAAAACTTACGACTATGACATAGTCGTAGAAAACTTACGACTAGGTCGGTGGTTGTAGAAGGACTTGCAACCAATTGGTCGATGTTCATTTCTACTTTTGTCCTCTCAGAGGCTAAAAAGCGACACGAAGACCTTAGCCGACTCACTGATTATGAAAAAGAGGAGTCGAGAAAGCTAAGGGAAGAAGTAATAGTCCTCTCTGATAGACTTCGAGAAGCCATCTCTCATCTAGAAGATTGCAGAAAAAATAAACGATAAGTGCTTGAACTTCAGATCGCTTTTGTCTTTGACCTTTACCCAACTCTCATTTCTTCTCCAGAAAAAGAAGATGAGATGAGGAAGCTCCGGACCGAAGTTGAAGAAAAGGCTTTGATCATTCAGGAGTTTTCTCGCATTACCAAGAACAAGGATCAGGAACTCGAGGGTCTGAAACTCGAGTAATGTAAGCAATTCTTTACCGTTGTCCTTTCGAGTATTTTCCTTTTCTAATGCTAATTTCTTGTTCGTAAATTGTCACGAATTGAGAAGCCTCGAGGTCAAATCCATGAGAAGACTCGATCTACAATGAGTCCATCCGCATTGCTAAGATGAATGCAGAGGACGTCAGATCATGGGAGAAAAAGCACGCTGAAACCATTGCTTCCCATGAAGAAGAGGTCAAGAAAATGGATTCTCAACTAGTAGGTAAGAAATGCTTTTACCTATAATTATCTTTGTGTTATCTTCCTCTAGAAGTTTATTTTTGTTTGACCGGTTTTATTCTTTTCGTAACAAGTGGTCGAAAACAAGAAACTTCGCGAGGCTTCGACTGCACTCCAACAGAGATGGAGTCAATGAAAACTAGTCTTCAAGGCAACATCATACTCCCAACAATGTACTTGGTGAGCTACATTCGAGGGAAAACTCCTCGAGAAGATAATCGAGTCGCCACATAAGTATCATTGGGGAACAAGTCGAAACTTGCAAGAAATGGTGACCACTCAAGGCTAATCTGCCGAATCAATAAGGGAGGCAATGGCCGCAGTAAGTTACGCTTATAAACTTAAAGTCAAGACCCCGCCTTAATGTGCAACCAATCGAAGCCGACTTCGATCGTCTCCAATCGAGAGGCAAATCGTCTGATTGAGGAAATGCAATATTGGCAAAAAGGTATGAGGAAATGCAATAGGCACTACCCTTCGTAGTAATCTTGTAACTACTTTGTAAGGCGCATAGTTTCATTGATGAGAAATATATGATCCAACTTGTTTCTGAAAATCATCTTGTCGAGTAGTTAGAAACTCAAAAGATAATAGATTTAATGAAAACCAAGGACCAAGTTAAATTAATAACTTTATCCTAGGCCATCTTGTTTCTCAAAATCATCTTGTCGAGTAGTTAGTAACTCAAAAGATAATAAACGAATGAAAGACTAAGAATTGAAGTCAAATTAATAACTTTATCCTAGCCCCCGACTATTTGCTTAGCTTGTTTAGACAATCTAAGTAAATAGTGTGTGAAATGATGTTTCTGAAAACAAACAGAGGTTTGTTTAACTTATAGTTTTTGTTATGGTTGTCAAGCACTGGTCGAAAGAGTAGAAACGGCTCGACACTAGGAAGTTCCTTCTAGTGGGCGTGACCACGCAGAGATGAAAGGCTTCACTAGGTGATGTCACCATCTCCGACTAGTTTAATCGAACCAAGAACAGCAACTTGAGTTAAGCAAACGTCTTAGAGGACTTTAATAATTCGTTCGCCCTTTTTTAGTGGACTCGATAAGTTTTTTCCAGTAGCAAAAGTGGGAGACTGAGCAACGCTAGGAAGTTCCTTCTAGTGGGCAGGACCACGTGTAGAGTGGAAAGATTTCGACTAGGTGTATCTCTTCCTTCGACCATTTAAAACGAAACGAGTACACCAAAGGTGGTCGAAAAAATACAAGAAAGTGCACTCTTCTTAGAATATTTTTCGAAATTACTGAAAAAATAAACTAAGATGAGAAGAGTTGGCTTTGAGAACATTTCGACTAGATATAACCCGAATTCTCTGTATTGGCAACAAAAGTGAGTAACAAGTCGATGCTAGGAAGTTCCTTCTAGTGGACGGGACCACATGCAGAGAGGAGAGACTTCGACTAGATGATGTTACTTGCCTTTCGACCAGTTGTAAAGAAAACTAGGTGTTTTTGGATCATAGTCGAAATATTATAAAAGCACTACTCAAAAAGTAAGATAAAAAGAGGTAGAAGGAACCTGGACTCTTATTGCCTGAGAGGTTGGTTACACATAGAATTTGCGTAACTGGTCGATGTTCCAGAATTTGAGAGAACTTGTCCATCTTCCATTGCTAGTCGTGACATCGACTCGCCGAGTGACTTCGACCACTGTGTAAGGACCTTCCCACTTGGGAGAAAGTTTATTCCGATTAGACTTGGATTGGCAGAGCCTCAATACCAAGTCACCTTCAGCGAGGCTGCGAGGCCGGACCTTACGATCGTAGTATCTGCGTAGGGCTTGTTGGTAGACTGCTGAACGGATTAAGGCCATGTTTCTCCTTTCTTCGAGTAGGTTAATATCATCCGCCGGTTGTTCCCGGTCGGAGTTGTTGAAGGTTTCAACTCGTGTCGACCGCAATTTTAGATCCGAGGAAGCATGGCTTCGCCCAAACACTAGAAAGAAAGGTGTTTCTCCTGTCGCCGACTAGTGGTCGCATTTAACCGCCCATAATACGAAGGTAATTCTTGTACCCAAGCCCCGAGCTAACAAGTCGGGTCAAGACTCGGTTTTAATTCTCGATTATTTGGCCGCTTGCACGCTCGACCGCCCCGCTGCTTTGGGGATGTGCAATGAAACATAACATAACTTGGTACCTAACTCGCCGCAAAATTCCTGAAATTTTGCACTTGCGAATTGTTTACCATTGTCTGTAATTATCCGACTCGGAACTCCAAATCGGCTAATTACGCATCTCATCATGAACCTTTTTGCTGCTTCCGTTGTTATCCTAGTTACAGGTTCGGCTTCGATCCATTTTGTGAACGTGTCAATGACCACAAAAAGGAATTCGAAACCTCCTGGAGTTTTGGAAAACGGTCCTAGGATATCGAGACCACAGGTCGCAAAAGGCCAAGAAAGAGGTATTGTCTGTAATGCTTGAGCTGGTTGGTGTATCTGTCTACCATGAAATTGGCATTGGACACACTTTTTAACCACCTCTTTAGCATCGTACAGAGCAGTAGGCCAGTAGAAACCTTGTCGAAAGGCCTTTGATGAGGGCATCTCTAACACTTATACATTTCCTCCTATTCGTGGCGATACACATATTGATCTCCAAGCCATAAGTGAGGCTACAAGTAATACAAGTGCAGAAGTGCTTGCTGGTCCACTAACAAGAGCTAAAGCTAAACTTCTAAATCAACAGGTGCTTTTGTTTCTTAATGAATCTTCTGTTGTCATTGATCATAATTGGATGCTACCTCATGCAAATGTTTTGTGCATTCTAAGGTTTGAACATTTTGAAGCCTTCGGAACTAAGAGGGACGCCGGAGCCAAAGTAATGGAGGAAAAGCTCGTGGGGGACAAGCAAGGGGGAGAAGCCCAAGTATCCAAGTCAAATTCGAAACTTCCACAAGCCCAACCAAATTCAAACTCGGAATCAACTCAGAATTCAATTCGGATTCGGAATCAGCCTCAAATTCGGATTCGGAATCAGCAGGACAGTCCGGAGTAAAAAGGTCATAACTTTCTCATACAAAGTCCGATTGGGGTGTTTTCGGACTTGTTGGAAAGCTAACTTCAAGCCCGATCCAACGGATGCTCACGCACTACGAAATTCCTTCGGAGTCAAAAGATATGACCGAAACAATATGACGGTTGTAAAACTAGAGTTTCCTTTTTGTTTTAGATTGAGTCGGAATTGGAGTAGGAGTTCTAATTCCGAATTAGAGTAAGAGTAGGGCCTCTTGGCAGCCATAAGGAGGAGAAGGGGCACTATATATTGAGGGTTAGACCCCCATTGTAACCTCAGACCAGTTTATGCATAAGAATAGAAACATAGCTATTGCTTGTTCTTTCGAAACCAGAGTTCATGCGAGGACTTTGAGAGAGGACTAGGCGATCCATTGATTCGTTCTGCAATTCAAGGTCAAGCCGCTGCTCCATTGGGAATTGGGGACTTGGCGATCGCCGCTTGTGGTCTCGCGACGATCAACTATCCGGTGTGTTTTGGGCATATTCCAAAGAGTTGAGGGTTCGTGCATTGGCGCGAGTGTTCAAATAGCGACATCGCCTACTTCGATCGCTTATCCACTGCCTCACCGAGAAGATCGGGCATCCCCCGTATCATATGGTATCAGATTCTAGGTTTACTCGGTGAGAGTTTTTTTTTACCCTTAGTTTAGTTTCGTTTTTCTGTCCTATAGTCCATTAAACCGAAAATTACAACACAAAAATTCCAAACCCTAGTTTCAATCATATTTCTTGTGAGTTTTGTTAGGTTTTAGTCCATTAGAATTTTTTGTTTAGTGCTGATCTAAGTGTTTTTATGCATCTTGTTCCTTGTTTCCTTCCAAAAAAACCAAAAAAACCAAAATTCAAATTCGATCCCTGACTCAATTTTCGTTAAATCCGAGTTCAATTGGTGCACTGTTTGTACTTCGGTCAGAAACTTTATGTCCGAGCTCCGCTTCACTTATATCCTTTCATCTTGTGAGACTAGCTTTTGATATTGTATTAGGGTCGCTTATTGAACATTGTTTACACATTGCTGAATTTTTGGGCTTATGCACCCACAAGGGCAAAGAAACACTTTCGCCATTGAGAAAAGCAAAAAAAAAAAAAAAAGGCAACAAGACAATAGCAAGAGCCACGGCATTAAAAAAAGTATAAAAAAACTAAGAGAAAAACATAATTTTTATGAAAGAAAAGAGAGGAAGAAAAAAATTTGGCCGATTGCTACAAGATATACTTTTTATTGGTTGCTACAAGATCAAATTTCATCATTATTTCAGATTGTGTAGTCATTTTTTGAGCAATCTTGTGCCCTACTATTTTTAATTGCAATTGGCTAGCGCCTCTTAGTACTTGGTGCAAAACGAGCTAGCTTAATCTCTTTTCAGATCCCGCCTCGCTAGCTCATTCCTTTGTTTGCATTGAGTCACATTTGTCTTTGCGTGTGCGCTCATCCTTTCACTTAAACCCATTGGATCAAGACATAGGCAAAAGAATCTAGCTTGGATCATTACTTAGCATTACAACAACTTGAATATCGCTTGTATAGGTTATACACATACCTTACCAAGCTTCACCTACACCCGCTCGTACTACCTTTTCTCTTGGTTACGGCTTACATTACCGGTTGAGGTTCGCTCACGCCACAAGTGTCATTTTTGCCGCCCTTGATTCACTTTGGAACGGTAAACTTGTCTTGTTTGCGTAATGTAGAGTTGTGAGCATAGAGAGAGCACCTTTGTTTTCCTAACCCGTATATAATCTCGCTTGCTATTTGTGAGTTGTTGCCATGTCGTTATCGAGGAGCCACCTAATCCGGAGGCACCAGCACGTGGTTAGAGTACACTGCTTATGTGAGATGCCGCAAAACAGTTCATGAAGGCGACAATGGCGTTCGCGATGAGCTCGGGGTGGTTCGACAGTCCGACACCCTGAGAGGAGGTCACGCAGCTGCGCACAGACATCAATAATAACTTCCAAGAACTACGTGCCATGTTCGCACAACACAATCTTCATGGAGGTGCGCATGCGGACGACACGAGTGTGCAAGGCCCTCCGGCTGTCTTGCCCAATGAGACCACGGAGGCACGTGGCATTCGTGGGGATGAGGAGCGACGCCAAAGACCAGCGCTGTCGCATGGTAGTGCCACCACACGCCGGAGTGGCGTGGTGGTTCGCCTCATACACAGGGCATGGTCGCGCAACTACGACCACAATGGGGCCTGTGGTCGGGCGCCCATTGGGTGCCCAAGGAGGAGGTGTGCATGATGCACCTCGTAGCTGGGCTGATGAGGCCGAACTTTGGGGCGACGACGATTTTCCGGGTCACAACTATGACGGCCGACAGCCCCACCACCACAACAATATGCATCGACGTCGACACGACGACACTGAGGATTTTATCGCTAAGCCCAAATTTACTCTTCCTATATTTTCGTGTGGTACTAATGTGGAAGAATACCTCACTTGGGAGCTGAAAATCGATAAGTCGCTTCGGATGAACAACTACTCCAATGAGAAGAAGCTCAGATTTGCGCCCAATGGTTTGATGGTTATGCCACACATTGGTGGGAACAGCTTGTTCATAAGCGATGGAGCGCCACGAGTTACCGCTATTACTTGGGAGCAGATGAAGCAAAGATTTATGGGCACGCTTTGTCCCCGCCATTACAAGCGCTCCCTATTTGAAAAGTTGACCGGCCGCGATAAGGTTTGAAATCAATTGATGAATATCATAAGGAGATGGAGACCATCATGATACATGCGATGTTCGCGAAAATGAAGAGCGCATAATGGCGAGATTTCTAGTCGGCATGAATTATGCCGCTGCGCATTGTCAATCACCATCCCTACCATGATATGATCGAGTTGCTACACCAAGCACGTGAAGCCGAGCGCCAAGTGATTGAAGATGCACGGTTTGTCGCCTGCTCACGCTTCTTCAACCAACCGACATTCATATCACAATAGCACTCCTACAGGAGTAATTCAAATGATGCGCAGCCCGCAAGTAAGAAGCCGAGAGTACACCACCAACAAGACCGATCGGCGGTTCCGTCAGAGCCAAGACGACCTCGCCTATGGGGTCGACAGCCGCTCACGGATATCATTTGCCACAAGTGCAAGGGCATTGGCCACTTTCGAGGGATCGCCGAATGTCGAACTATGCTTATAACAGAGGAGGGCGGTTATATTTCACTAGTGATGACGAGTCGCCGATGCATACCGGTCCTTGCACAAAGGATGACATAGAACAATGTGAATGTGATCCGAGTTTCCGAGCACCGAGCAAGATTCCATTGTTTGCACACCCAAGGTGCTTAGTGTGATGCCATCACCGCCACTCGAACAACGGTGCAATTTATTTCGACTTGGGCAAAGCTTGATCGTGGTAAGGTGTGCAAAGTGATTATTGATGGCGGAGTTGCCACAATTTGGCCAAGAAAGACATGTGTCATAAGTTGGGTTTGAAGTATTTGCCGCATCCACGCCCTTATCATGTGCAATGGTTGAGTGACAAAGAGGAAGTGAAGGTGAAATATATGGTGCGTGTGACGCTTTCTATTGGGAAGTACACCGATAGTGTGGATTGCGATGTTGTGCCCATGACGGTGTGTCACTTGTCGTTGGGACGGCCATGGCAATATGATCGCTCACCGCGCACGATGGACGACAAATCGCTACACTTTTAGATGGAACAATGTGGAGATCATCTTGAAACCGCTACCCGGATGATTGTGAACTCTTCAATGCGTAAAAATGAGATGCACATGGAGAGTCCTCAAGAGCGAGCCAATCAATCAAAGAAACACGAGGAGAGAAGAACTTGGTCATGTTAGCTACCAAACCGAGATGCGAGAATTCAGCGAGGATCCCACTTGGTGCACTTTGTACTATCTGACAAAGACATATTGCTTTCAACTAATGACTTCACCGCTTCTTCCTAGTGGTATTGCTTGTGTTTTGCAGAATTCGCGACGCCTTTCCAGAGGAGGTACCACTGGCTACCACCAATCCGCGGATTGAACATAAGATTGACTTGATTCCGTGAGCGCCGCTACCAAACCGACCACCGCATCGCACCAACCCCAAGAAACCAAGGAAATTAAAACAAGTACACGAACTTCTCTCCAAAGGGTACGCTCGTGAAAGCTTAAGCCCTTGTGTCGCTCTCGTTATTTTAGTTCCTAAGAAAGATGGTTCATGGCGATGTGCATAGATTGTAGAGCAATTAATAATATCACTATTCGATATCGCCATCCAATACCTCGCTTAGATGATATGCTAGACGAACTAAGTGGTGTCGTTATTTTCTAAAATAGACTTGCGAGTGGTTACCATCAAATTAGGATGCATGAAGGGGATGAGTGGAAAACAGCATTTAAAACAAAATTTGGTTTGTATGAGTGGTTGGTCATGCCTTTTGGTCTAACTAACGCACCTAGTACTTTCATGCGCTTAATGAATCATGTTTTAAGGCATTTCATTGGTAAATTTGTGGTTGTGTACTTTGATGATATTCTGATTTACAGTCGCACTGAGTTTGAGCACTTTGACCATATTAGACAAGTTCTACAAGTTTTACGCGATGCTAGGCTTTTTGGTAACTTAGATAAGTGCACCTTTTGCAAAGATCGTGTTATTTTCTTGGGCTATGTTGTGTCTGAAAAAGGAGTTGAAGTAGACGAGTCTAAAATTGAAGCGATTAAAAATTGGCCAACTCCTGTAAACGTAAGTCAGATTAGGAGCTTTCATGGTCTCGCCGGTTTTTATCGGCGCTTTGTTAAAGATTTTAGCACCGTCGCTGCCCCATTGAATAACCTTACTAAAAAGGGTGTTGAATTTGTATGGGGGGTACCGCAAGAAAATGCTTTTGCTGAACTTAAGAAACGCTTGACTGAAGCACCGTTGCTTGTTTTACCTGATTTCACTAAAAATTTTGAAATTGAGTGTGACGCCAGTGGATTGGGTATTGGCGGTGTTTTAATGCAAGACGGTCAACCGGTAGCTTATTTTAGTGAGAAACTGAATGGTGCTCAATTGAATTATCCGGTCTATGACAAAGAGCTTTATGCGTTAGTGCGTGCGTTAGAAACTTGGCAACACTATTTATGGCCCAAAGAGTTTATTATTCATTCTGATCATGAGGCATTGAAGTATTTAAAGGGTCAAGCAAACCTGAACCGTAGACATGCCAAATGGGTCGAATTCATTGAGTCATTTCCTTACATTGTGAAATATAAGAAGGGAAAGGAAAATGTGGTAGCTGATGCTCTTTCGAGGAAAAGTGTGCTCTTAACTCAATTAGGAGTGCAAGTTTCTGGTTTAGAGAGTTTACGTGATTTATATGCTCATGACCATGATTTTTCTGTTCCTTATGGACATTGCAAACCGGAAAAGGTTGGGATAAATTTCACATCCATGATGGGTTTTTGTTTCGCACTAACAAATTATGCGTTCCATAATCCTCTGTGCATTTGCTATTATTGCAGAAATCACATGCAGGTGGATTGATGGGACATTTTGGACGTGAGAAGACATTGTCTATGCTGAGCGATCATTTTTATTGGCCTAAGATGAGGCGCGATGTGGAACGCAGACGCGCAATGATGCATTACTTGCCACAAAGCTTAAATCGGTTGAATCCACACGGTTTGTATACCCTCTACCGCTCCCAATGCACCATGGGAGGATATTAGTATGGATTTTGTTTTAGGACCGCCTAGAACTAAGAGGGGAGAGATTCTGCTTTTATCGCTTTGGATCGTTTTCAAGATGGCACACTTTATTCCGTACCATAGAGCGACGATGCGCCGATATTGTCGACTTATTTTTCGTGGAGATCGTGAGACTACATGGCGCGCCGCGACTATTGTGTCGGACCGTGATGTGAAGTTCATGAGCTACTCGAAAACACTTTGGGTAAACCGGGACGGTTGTTATTCAAAGACAACTTGTCATCCCCAAACCGATGGTCAAACGGAGGTGGTGAACCGCACACTTTCGATGTTACTTGACCTTGATCAAGAAGAATCTACGCGAGTGGGAGGATTGTTTGCCGCACGAAATTCGCCATAATCGGCCGCATTCCACTACGCAGATGTGTCCTTTGAGGTAGTGTATGGTTTCAAGCCCTTTACGCCGCTTGATTTGCTACCACTTCCCTACCAACACCGTACTCACATGGAGGCATCCAAGCGAGCCAATATGTGAAGAAATTGCATCTCAAGACAAAAGAAGAGATAGAGCGCAAGGTTAAGTACTATGCCGAGAAGGCGAACAAGAAGAGAAAGAAGATGATTTTTCAACCAGTGATTTGGTGGGTACACTATCGCAAGGATCGCTTTCCGTAACGCCGCAAGTCCAAATTGTCGCCGCGAGGTGATGGGCCTTTCAAGGTGCTTGCGAAGATCAACGACAATGCCTACAAGATAGAGCTTCCAGCGATGACTATGGTGTGAGCCCTACGCTCAATGTCGCGATTTATCACCTTTCTTTAGTGGTGATGATCCAGCGTCGAGGTCGACGCCTTTTCAAGAGGGGGAGGATGATGAGGGCATCTCTAACACTTATACATTTCCTCCTATTCGTGGCGATACACATATTGATCTCCAAGCCATAAGTGAGGCTACAAGTAATACAAGTGCGTATGCTTGTTGGTCCACTAACAAGAGCTAAAGCTAAACTTCTAAATCAACATGTGCTTTTGTTTCTTAATGAATCTTCTGTTGTCATTGATCATAATTGGATGCTACCTCATGCAAATGTTTTGTGCATTCTAATGTTTGAACATTTTGAAGCCTTCGGAACCAAGAGGGATGCTGGAGCCAAAGTAATGGAGGAAAACCTCGCGGGGGACAAGCAAGGGGGAGAAGCCCAAGTATCCAAGTCAAATTCGAAACTTCCACAAGCCCAACCAAATTCAAACTCGGAATCAACTCAGAATTCAATTCGGATTCGGAATCAGCCTCAAATTCGGATTCGGAATCAGCAGGACAGTCCGGAGTAAAAAGGTCATAACTTTCTCATACAAAGTCCGATTGGGGTGTTTTCGGACTTGTTGGAAAGCTAACTTCAAGCCCTATCCAACGGATGCTCACGCACTACGAAATTCCTTCGGAGTCAAAAGATATGACCGAAACAATATGACGGTTGTAAAACTAGAGTTTCCTTTTTGTTTTAGATTGAGTCGGAATTGGAGTAGGAGTTCTAATTCCGAATTAGAGTAAGAGTAGGGCCTCTTGGCAGCCATAAGGAGGAGAAGGGGCACTATATATTGAGGGTTAGACCCCCATTGTAACCTCGCACTCAGTTTATGCATAAGAATAGAAACATAGCTATTGCTTGTTCTTTCAAACCAGAGTTCATGCGAGGACTTTGAGAGAGGACTAGGCGATCCATTGATTCGCTCGCAATTCAAGGTCAAGCCGCTGCTCCATTGGGAATTGGGGACTTGGCGATCGCCGCTTGTGGTCTCGCGACGATCAACTATCCGGTGTGTTTTGGGCGATTCCAAAGAGTTGAGGGTTCGTGCATTGGCGCGAGTGTTCAATAGCGACATCGCCTACTTCGATCGCTTATCCACGGTTCCTCACCGAGAAGATCGGGCATCCCCCGTATCAGCCTTACCGACCAATGTTCTGTAGGAAGCATGCGTCCCACAGATGCCACTATGTATGTCATGAAGGAGTGTTATTCCTTCATTTTGTGAAATGCATCGCATGAGAATCCCTTGATTCCTCGCTTGTAGAGGACTCCTTCGACCAAAGTATACATTTTGGCTTTTCGGATAAACGATCGCCTCAAGATCATCTTCGCACGGAACCCTTGTGAAGATACTCGTAGATGGGAGTCATCCAGGTATCCTCGTAGTCTAGAGAGGCCATCTCAATAGGAGGTGTCTCTGGTTCTTCGACCAGAGATGGCTTTTGGAGTTGCTCCAAGAAAACTCCTTTTGGTACTTCAGACCGGAAGAAGCCATCCGAGCAAGTTGGTCTCATGAGGAAATTATCCTTTCGAGGGATGAATTGTACTCAAACCTAAAAATACTTTTCTAGCTTACGATTGATAAGTACCGAGACATTGTCGAGCTAGAGCACCGTACTCTTTCCCAACTTGATTCACGACTAGTTGAGAGTCTCCTCTCACGAGTAGTTGACGAATCGAGAGTGCTTTCGCAGCTTGTATGCCAGCTAGCAAACCTTCGTGACTCGCCACATTGTTAGTGGCCCGAAAGTTTAATTGTATGGCATACTTTAAGGTTTCTCCTGAGGAGATACCAGACTACCTCACCTCGAGCCACTTAAAGTAAGTGACCCGTCAAAGTACATCATCCATCGGTCGTGGAATCAGATAGGATCCTGAATGTGTTCAGATTTGTCCATTCGGCGAAAAAGTCCGCCAAGATCCGGGATTTTATGGCCGTCGACACGAATGGAGGTCGAACTCCCAAGTTCGATCGACCACTTTGCCATGCGCCCCATTGTGCTTCCTTATTATGGAGGATCGCTCCCAAAGGAAACTCAGACGCACAGACTATTTTGTGCGCTGAAAATAATGCCGCAGCTTCTCAAGACATGAGGAGGGCATATAGAAGTTTTGGACTCGAGAGTAACGCCTTAGGCCCGTAAAACTTTGCTAACGTAGTAAACCGGTCGTTGTATGTTTTCACGCTCTACGACCAAGATCGCGCTTGTCGCTGTGGCGTGGCGGCTAGGTAAATTAAGAGCGTCTCTTCCGGTTTTGGAGAAACCGTAATAGAGCACTCGAAAGGTACCTCTTGACATCCTCAAAGGCGTTGTTTGCCTCGCTCGACCACTCAAAACCTTCGTGTCTCTCGAGAAGTTTTAAAAAGGTAGTCCTTTTTCTCCTTGTCGTGCGATGAAACGACTTAAAGCCGCCATGCACCCAAAGAGTTTCGACTTCCTTTTGTGGTCTGAGGCGATCCGAGGATGGCCTTTATTTTCAGATTTGCTTCATTCCTCGCTCGCATACTAGGAATCCAAGCAATTTTCTGAAGAAATTCAACACACACTTCTGGATTAAGTTTTAAGCGGTGCTTTCGAGGTTGTCGAATGTTTCTTGTAGGTCGCTGATATGATTAAATTTCTTAATGCTTTTACGACTAGATCATCAACATAGGCTTCCAGATTTCGCCTAATTGAGATGAAAAAGTTGATTGCATCAAGCGCTGAAAAGAAGCACCGCATTCTTTAGACCAAATGGCATTTTGACATAGCAAAAGGTACCAAATGGTGTAATGAATGCGGTCTTTTCTTCATCGCTTAGACACATATTGATCCGTGGTATCCGTAATATGCATCTAAAAACTTAATATTTCACAACCCGCAGAGAATCAACCAACCGATCGATACGAGGTAAAGGGAAATCATCTTTTGGACAAGCTTTATTAAGATCAAGAAGTCTACGCACATACGCCATTTGCCGCTTGACTTTTTGACCATTACAGGTTAGCCAACCACTGGGTGGTTGACTTCTCTTATAAAGCCCGCTTAAGTAGCTTATCCAATTCGATTTAATAGCATCTCGCCGATCAGGCAAATCTGTAATTTTTGTTTTACGGTACTTTATCAGCCGTAAAGCTAGCCTCGCGCTCGATCACCTCCACGGGACTCGGGCATGTCTGATGCTTGCCACGCCAAGACATCTGCGTAGCTCGGAGGAAGGTGATGAGGGTGTCTTCCTATTTGGGTTCGAAGTCTCCCCGATGCGAACAGCCTTCGAGGGCTCCTCTCAAGGCCCGTGAGGAACCTCTTTGACTTGGTCGCTCGCTTTGATGTAGACTTTAGGCTTCGACTTGCTAGTCGAAGGTCGACTTTCTTCTCGAGTTGGTATTTGACCAACCATCTCGAGGGATCGACGGTCGCAATTATACGCCATCTTCTTGTCACGTTGAATTGTGATCACTCCTTTGGGACCTGGCATCTTAAGATAATGATACCCATAATGAGTAGTCATTAAGAATTTTGCCAAAGTTGGTCGTCCGAGTATGGCGTTATATGCCGTATCGAAATCGACTACATCAAAGGAGATTTTCTCTGTCTCAAATTACTTGGTGAACCAAATGTTAAAGGAAGAGAAACTTGGCCAATGGGTTTGGCCGAAGACCCCGGTACAATTCCATGAAAAGAGTATCGTACCGGTCTTACCTTTGTCCTGGGTACTTGCATCTCGTCCAGGGCATTGGTAAACAATATGTTCAAGGAACTGCCACCATCAACCAAAACTCAATTGACCCGACAATTGTTGATGGTGGGTTCGACCACAATCGGATATCGACCTGATCGATTCGAAGTGATCAGCATCACCCTTCTCAAAAGAAATGGTAACTTCCACCACTTCGTAAATTATTGACAAGAGGAGCATCTATAGAGTTTACCTCTCGTCCGCACACTTTGAGTTGTCGCTTCGACTCATATGTCGATGATCCTCCGTAGATGTGCTTAACGGTATGTTGCGGATCTTGGAACGGCATCTCTTCATCATCTGATGATTTTTTACCACTCGTATGCCCTACCTACTCGAGAGTGGGGAGTAGTTCTTTGCCGTTGTAGTAGTCCTCGAGCTTTCTTTGAAAAACTCTAGCTATGAGGTCGTGTCCTTCCTTTTATGAAAAGGACACCACCTTGGTTTGTCGCTCTTTCGATCGTATGCTTACCTTTGCCTTGATCGTGTAACGACTTGGTGGTTCGTGGCTCTTTATCATTCACACCAAGACCTCCTTGGAACCACCGATTTGTGGTTTTGACCCTTTATCTTTTCTTGACCTTTTTGCTTTCTTGTCCTCTTTCTTCCAACTTCACCGCTCTCGAGGAGTATATGTTTCTCGATCGATAGTGTTGTTCCACTCGACCGCCTCGTAAGCGATGATATTGATCGCCATCTCAAGAGCTCGCAACAAGTGTTGGGAGGATTCAAAGCAATATCCTCTCATATCCTTCTACTACGAACTCCTTGCTTAAAAGCCCCGATCACAGATGAGTCGAAATTTCGAATTGAATTACGAACCCGACTAAAGCGCTTGATGAATTGACGCAAAGTCTCGCCATTGTTCGCTTTATCCGGCAAGTCGCCTTCCTTTCCGTATGGTTGTATGTGCCTTGGAAATTCGCCAAGAGAAGGTCGCAGAGGTGTTGCCAAGAGTAGATCGACTGAGTGGTTGGTTTAATAACCACGATCGAGCGGATCCTTCGAGCACAATGAAGGTAATTTGCCATTACATGCTCTCCTCCTCCCGCCGCTCGACAATTGTATAGATTTGAAGAAATTCGATGGGATTTTGAGTTCCATCAAACTTCTCCATGTTCACCGGTCGAAATGAGGCGCCAATAATTACCAAGGTCGCGAAAATACCCAGATCCTGAATGACTTCTTGACGCCTTCTTTGCAAGAAAGAAGGGTTAATGTCACCAGTGATCGTGATAATGACGATACCCAAAGAACAGTGACTGCCCCGTAGTAGGTCTCACTCTCGAGGGAATACTCCTCGTACTCCATCCGTTGCAGATTTCCTTGTCGAAGTGGTGAACGATCACTTCTCCGAGGGACTTCTTGATCATCAGCCAATCGAAATGTATTTCTCCGAGTAGGGGATCGATGCGACTTATGGCCGTGTCGATTTCTACGTGGTGAAATATTTGATTGACTGGTAGCTGAGGAGGTCGTATTGCTACGACTACCTGATTGATGTCGACGAGGTGCTTCCAGTCTTGTCATCACGGTTCGAAGCCTTTGAGCAATTTCTTCAGCGAAGAGATCGTATCCTGGCGTTCGAGCAAGCTCTTGAGTGTGATTTTCAAGCAAGTCTTCGATGTCTTGAAGTTCTTGCACCTCCTTCGACTGATATTGGATGCGCTCAGGTAGGTTCTTCTGAGCTGCAATCTTCTTCCGTCGGATGGCCTCAAAATTCTCTTCATCGATCTTTGAGGCCTTCTCAATGGAGTGCGAATGTCGAGGATTTCCTCGCGCTCATCGGCGTGTTGGTTCTGTCCGTCACCGGTGGTGCCCTTGCCATTACCACGAGGGGGCGCAGTGTGTGATCTTCGGGGAGTGTTCTTATCTCGACCTCCATAAGGCTGACCCTGATCTGAGGGAAGGACGAAGACCTCCCATTGATGATTCTCACTTGCGCCGAGGCCTCCCGCTTGAGGAGTATTCGAGAGACACCATCCGGCGACTTGAAGCAATCCTCCGTAGGGGAACTCGGGTTATAATCGCTCCGTCCGCAAATGAGATCTGCGAAGAGACGGCCGAATTTGCGTGAAAAGCATGCTTGATCCCACCTCTCCGGAGTTACCCCGAGAGAGGATCACCGATGTTGGTGGAGTCCTCGAATGGTGGCTCTCGAACTTGTCTTACCAGTGTCGGACCGCCTTAGGGGACTTAGACACTTGGAGGAAAAACTCGCCGTGTTGTAAGTCCTCCAGGTGCGGTTCGTCGGATTGACCTCGCCCTTTGAGGGAATTGGCTCCTCTCGCCGGACGATCGTTGTGGGGGTAAGGATCCTCTCAACTCCATTGATGGGATGGTTTCTGGAGAATGATCTCCGGGGCAACATCACCATCGAGGATGCATCACTCGGCTCGTAGTTGAAACCGCATCCATGTCGACGCTATGTACCGCCAAGTCAAACCAGCTCTCTCGCTCCATTCCCCGCCATGATTGCATGAGATTGGAAAAAGAGAGTATGTTGACAAGAGATTACCGAAGATCCTCATGGTCGGCGCCAACCGCTTGTTTTAGAACCGATCTTACGTAAAGATTGTTTGATTCGGGGTCTCCTAGAGATGAAATCACGCAGCGATTGACGCGGATTTTTATACGTGTTCAGCCTTCTCCGGGAGAATAACAACCCTACTCCTGTGTGTGTATGGTATTGATCAGATTCTTCACAATCAAGCAAGAAACTAAGACTATTACAAAGAACAAGACTTGTGTTTCTCCTGACTCGCCTGCTTCGCCTCCCTTTCGCCTCCGATTGATGTCTTTATATAGTCATGAAGAAATAGCCGCTTTGTCTCATGGAAGAGGCGCCTAATTAATCCAAAGAATGGGCGCATGATGGCGTGAATTACCGCGCATTGGCTTCTTCACGCCGTCCCGCGCTTATCTTCGAGGTAATGGGGTATTTAAGCACTATTAGTACCCTAATAATAGTGCATGTGGACCGTCCGGATTCCTTAATCAATTGGACCCACTCGCTTGTAGGTTTGATTATAAGGTGGTCGTGATTGACTTGGTCGTAGCAGAACTTACGACTGGGTACAAGTCGTAGCAGAGCTTACGACTAGACAATAGTCGTAGAAGGACTTACGACTAGGTAATGGTCGTAGAAGGGCTTATTTACCGTATAGTGGTCGAGAAGGACTTACGACATGACATAGTCGTAGTAAGACTTACGACTATGGGGGTGATTGTAGGAGAACTTACAATCACTTGGTAGGCCTCCCCCTTATGAATATAAGGGGTACTTCTGGGGACTAAGTGACATCATATTTACCTATAATAAGAATTATAGATAAAAGATAAAATGAGGATTATCAGATCCTCGTCAACACTATTCGGACTTTTCAGCAAATCATTATCTAGTTTCGCGTCCAGCCTCTATTTTCAATGACACCTGGTGCAAACATACCTCTAAATACTCCCACATAAGTGTTTGGTGCCTGTTTCTCAAAAGCTCTCACCGTTGTTATGACCGTCACCCATGACCGGTCAGACCACCCTGCAGGGATGGTCAAACCGCCGACGACTTGTCCGCAACTCCAACAAATTGCTAACCCGAGGGTTTAATTCTCAAACTCCTTGACACCGATGTTAATTATTCAATAGCATAATTAAGACCATACCACACGGTCTCTGCATATTGGCTTTTATCGCCATCGGTCAGAATAACACTCTTTAAACGACATTACCCACGGTTAAGGGGGAATACGACGGCAATAGGCCACGAAGTCCATTGTGGCGGTGAAGGGAAGCAACGCCCATCGGTAAGGGAGCGGTGACTTAATAACGATGACAGTTTGGCTAGATTTATGTTTTAAATTTTGAAACCTTGGTAAAAAAAACCACCTTTGGCATGTCAAATATGCAATTGTTCCCGTAATTAAAACGCAGTTTGCTATTTTGGAGTATCAAATGTCAAACTAGTCACTTTTGGAGAGACAAATATGCAATTAATCCAACATCATCACATCATCATGGGTAATTAGCGTGTTTGCCACTGGTATTTTTTGTTATGCATGTTTACTAGTCCAAAAGCAGTTATTCTTACTGTGCTACTACACAGATGAGAAACAGAGTTTTCAATACCATAGTCATACTGACCAGATGAGTAGATGACAAATTAAGACTGTTAAGTCCACAAGTTTGACCGGCAAAAATACTTTAATTCTCCTCGGCGAATGGACGCGGGGTTGGGTGGGTCGTGGACGTAGTAGTCTTGAATGTCGGCATTGCTGTCGTCTGCAACAACACTCTTTAAATGCCCTAAGTGAATACTAAATATACAACGATTTAGTAAACCCTCAGTCAAACTTCTTTAATTTCGAATATATATATATATATAACTATTTATATTGGTAATATAAAAACAACTTTATTAAATTAGTCATCAAAAATACTTTTAGGATATAATAATTTTATATATAAAAATTAATGATCAAAGTTGTAGGTAGGAGATTGTGTTGATGTCCAACACATCATATATTGTTGAACAAGAGAAGTAACAAAATGCTACGATGACAGATAATATGACGGTGATATATTACGTTGGCCGTAGCGGTGGCACCAGGAGAGTAACCGCCTAGCAGTGGGCGATGAGCTCAGGTCAACATGGTAGGTAGTGATGACTTAATGGTGATGACAGCCAGTCTAGAGTTAGGCCTTTAACGATAGTGCCAAATAGTGTGTGTTTCTAGTCTCTAGAATTAAAACGCAACCCGTCGTTTTGGGGGCACCAAATGCCAAACAGGTCGTTTGTGGAATATGGAATAGTTCCCAGGATTAAAGGATAATATGCAACTATTCCAACATCATAATATCGTCATCATCAGTAGCCTAGCAAGTAGATCGAACATGCTCCCGCAGCATACGCGCTACCATTAGGTCATGTTTGGCATAGCTTTCACTTCAATTTTTAGGTGAGAAAAGCCAGAAATCAAAACAAACAGCTGGCTTTTTCACTGACTTTCATAGGAAGCTCAAAGCTGTTAACACGTATGAAAGCCGAAAGCCGGCCTCGAGCTGCTTCCCGCCCCTTGCCGTTCCGAAAATACCATCCAACTTCCCGAAAATTACCCACCCCGTACCAGAGTACTTAAAGTCAGCGTCCCACCTCCCCACCCGTTCGTCTTCCAACGGGCGCTCCTCCCGGTTGTCGTTCGCCTCCCCACGCGCACTCCTCCTGGCTGCTCCTTTCCCTGCGTCGCTCGCCTCCCGCCGGTCCACAGGAGCAGCGCCCCTCCGGCGACGTCGCAGTTCGCCCCACCCCGGCGGCGCCGATCCTACCGAGCGATTTCCTTCCGAGTTTTCCTGAGGATCGCCGCCGCGGTTCGCCCCAACACCCCACCGGCGCCGCGTCGCCCGTGGTTCGCCGCTCTACCGAACGAGGTAAGCTCCGTCCCCTCGGCCAGCGCCGGTCCTGTCCCTCGCGGACGGAGCACTCGTTGGTCCCCCACGGCCGCAAAGATGCTCCAGTCAGGCTTGTCCGATAGCAGATTATTAGTTCATACAAGAAAAATCGATTCCTAAAATTAAGGATTTTCATTATTCTTGTTACTTCACAGGTGTTTTGTCTACACAACATGCCTACCTTTGTTGTTGTTGTGACATAGTGAAACAAGTAGTAATATATCTAATTTTGATTCTCATGTAGTAATATTCACACATAATTGGATTAATGGAGGATCAAATTTGGTGTGCAACGAGCTAGCATAATTGAATCCAAACCATTAGAAAGGAGATCGAAGAAAAAAAAGTGTCAATGTTTGAGCACATGACATCACATTACTGGTTTGGCCAAGAAAGGGAACTTACGAACCAAATAACATTTCATGGATATCACCTTCGTTGTAAAAGTGCTTAGATACATTTTTTTAATTTATCTCTGTGTTGGTGCTTTCTACTTATATGTAGACTAGTTCAAATACACTGACAACATTCAAAGTTAAATATGGTCATGTATGATTGAAGTGCTGGAAGGCAATCTCAGTTTCCTTTTTTTTACCTTCTGAAGTAGGTACTGTATATTTGCTAAAGTGGTGTTTAGACATTAATCTAGAAAGTTTCAGCATACATACTTGATTATTTGCTAAAGTGGTATACTGTATAGATGGATAAAGCACAAGCTGCAAACACTGCTGTATGGGTGCTGTATGGGATGCATTCACAAATGAAGTGTTCATTGACATCTGCGTGGAAGAGGTTATTGCAAAAAAATAGACCCTTGCAATGTTTGAACAACAAAGGATATCATAACCTTATAACCAAGTTCAAAGAACGCACTAACAAAGAATACAACCATAAACAATTAAAGAACCATTGGGACAGTTTGAAGAGGGGCTATTCTAATTGGAAGACATTGAAGCTCTATGCATCGGGGCTAGGCATCGATCCTAAGACTGGAACCATTGAGGCACGTGATCAATGGTGGGCTGAACAGATTAAGGCATGTAATCTTTAATATTTTTGCATATGTATTGGAATTCAATTGTTCAAACTATTTCATGGATTCCTGCATTTCTCTAATCGCAGGCTATGCCACAATGTAGTAAGTTCAAAAAAGCACCCTTACAACATGAGGACAGGCCCGACATCATTTTTTATGGTGCAAGTTGTACAAATGAATCCTCTCTTGTCCTTGGAGCAAATAATGTCGCCCATGTCAATCTCGAAGATGATGAGGGCGAGAGTGAGGGTGAGGATGATGAGGGTGAGGGTGAGGGAACCACTGCACCGAAGAAGTCAGTCCATGTGGACAAAGGCAAGAAGAGAGCTAGCCATAGCTCTCCAAGTGGAAAGAGGCCGAAGAAGGCATACAAAGATGTGCAACTGAAACGTTTGGTAGATATTATAGAGAGGTCTCATGGTAGCAAGAATTATGTGACCAATACACCTGGTCCAGTGGTTGATCCTGTTAGGCTAGAGATATTTGAGATGATTGATTTGGTTATTGAGGCTGGAGCCAAAAAAGGGAGTGATGAGCATTTCTATGCCACACAACTCCTCATCAACAAGGAGTATCGAGATGTCTTTCACACACTAAAGACACCTCAAGGGCGGCTAGCATGGTTTACAAGGACATGGGAGGAGAAGAAGAAGCGTTAGATAATTTGAATTGTATTCCAAGACTTGTTATGTTAGTTATGTATGATACTTGATGTCATGTAACATACTATATGACTTGTTATGTTAGTTATGTATGCTAATTACTGGTCTCTTATAAATATGTCATTTATTAATGCCATGTGGAGTCGTTTGTTTATGTGCAGTAGTGGTCATTTTTTTAATTATATTATTTGTGTATGCCAGATGAGTTCTTCAAGTTCGTCTGATTCAAGTGATGATGAATCAACTCATGAAGCTGTGGTGGACGATGGAGGACCGGATATGTTCTTGCCGCTAGTTGTGATTGCCGCTTTTGGATGTATGGATAACTATAGTGACTCAAGTACGAAGAGGCCAAGCAAAATACCTACAATGACGAGGATCCAATGGGTTGAGGATACACTTGCTAGTGCACAAGAGTGTTATGACATGTTTAGAATGCGAAGGTCAGTTTTTCTTCGCCTTCATGACACTCTTGTTAATAACTATGACTTGAAATCTACTGCGAAAGTGAACTCAAAGGAAGCATTCGCAATGTTTGTATGGACTTGTGGAGCTCCTCAATCCAACCGCAAAGTCAAGAACCGGTTTGGCCATTCCAAAGAAACCGTGAGTAGGAAGTTTGCAGAGGTTTTGGAATGTGTGTACCGTCTTGGTATTGACAACATAAAGCCCACAGATCCTCAATTCTCTACAATACATCATAGACTTCAGGAGGGAAGGTTTTTCCTTATTTTAATAATTGCATCGGTGCAATAGATGGGACACACATACATGTGACGGTGCCATGCGAGAGACGACCAGTGCATTTCAACCGGCATGGATACACTAGTCAGAATGTCATGGCTATTTGTGATTTCGACATGAGGTTCACTTTTGTTTGCACTGGCTGGCCTCGGTCCGCACACGACACGCGCATACTCCTTGATACTTTGGTAACGTACAAGGACTGCTTTCCATACCCTCCAAAAGGTACTTTCCTTGTTATTTTCACATACATTACCAACCTTTGTGTATGGGTCAATAGTTTTTTTCACTTGAATTGTAGGAAAGTATTATCTAGTGGATTCTGGATACCCAAACTGCAAAGGTTATCTAGCTCCATACAAGAACCAAAGGTATCATGTACCTGAATTCCGAAACAGTGGTACACCGGTTGGACTGAAAGAGGTGTTCAATTTTCATCACTCTTTCCTTCGGAATGTCATCGAGCGTACGTTTGGTATTTGGAAGATGAAGTGGCGTATTCTACTAAAAATTCCAAGTTACAATGAGCACAAGCAAAAGAAAATTATCATTGCAACAATGGCTTTGCATAATTTTATTCGAGATAGTGCTTTGATTGATAATGATTTTGCTCGTACGGACAGGAATGAGGATTATGTAGACGGGGACATGTCCACTAACCTCAGTGCACACGATGATACAACTGTTATGGATGATGTTGACATGAACGGCCTCCGTGACGCTATTGCAATGGCTTTGGTAGCATGACGATCGGATAGATGGAAGATATATGCATCATTTTGTATGGAGTACTCGCTAATTTATAAACCTTGTACAAGGGACTGATCTTTTAGTCTAGATTATTTTGACATGCTTTCTAAAGGATTTTATTGTTAAATATCGTTAAATGTTCTTAAATGTCGTTAAATGTCGTTACATGTTGTCAAATGTAGTTTAATGTCGTTAATTGCGTTAAACGACATCAAACAAGCCATTACTGTCCTCGGGGGCATTTAAGACATTTCATACCTCGAAAGTTGCAGCCAGCCTACCTAAAAGCTAGACAGCCTAACACCAAATCAGAAAAGCGCACCCATTCATCCCGCAGCCAGAAAAGCCTACATCACAAATGAAGCCGCCAGAAAGCCACAATTGTGCAAAGCAGGCCTTATTTATCCTCAGTACGGACTTGGTCAAACGGGTGATCTGGGCCGTGTTGGGAGCTGGCCAAATGGGTGGTTCGACCCAGCACGGTGCAAACCCTGGTAGACATGGTCTATTTAGGTACGTCTACTATTCGTGTCGTGTCGGGCTGGTCCACGAATCGGGGTGGCGGTCCAGGCACAGCCCGTCAGGTATTTGTGCTGGCCCAAGCCCGTTTAGGCTGTCGAGCTAAGTGTGGCCATGAAAAAACAAAAAAAATCCAAAAAAATATATAAATGTGTAGAATTCAGAGGTAGACATCAAAATTAAAAGAAAAAATAAGACAATCATATTAAAAATGTAATAAATAGCTTTATTACTGTCCAACTAGCTGCCTCATTAAAACCTTCGCCAAATAAAAATTCAAAATGAGAAAACCTTGGCAAAGATAAAAGAGTACAGCCTATAGCTCTACAATTCTACAAACATGATACATTCTTGTTGTATGTGTCGGTGTCATTGTCTAAGTACATATTTTTGAATACCTCCGACAACTCTGAATTTTCCACAAAGTGTTGTGTTCGTGAATCAACTTGTTTCCAGTCATTCACAGTTAGAAGGATCTCCACCATCTCACTTGTGAGACTTGTTCTTCTCTCCTACAATATTCTACTAGAAAGAGTGAAAGTAGACTCAAAGGAAACTATAGAGACAAGAATAGTTAACATATCACATACAAGTATAGATAGCATGAGATATGTGAACTTATGGGCCGCCACCATTGTCAGATGTCGAAGCCTTCTGAGTTGAAATCCACCGTATCGATGTCTAGATAGGTGGATAGTTCTTCGCTCCTTGTGAGTCTTGGCTGAGTAGTCGTTGGTGTAGAAGAAGACCTAGACCTAGACCTAGAGGAAGAGGCACCGAAGATCGCGCCCCACATATTTGTCTTCCCACTTGAGGTGGGGGTTACTGGATGTCGTTGCGAGCGGACTCCCCGGAACTTATTTTCACACCTTTGGTAAACCTCGTATAACCGAGAACGAACTTCTGTAAAATAGTTAGCACAGTCTAGCCCCGTAGCATCACTAAGAAGATCAAGTACAGTACCAAATGCATCAATTTTAGCCCTAGGATCTAAAAAATACAAATGCATATAGGTAAGAGATTTCTCTCCAATATTTAAGGTATTTAGATTTCATGAAAACAACAGCATCGCATAAAACTAAGTCACTTTCATACATTTTCAATTGAGTAGCAATCCGTAAAATAGTATGCACAATGATAGGAGATGTTGGATAGTAGACAACGGACAAAGCAAGAGTTGCCTCATAAAAAAATTCTAAAAACGACAGTATCTTCTCAGCAACGAAGCAATGTTGCTCAGTTAAGAGTATACTACCGTCAATGCTATGATAGTGCATTTGAATAAAAACAGAAAAAATACTCTTGTATGGTAAAAGATTCTTAAATATCAGGTAATGATGCGGACATCCTTAGCTATGTTGTTCCATATAGTATTTTCAATTCATTAAATACCTCAGAACAACATGAGCTTACTAAGAGAGTTGAAAAACATGAGAATCTTATCCAACAGGTGAATCTGTTCCCTGAATTTCCTTTTAAATTAGTTGAGAATATTATACTACCTAATAGCGGGTCATCGCTTGTTTTCAGGTTTGAAAAAGAAGGTTTATTGGAAGACAAAGAATACAATACTTCTCAAGTTCAAGATGATCTTCTCAGAAACTCGGAAGGATCTAGCATACACAATATATATATTTGGAAAGCTAATCAAGTCTACTTTCCAATGGATCAAACGGCATGTGATTTGGAGCTTTCTACCACAAGTTATGGCTATTCGAGTACATGCTGCACATTCAGACCGACCAACGCGCGAGAGTTGACAAAGCTGATGATTCTGTGGCTTGTATAACATCTTGGGAGGATATCAAGCTATGTCATGACTTTTCAAAGGTTCACAAGAGTCTCTTTCTCAAGTTTCACACAAATTCAAATCATTTCAATTAATGAAATTGAAGATAGGAAGGTTTGGATTCAATTCGGATTCGGAATCAGCATCAAATTCGGATTCGGAATCAGCAGGACATTCCGGAGTAAAACGGACATAACTTTCATAAACGGAGTCCGATTAGAGTGTTCTTGGGCTTGTTGGAAAGATAACGTTAAGCCCGATCCAATGGATCCTCCCTCACTCTGAAATTCATCCTGTGTAATAAGATATGACCGAAACAATATAACGGTTGTAAAATTAGAGTTTCCTTTTTGTTTTAGATTGAGTCGGAATTGGAGTAGGAATTCTAATTCCGAATTATAGTAGGAGTAGGGCCTCTTGGCCAGACATGATGAGGAGAAAGGGCACTATATATTTAGGGGTAGACCCCCATTGTAACATCAAACCACGTTTAATATATTTTCAAAGCTTTTGCTTGATTCTCCTGTTGTGCTTATAGCCAAAACAGAGGGAATTGGGCGTTGAGAACAAGGGGTCGTTCTTGCTTTTCCGCTGGGAATTGAGGGTTCGACGATCTTCGTTTGTGGTCAGCGAGGATCCAATCAAGTGTGTGTTTGGGCGAATTTTCTATAGAGTTGCAAGTCCGTGCATTGGCGTGGGGGATCAGCTGCTGGTTCGTCAGGATACACAAGTTATCGAGAGGTTCTACGTCGAGAAGATCGGACACCCCGCATCAGGTGGTATTAGAGCTCCGTTGACTCGATAGGATCTTTATCCAATTATCTAAATTTTTTTCCTATACACAAAAAAGCCATACAAAAAAATTTCTTTCCGCCGTAGTATTTAATTTGTTATTCTAGTGAGTTTTGTTAAGTTTTTGCCCATTAGAATCAAGTTTAGTTTGCTGATCTTGAATTCTTTTGTGTTGCTTTTTATTTGAGCCTAGTTTGATTTTTTAGTCGTGTTTATAAAAAATAATAACACAAAAAAAGAAGTGAGACATCAATTTATCCTTTGTGAAACTTTCAATCCTTTGCGAATACTCTGAACCTATTTAAGACTAGCTAAATCATTGCTTAGGGTTGCATATTAATATTTGTGTTCTTGCAATTATTCAAAGATCAAAAGGTGGGAAAGAATTTTTGCTCATTTTGGTAGAACAAGAATTTTGGCCATAGTTCAAAAAAGAAGGGAAGGAAAAAGTGAAGAGAAAAAAAAAGAAGAGAAAGAGGAAAAAAAGAAGAGAAAAAGAAAAGAGAAAAGGGAAAAGAAAGTGCAAAGCCGAACCATAAACTTGAGTGAAAATCCCCACTCATTCTTGATTCAATTGTTAGAATAGCAATATTTTGTGCAATCTTGTGCCTTAGTTTCATTATTTGCAACTAGCTAGCGTCTTTCTTTAAACTTGTGCAATACGAGCTATTTTGTTCTTCACTTATATTTTACATAGCTCATTCCTTGATTGCACTAAGTTCCAATATCTTTGCGTGTGAGTTGCTTTCATTTTCACTTATGTGTTTGTGATCGGCAACTAGGAATTGAATTCTAGTTTGGATATTTACTTAGCTTTACAATATCTAGAATTTTCAGATTAAGTAGGTATCCATACCAAGCTCCACATAACATCCGTTGTCGTGCTTTGACTTGCTCTTGAAATTCGCTCATTCCTCACGTTGTTTTAACCTGTAATATCAGGTGTGAGTTTGTCACCTCAATTCACTTCGGAAAGGTAAGAATGTAATTTGGTAAGACAAGTGAGTTTCAGAGATACACATACACCTACATACATATTCTTTGCTTTGCTACTAACAATGGCAGATCGCGAGTATATGTATCTTCCCATGGTAGTAATGATCCAGAGGAGTATCTTGAGTGGGTACAAAACATGGAGTTCGAGCTTGAATCCCAGGAGTTCGAATCAAAAGCCAAGGAAGTGAGAGTGACCACTATGTTTTTTACGGACTGTGCCTCTAGTTGGTGGCAACAACTAAGTAGAAAATGATTCATTACATCTTGGGTCTATTTAAAAATGACCATGAGAAGAGAATTTGTTCCATCTTATTATGAGTGGGAACTACTATGCCACGTGGAGAGCATTACACAAGGATACAAAGTTGTCCAAGATTACTATATTGAGTTGAATCATGCAATGCGCCGTGCCAATATCACTAGTGCATATCAAGAAAAGACATACTCCAAAGCATACTTGAATTATCAGATCGTTGCTGCACTTCAAAATGAATATTTTCGTAGTCTGTAAGATCTTGTGAAATGTGCTATGAAGGTAGAAAAGAGACTTAAACACATGCAAGCACATCAATTAAATCTGCGCCGGCTCTTTAGTTCTTATTCATCCACTGGGGTGTTACTTGAGAAGAAGATCGAGCACGGGAATTTTTCTTCGACCGAGGTGATGAGTAGTGCTGCCTCGTCACAACCCGCATCACGTGAGGAGGTCGCGGTTGGTGGTAGTTGTACCATTGCTGGCCCACGGTCTTACAAGGATGAGATGTATCAAAACCCAAGTGAGATTGAGATCTACACAGCCAAATTGAGTGAGAGTGATCAAAAGAGTGAGTTGTGTGATTCCACCATATGCGAGGTTGAGAGCATCCCAATTGAGAGTGTGAGAGATACACCAAAAGAAAAGAGAAAGATAGATGATAGGATAAGTAAGATTATTTTTTACCCTAACAACTTAGTCGTTGTTTCTAGTGTTGTATCTCATATTGTGCAGGTGGACCAAGCAAATAAGGAGTTGAACATTCAAGGGCCCTCACCATTGGAAGAGAAAGATGAAGAGATAACCATGGTTGGAGAGGGAATGCCGGCTACCCCGTGGTTACAGGATGATATTACGATACCCGCAGCACCTACATCAACTGAGGAGGACGGTCAAGGTAACACTATTGGTACTAAATCGATAGATCATCAAGACATGGTGCGTAAAACTGAGAACTCCATTATTCCTTTGATGATTCTAAGTTCTAAATTTGATATGCTTAATTTGCATAATATGGAATTGATTACTTATACAGAAGTCCTTACTAGAATATCCCTTAATGATTCTTTGTGTTATATCATGTTCGATAGTCCTAAAGAGCTATCTAGTGTGATTGAGAAGGTTTTTGAAATTTCACACTTAAGATCACTAGTAAATAGCTACATACACACATATAAATTCAATTTGATTGGTGATGTTGGTGTAGACAACATGTTTCAAGTTTATCAAATATGCATTACTTATGATAATCTTGTTGATTTACAATTATATGTTTTGCACAAACCATCTATTGAGCAATGTCATGATATCTTTAAGATGGGTTTAAATACAAGTGTCTATTGTTTAGAACGCAATATGACGCGTACTTGTTTATCTCTTAAATGTATAACTAATTAGAATAACGCAGTTGAAGCATGGAATGGTATCAATTTGTTTTCACCCACTTTAGTTGACTTTGATGTTGGGAAGGTTAAATTTTATCATATGAGTCAGTTTGGCAATTTGAAATATGATTTTGAGCTATCGATTGTGCAAAACAACAAGAAGAACACAATAACTGATTCATACATATACCATGCATATACGTTGTTTTCTTCGTCTAGTACATTTTCAGGCTATCAAAAGCCGAGGACGGCTTTTTTGAAGAAAGGGAGGATGATGCAGACATCCTTAGCTATGTTGTTTCATATAGTGTTTTCAATTTATTAAATACCTCAGAACAACATGAGCTTACTAAGAGAGTTGAAAAACAAGAGAAGCTTATCCAACAGTGAATCTGCTCCTCGAATTTCCTTTTAAATTAGTTGAGAATATTATACTACCTAATAGCGGGTCATCGCTTGTTTTCAGGTTTGAAGAAGAAGGTTTATTGGAAGACAAAGAATACGATACTTCTCAAGTTCAAGATGATCTTCGCAGAAACTCGGAAGGATCTAGCATACACAATATATATATTTGGAAAGCTTATCAAGTCTACTTTCCAATGGATCAAATGGCATGTGATTTGGAGCTTTCTACCACAAGTTATGGCTATTCGAGTACATGCTGCACATTCAGACCGACCAATGCGCGAGAGTTGACAAAGTTGATGATTCCGTGGCTTGTACAACATCTTGGAAGGATATCAAGCTATGTCATGACTTTTCAAAGGTTCACAAGAGTCTCTTTCTCAAGTTTCACACGAATTCAAATTATTTCAATTAATGAAATTGAACATAGGAAGGATTGGATTCAATTCGGATTCGAAATCAGCATCAAATTCGGATTCGTAATCAAAGGACAGTCCGGAGTAAAACGGACATAACTTTCACAAACGGAGTTCGATTAGAGTGTTCTTAGGCTTGTTGGAAAGATAACATCAAGCCCGATCCAATGGATCCTCCCTCACTCTGAAATTCGTCCTGTGTCAAAAGATATGACCGAAACAATATAATGGTTGTAAAATTAGAGTTTCCTTTTTGTTTTAGATTGAGTCGGAATTGGAGGGGTAGACCCCAATTGTAACCTCAGACCACGTTTAATATATTTTCAAAGCTTTTGCTTGATTCTCCTGTTGTGCTTATAGCCAAAACAGAGGGAATTGGGCGTTGAGAACAAGGGGTCGTTCTTGCTTTTTCCGCTGGGAATTGAGGGTTTGACGATCTTCGCTTGTGGTCAGCGAGGATCCAATCAAGTGTGTGTTTGGGCGAATTTTTCATAGAGTTGTAAGTCCGTGCATTGGCGCGGAGGACCAGCTGGTGGTTCGTCAGGATACACAAGTTATCGAGAGGTTCTACGTCGAGAAGATCGGGCACCCCGCATCAGGTAAGTAAAGTTCCACCTTGCCTCCATATCCAAACCAAACTTTCTTGGACGTAGACCCATGACACTGTAGAAATTATTATATTGTGCTATTCTTACGTTAGAATTATTCAAGAAAGAAATCGCATCGTGAAAAGTTTTAATATACGAACTCAACCTCTTCAAACCACATTTGACTATAAGGTTGATAATATGACAAGTGCATCGTTGATGTAGCAAAAAAGAATCGACATATGTACTCAACACTGGAGTAAGAATGTCCATGACCTTAGAGTTTGAAGCAGCGTTGTCTAAAGTAATTATGAATATTTTGTCTGTAAGACCAAAGTCTTCTATGACTTTGATAATATAGTTCACAATATTCTCCTCCGTGTGTGCTACATCAATTAATTTCAAAGCTATAATTATTTTCTTCATTACCCAGTCGTCATTAATATAATGCGCAACTACACTAAAGTAATCCTCCCTAGCTTAACCACTCCATATGTCCAAGGTCAGGGCCACCGAAATGTGCACGTACTAAATAGTTTTTTATTTATTTTATTATGATGTTCATTATAGTATTTCACTAGATCCCTAATTGTTCTTTGTTTAGAAACGAAGAAAATATAGGATTATGTGCAATCCTAATGTATTTTTGGAAAAAAAAACAAACTCACTAAAACCTAACAGTAAATCCTCAAAAGCAATTAAATGACAGAGAAATTGGTGGGCTACTTGAGGATCGTAGTCCCAGCTAGATACCGTACCCTCGAGATTGTATTGCAGCTGCGTCTGGCTCATCACCAATCCTTGCTTGGTTCGACATCTTGTAGCATGTCTAAGAAAGTGTCCCGTTCCACCTGTAGACTTTGCAAACAATTCATGGCAATAATTTTTTCAAATAGCATATGATATCTCATTTCCCGCTGTGTCTTGCTTAGTTGTCCTGTCGAAATTCTCCCACATTACCGATGTAGACGGTCTCGACCTTTTTGCTCCGGTTATCATGGAGCCTGATGCTGCCGTGGAGCCTGATGACCGAACTCCACTTTGCTCCTCCGATGAAACCACCTGTTGGTTTGAGGCAGCCACAACCGCCTCCTTGAACACAATTTTCTCTTGTGAAAGTCCGCAAACACTAAGAGCAAAGCTATCGTAAGTACTGTCCATAACGAAAACTGCAAAATCGAAACTAACACTATTACTACTTTCCATCTTAGCATAATAAGAACTAAAAATAAAAGTATTACAAAAATAGTATTGTACCTCTTTCGTTGACTTGCTGCCGAAAATTGAAATTTTCAAATTTTGGCATAATTTTTTTGAATTTTGGCAAATTAGCTCAACATAGATTTGAATTTGTACAACACAATTTCCAAGAGAGAATGGAGAATAAAGGGGTGCTTAATGAGGGGAGTTATGGTGGCTATTTATAGGAAAAATTTTAGAAATTTTTATTTTTTTTGCTATTTTTAAAGACCCCAACGGTCAAAAATGGTAAAAAAATGGACAAAAATCACTAACGGACAGATTTTTGGGGCATCTTGTGCAGGCACTTTCACGAGCACGAATCGCCCGCCATCCGCCCGCCCGCCCATGCCAACTCGCCGGCTTGCCCCGCCGCCTACCTGTCCCCACCGCACCCCTTGTCTTTCTTCTTCCCCCAACGCCCGCAGCCCCGCACCCGCACGCCTCCTCGGTCCTAGCAGCTCCGTGCGCCGCGCCACCGCCTCCTCGCCTCCTCTCAGCTCCGGCCAGACTGGCCGCCTCCTTGTCTCCTCCGCGCCTCCTCGTCTGTGTTGCCTCATCCGCGCCTTCTTCCTCTGCGCCGGCGACGCCCCGCCCTCCGCGCCTTCTTCCACCACTGCTGCTGACGCGGACCTTCTTCCACCACCGTTGCCGCCGCGTCAACGTCAGCGAATGGAATGGAGGAGGCGGCCGCGGGCCGACTTTGCACGCGCGTGTGCGTCATCGGGAGCGGCGAGCGGGTCGGTCGTGCACACGACGCCCGTCTACGCTGCGCGGGCCGAGCTCGCTCGTGCTCTTCGAGGGCTGCTGGGCTGGCTTCTCCTTCCTCGACGCCGACGACACCCCGTCCTCCTCCTCAGCTCCTCCCTCCGCTCCGGCTTCCTCCCTCCTCGGCTCCTCCTTGGCTGTTGGCTCCCCCCTCGCCGGTGTCTCCGCCTCGACGGCTCCCCGCAATCAGGCTGTGCTAGGCTACATGAGCCGTGCCTGGGTCATGCCGTGCTTGGCACGGCCCAGCACTGTTTGTGCTAGGCCGGCCCACCATGCCTGAATGTAGGTCCAAATACGACACAACTTTCGTGCCAAATCGGCATAATCCATAAACAATACGGATCATGCTATATCTAGATCAAACCTACAGTACCATACCATAGACCGACCGAAAGACACGCCCGTTTTGCTAGCATTGCCCTGATCCCTGACCCAACCTTTCAAACCCAACCACACGAGTCCCGAGGCGACCACTGCTGTGCTGCCTGCGGCGGCCGAAAGCCCCGCAGCCGCAGCCGCAGCCGCAGCCGCCCGCCTTTGACTATCCGAGCTGAAGTTGACTGACCGATCCGCCCGTCCGCCAATCCCCCTGACTCCCCCCAAACAATCCAAGCAAACCCAATCCGCCCGCTTTTATTTCCTCCCCGACCCCCCTCGCTTCTCGCTTCCCGCTTCCCCCTACCCCCTATGGGCCCCACCTGCCGCATTGCATTCCCACCAAACCCCTCCCCTTCCCCCTCCTCTTCCTTCCTTCCTTCCACCTCCGACCTAAACATCGTCAAACCTCCCTTCTACTTCTCCCCCCTCCCCCTGCCCCTCCCCTATTCTCTCCAAGAACGCATCGAGGATACAAGAAACGCATGCACGCGGGTAGAATTTGTTGGGCTCCACTAGGATAGTTTTCTTTTAGCTGTCCGTCGTCGCGAGGTGGTTCTTGCCTTCTTGGAGGAGGAGGAGGTGGTGGTGGTGAGGAGGAGGAGCTCAGCGTGTGTGTTGAAGGAGGGATGGAGGTGGGGGAGGAGGTGGCGCGGGCGCTGGGCGCGGGGTTCGACCTCACGTCGGACTTCCGGCTGCCGTTCGCCAAGCTGCGGCGGCGCCTCGTGGAGCTCGACGAGGCCGGGGCCAGGGACGTCCCCGTGCCGGGCGGCGGCGGCGCAGCGCTGCGGGGGGTGCCTCGCGACGTCGGCGTCGACAAGGGAGACCGCATCCGCTTCCTCTCCGACGTCCTCGAGTTCAACCAGGTACGCGTGCGCCGCGTCGCGCGATCTCAGTTAGCTTTGCTCGGTCCCATCTTCCTGCTGTCATGCGGTGGTTGGGTCGGGAGTTTTGGGGTATCTACGAGACGCGTGCCGGCCTCTCCTCGTGTTCTTGGTTCGTCGGGTGTTCTTGTGTGATTGAAACACTGCGAACCAGATGCTTGGAATGATTGGAGGTGGCGACGTGTTCTAGTCGTGCCAAACTCAATTACTAGTTTCTCGTCTTGGTTGAACTGGGATTGCAAGCATGTTCATTGTTCTTGGTTACTTGAAAGTTTTCTTGTCTGCGCTAATTTACTTGGCCTACTACTTGTATTCTGCTTATGCTTTTCAATCACAGTTTAAGAAGTCGCGCAATTTCGATTCATTTCGGCACATTTTACCATCCAATTTGTGCCCCACCCACCAGCTTAACTTTCTACCTAGCAGGCGTACTTTTTGTCATTAACGTCAGAGAATGGATTTAGCGTCTTCACCGTCTTGGAATCCTTTTAGTCGCATGCCTGATGCCTACAGCCTACCGGTGTTTTGTCCACTTGGATCAGCTGGAGAGATTGCAAATATGATTTGACCATTTATGTATGTTGCATCATGCTGACATGCTTAGGATGGCTCTACCATTCCAAGCCTTTAATTAATGGTTCTTGGGTTGACTTCAGGACCGGTCGGGACTCAGTATCATCAAATTCCTGTCCTAGCTGTAGGATCACACACTGACAAAGTATTGGTAAATTTTTGGGTGAAAATTGCAATCTTTATTTTTTCCTTGTACTGATATTATCCTTTTTTGCACTGAAATTATCCTGACAGGTAAAAGGGAAAAAGAATGGCCATGGTTGCAGTTTGTGATTCTTGCTTTTGTGTCGAAGTTGATTGTGGAATTGCTAACCGCAGAGAGACAATCTTTTTTGCGATTTCATCTGATGGTCATTCTTAAAACATTTTGTGGGAATACCATCAAGTATTACCATTTCCAAAGAAGAAATAGCTGCTTCTACACACATGTTCATATATCTTTGGGGTTTTATTTAGTACAGAAGAATAAATGGTACTTTAGTTATTTCTCACTGAAGTTTAGCTAGATAGCAATGATGTGTGACCCCGTGGCACAAGAAAAGCTAGCCCCTCCCTCTCATGGAAGCTGATACTATATTAATACTGTGACAAAATATTGTGGACCTTTTGGATGTGGCTCCAGACAACTTATGCACGATCACAACATTTCATTGGACCATGTGGCCTCTTAAATGTGTATAACCTTCTTGCTTTGCAAGATAAAACGCAGCTTTAGCTGATGGTTTGATCTAAGTACAATTCACACGGTAGACTAGGGACATTTCCTTCAAGACCATGAATAAAATTAGGTGGTTTTTTTTTTTCATATCTCTCTGTTTAACGATTTAACGCATATAATACTAAATCTAAAGTTCAGTTTACATATGATGGTCGTATTCAACAATGTAATCATTCTCTGCTAAATTTGATGTTACTTTTTCCTTTTTATTCTGCTGAGAAAAAAATTGAAATTTCTAGTTCTCCAACAAGTATTGTTCTCCTTTTTCCCTTTTCAATTTAAAACCAGAGACAGAGTATTCACTGATAAGCTTATCACTTGTATGGTCAAAAGCTACGATTTTCTTTGTTTCTTTATGAGAGCGTTCATGAATATCTCAGTAGAATGAAGGTTGATAATAAACACCACGAGTGGTTACTTCTATTACCATGATGAATACAGTTATTGCACTCTATCTGCTAACGAGATCATTGTATATTGATCACATTTTGATTTTCTTTACAGATGTCAGAATTACTTAATCAGAAATCTTCAGTCCAAGGGAAAGTGCCCTCAGGCTATTTTAATGCTCTTTTTGATTTAAGTGGAGCTTGGCTGACAGATGCCAAAGAGACCAAGCGTCTAGCATTTGATGGATATTTCATTTCATTGTGCAACTTGCACCTAAAAGCTTCTCCATTGGTTCTTCGAGATGAAGTCAAAAAGGCCGTTCCATCCAAGTGGGATCCTGTAGCACTATCTTGGTAAAACACTTCAACAACTTTCTCTAGAGAATCTCACTTTACCAATTATCTATAGTTTTAGATTGGCTTAGCTTCTTAAGTGCCCTGTCTGCGTGTTTCTTGGTTTACCTACAATGTGTTTTCGATTCTTTTAGCTTGGTTACGTCACTCATGAGTCATATACTCATGGACTTGTTTTAGTTTACCGGATATATTCATCTGACAACAAATTTTCTAAACCATACAAGTTAATCCGACAGCCAATTTATGTATAATGTGCATAAAACCAGCTGCTTCGATTTGCATTTGTTAGAGATATGTTAGAGATAGGAACTCTTTTGTATTTACTTATGTACCTTTTGTATTGGCTTAGTACACCCTATATATATTGCCCATTAGGCTTCTGAATACATACACACAATATTCATAACATGGTATCAGAGCAAATGTTAGGGTTTTACTTTACTGTAGCCGCCGCCGCCGCCTCCTACCCGCCGCTTGTCTTCCGCTGCCCGCTGCCCCCGGGAGGAGTTTCTCCGCTCTCGGGGGCGGCATCTCGTCGGCGCCCGTGCTCTCTCGCTGGATCTTTCCCGTGTTGCCGCTCTGGTCTCGTCACGCGGCGGTACTTGGAGACAGTTCTCCCGAGCCACTGCCTCGACATCGTCTTCCGGATCGGGTCGCCGCCTCCGGATCAGTGTTTTCCCCGCTCGGGGTGGCCTCCTCTACGGCCGAAGTGGGCTCCTCTCTATGCGTCGTCTTCATCGCCCAACACCCGATGCCATTGAGGGACGCCGTCTCCAGATCCACTACTCTCACCGAGCTCCAGCCGCAGTCAGCAGCCTCGTCTCGGCTCCACCTAGGCTGCCGCCGCTCTTCCTCGGCGCCGGATTAGCTGTGCTCTCTTTGCCGTGTGATCCGCCGCGGTGTCTGCGGCGCCTTCCCTTTTCAGTGGAGAGAAAGCAAGAGAGAGAGAATGGAGGATGGGAGGAGTCCTGCTAGCTATTCTTGCTGGAGGAGTACGTCTGGCTGTTTCTGCTTGGGAAGGAGAGGAAAGGGACATAAGATTGAGATTGTTGGAGTGCATCGTGTGGGTGAGCTTCCCGTGGAAGGCGCCAAGTAGTACTCCCCTCCGTAGCTTCCCGAGACTTGGAGTTGATGTGCTTCCCGAGATTTGGAGTTGATGCTGGCTCGATCGGGATAATACTGCCGCTAGTTATATTTTAGTATTTCTTTCTTTGCGTCGTTTCTTCCGCTGCGTCCATCCAAGTCTGTATCACTCAATCGTTGAGTTCGTCTAAGCCATGCGAGTCCACAAATTTATTATCATTCATAGAAGCATAGGAATTTCTTTGCATGGCAGTAGCAGTTGATCTTTTCTTCGAGCCGTTGCAGATCCGTCGCCTCATGCTTTTAAGGCTGCTGGGTTTTTTTCGCACTGCGTCTTCGTTGTGCTTCTTATGTATTGCGCCGCGCTTCTTCCATACTGCGCCTCTGTTGCGCTTCTTGTGCATTGCATCGCGTTTTTTTTGTACTGTGCCTTCGTTGCGCTTCTTGTGCATTGCGCCGCCGTTGTCTTGGGTTTCGATCTGCGCCGCCATGCTTCTATCTATTCCTCTTCGGCTTGATTTGACAGCTTCTCAATTTTTGTCGGTTTCATCATCTTCTTTGTCGTATTGCCGCGGTCGACTTTGCTCCCACACCTTGTGCTTTATAGGCTGTCGCACGACTCCGGATGGGAGGAGATCTTTTATCGACATATTTTCCAAGAGCTGCATGCTATAACGACATTATCAAGACTCGGACTTTGGATTTTTCCTAGTTTAGTGTCAACCCTTTCCAAATATAATGTAGCATAAGCCTTGCATTTGAGGGGGGTGTTAGAGATATGTTAGAGATAGGAACTCTTTTGTATTTCCTTATCTACTTTTTGTATTGCTTTATCTGTATATTACATACACCTCTTGTACACCCTATATGTATTGTCCATTGTGCCTCTGAATACATACACACAATATTCATAACGGCGTTATCCTTCAGACACTTATGTGTATCAAAATCAATCTCAAAATAAAAAAGATGGACAATCAAATTTCTCATCTTGTGTATTTTCAGGTTTATCGAAACTTATGGGACACACATAATTGTTGAAATGGCAGTTGGAGGTCAGGATGTCATATGTGTTAAGCAAAGTCATTCTTCAACCATTTCATCTGCCGACCTAAAGCTACATCTGGAGGATATTGGTGATTTTCTATTTTCTGATGGGAAGAGCCTTTCCCCCATACATCGTAAGACCAAGGATGGCAAGAGCAAGGTATAAATATATCTATCCTCAGCCCATGTTCGGATGTCCCCATATATTGGAATAAAATTTAGCTGACTTGATTTATTTAAATTTAGGTGCCTAATGTTTTCATTAGGATAGTGCAGCATACTAATAACCTACATCTTTCTAGCTACTCAGAATCATCAACCAAGGATGTAAGTATTTTCTTACCTTGCTGTGCCAATTGGCTCTCTAGTTCTCTACATACTGAAACATAACTGCTTTTCCAAACAGGGCCTGACAATTACATGCTCAAAAAGGGGTGGGGATGTATATATACCCAGTCACTCCAAATGGCTACAAACAGTTCCAAAGAAACCTGACGCTATTATGTTTAAATTTATTCCTATTACCTCCCTTCTTACCGGTATTCCTGGTAGTGGTTACCTCAGCCATGCCATTAATTTATATCTTCGCTGTAAGTCCTGGAGACAAATTCTACCTCGAATTTCTGTTACATTTTTCTTAGCAACTTCAACTGTTATCCTATAATTGTTCGTTTCAGATTAATTGCATTATTATAACTTTAATGGAAGATCTGGCTCAGAATTCTATATGCTTAAGTAAATTCTTATGAAGTTTGTTCTCTCTCAGATAAACCTGATCTTAACGACTTACAACATTTCTTGGAGTTTCAAGTGCCTCTACAATGGGCACCTTTGTTCAATGAGCTTGTCTTTGGGCCTCAAAAGAGAAAAGGCTCCTACCCTTTATTGCAGTTCAGATTTCTTGGCCCCAAACTTCAAGTTAGCACTTCTCAGGTACCAGGTTATTAATTTGCATAGAAGTTTTTTGAAAGGCACCAGTTTGTTTCATCCATTTACTTTAAATTTCTTGATAAACAATAAAGTCTTCGAGGATCTATCTGTTGGAATGAACCCTTATCTATTTCTATGGGCCAAAGGCCAATATAACATGTACAGGGTAGAGTAATATGCAAATAACACCCTAAGCGATATACATATATAACACCTCTCAAACTCATGGCCAATCAACGACATTGAGTTTGGAAAGGTAGAAACTGGGCTGAGCTCTGGTCTGTGTCTTGGTGAAGAAATATGATAACAGAAGTTCTGAAGGCACATACTGAAGAGCAATAACTTGGTCTTACACCTGTAATCTCATGTACGAAGCATCTACTCCAATGTAATTGGTGAGCTCATGCTTCACTGGATCTCGAGCAATGCTGATTGCACTAGTACTGTATGATAAGAGAGGAGTCGGTGCAGAAACTGAAACACCGAAATCCTCAAGTAGCCACCGAAGCCAGGTCATCTCAGCTGTCAACAGCGCCATGACTCTCAACTCAGCCTCAACACTCGAACGGGAAATGACAGTTTGTTTCTTGGTTTTCCAGGCAATCAGAGAGGAATCAAGGAAAACACAATAGATAGATAGAGACCGGTGATCAAAATGATCGCTAGCCCAGGTCGCATCAGAGTACGTCTGAAGTTGCAGAGAGCCGGAGCGAGGAAGGAAAAGGGGACGAGTGATGGTCGCGCGAAGATATCGTAGAACACGAAATATGTGACTGTAGTGGAGTTGAATGGGAGTAGAGACGAATTGACTCAGGATGTTAATTAGGTAAGAAATGTTAGGTCGAGTGGTCCCAAGTTAGACAAGACTCCCGACAAGATGGCATTAATGAGTGGGGTTCTCAAAAGGCTCACCATCAGTATGCTGAAGGTGAATGCTAAGCTCCATAGGAGTATCCACCATACGCTGATCAGTGAGACAAGCGCGAGTGAGGATATTTTGAATATACTTCTCCTGGGAGAAAGTAGCACTTAGATGTAGAAGTGACTTCAATCTCAAAGAAGTAACGAAGAGGACACAAATCAGACATCAAGAACTGCTCACTTAGATGTTCCTTCACAAAGTCAATGTAATGAGAGTCATACTCAGTAATGATCATATCATCCACATAGAGAAGGAGCGTTCGACCACGAGGAGAGGTGTGTACGAAGAGAGAAGTGTCGTGATCACTGGTGGAGAAGCTGACAGCAGTGACAACAAAGGAGAAGTGTTTCAACCAAGCACGAGGGGCTTGTTTGCGAATATGAGAGACTGTAACAAGCCTGCAACAGGAAGAGATGTACCATCTGCAGTCTGTACAGTTGAAAGAAGAGTTGTGCGACTCACAGAAATGAGATGGGTAGAATTTGGTGTCATATGAAAAGAAGCACTAGAGTTCAAAATCCACAGAGACAAGATATCAGACGAGGGAGGTGGCTGAGGCAAGAAAGACTGCTAAGAAGGAAGAACAAGACGAGCGTCACCGGCGGTAGCCAGAAGTGAAGACCTGACGCAACAGTGACCACAGAGCAGCTCGGTGATTGCAACCTGCTCAGGAGCTGGGCAGCCTCGATCCGCATCGGGCGGAGCAGAGGTGGCGTCGGGAGAGGGAATCCGAGGCAAGAGCTTGGGGTAGGGACAGTGGCGGTGGCCTGAGGCAAGGGTGGCGGCGGTGGGCCGGGACAGTGGCTAGAGGGCGGCGATGGCGACCCGAGGTTGGGGCTCGGGGGCGGCACGCTCGGTGGACCACCACGGGAGGCAAGCCGACAACGACGCCGGGCGGCGGCCAGCCGGGCGGGAGCAGCGGGCTCGTGGAGCGCCTGGGGCCGCGAACGCTTCGTCGACAGCGGCGACGCTCACCGGGAGCAAGGGGAGGAGAGCTCGAGGCAGCGTGAAGCCTCGATTCGGCGAATGTGGTGGAGGCGGGAGGAGAGGTGAAGGATCTCCGCCTCGATGTGGCCGATCCTGGCGGCAGCGGCTCGGTGGAGCAACCATGATGATTGCTCGAGGACCAGGTGGAGTAGCCGATCCTGGCGGCAGCGGTTGCTCAGGGTCGAGTGGAACCGGGAGTAAGGCCCATGTCGGGACCCGGATTAGTACATTCGAAACTCTCTGTGTATTCTGAATTAGTCTCATGATCAGTAGTTAGTTCACACAGTGACAATATCGATGAAATATCATCTATTCAACGAAATTACTAAGAATGTAGCAAATTATCGTTTAATAGTAACAAATAAACCTTATGGTCATAGTTTACTTAACTTCGCACGCAGGGCTTAAGAAACAATTGAAACTCTTGCAGCGAAATAAGTAACTTGTGGTGGCTATTCGACATGCCCACAGACAATCGAGTGTGGAGCGCATCCTAGTTCGCAAATTCTTCGAAGTACTCATAGAACTTTTGATTAACTTGTCATTCTTCAACTGATCAACAATGTATAAAGTCTTGAGTACATAAATTACACAGCAAGTCGTAGTGAACAGTATGTAATTAATATTCATGCAAGACTTGAACAAGGAATAGAGCAAGTGTTGACAATAAATACAGTAAGTAGATTGTAAAGCATATTTGAAAAGATATAATGAATGAAGTAAACCTTTGCATCAAAACTAGTGAACCTCCCATTCACTTTCAACAAAAACACCAAGTGAACATACCATTCAACTTCCAACCATTTCACCATCCACACATTTTTATGAAAACTCTATACCTCGTGTGAAATCCCCAGTCATTGTCCATAATCGGGGACATGACTGTTCGAACAGGTTTTAACACTCTGCAGAGGTTGTACATCTTGACCTACAAGAGATAATTAGCTTATAATGCTACCCATGACACGCTTCCTTGGGCGACTAAGTAATTACCATACGGCCTTTACTATATTCTGTCTTAACCCAGTCATGTCCGCTAAGGTTTCAACACTGAATGGCATCACACCTAGACAGGGACCCCCCCTCTTGCGCCATGTCAGTCTACATCCCTCCTGGAACCCACAACACTTGGCAATTCCAAATTTAAGATATTGCAAATTAATCAGCCAGATCCATCCTATATTAGATATGTGGTTGTACGATATGGTCTAGTTCAATGGTGCACAAGATTAAGTCCTTAGTATTTACCCAGGTGAGACTACCTCATCCCCAATGTGAAAACGACACCTCCTTTACTGCACGATCACTCGCCCGAGCATGAAGCCATTTTGTTTAACTAAAACCAATGACAATCACTACCGTGGCACACAACTTTTACAACAGTGGTATTACACCACAATTTCATATCTCATTAAGTCAAATTAACATCATTGATCATGTGAATATGAGACCATCGTACCACTAAGCATGACTAAGCATATCTATGTCAGTCCATATTAGTACTACAATTATGTCCAACTAATAATGACCATCCAATGGTGACAATGGATACATGGCATTCAAGATAATTAAGGTGACATAATGTCAAGTAGGTAATTAGCTACTCCCAGAAATAGTTGATATAAAAGTAGCATGCATGTTGGTATAAAACAATATACTTTTGCAAACATAGGTTCAATATGATCAAAGGACTACGACTTGCCTTGGCCTTGCTCAGTTACCACACTCGTATTCAATTCTTGCTCTTGCTTCATGGAAATCGTTGTTTAAACGAGAGAGAACGAACGGGACAAATAAATTCAAAAGAAATTCAAATAAAATCCAAAATTAACAAAATCAGCATTGGAAGAAAGAACTTGATTTAGATGAATTGAGAAACTTGAACGGGCTGAATCTAAGTTCAAACGAAGGGGAACGGGCTTTCAACAGATTTAGTTCAAAGAAATTGAGAGTGAAAACATGATTTTTGGAATGTTCTTTTGCAAACATAGGTTTAATATGATCAAAGGACTACGACTTTCCTTGACCTTGCTCAGTTACCACACTCGTCTTCAAATCCTGCTACTGCTCCATGGGAATCGTTGTCTAAACGAAAGAGAACGAACGAGACAAATAAATTTAAAAGAAATTCAAAATTAACAAAATCAAACACTGGAAGAAAGAACTTGATTTAGATGAATTTAGAAACTTAAACGGGCTGAATCAAAGTTCAGACGAAGGAGAGCGGGCTTTCGAAAGATCCAGTTCAAAAAATTGAGAGAGAATGGGATTTGTGGAATGTTCTTTCTAAAGGAAATTCCGATTATTGCGTTAGCAAGGGAATTGAATTTCGGTCAGAATTATTTTCTTAAAAGAAAAAGGACTTTGGTTGTTGACATGTGGGACCATGGTCTATAGACCGAGTCCACGAACAAGGCTTACGTTCTACGATGAGCTGGGTTCATGGAATAGGAATCGAAGGTGGGGTCGATTTGGCATTGATTCGGTTCACGGTGAACCAAGTCCACGCACCGATTGGAGCCCTCGGGTGACACGCAGTTGCTAATGCGGGCGACGATGCTGAGGTGCAGGCGAGGTGGTGGCAACCATGTTGGCTTCGACGGCGGCGGTGACTCTGGGATCGAGGGTCAACGGCAAATGGCGGCATGACAGTGACAGCGGGTTGGGTAGAGGAGATGACGGTGAAGCTGGTTGGTGGCACGCAGAGACCAAAGGAAGACGGGATGAATGACTTCGAGCTCAAAGCGGTGGCGACCTACGGGCTTCGGTGAAAAACCCGGTGACGGCGAGGTGGCGACTTGAAGCTCCAAACTCGGTGGTTTCAAGGCGAATTTCGAGGCAGCGGCTAGGGTTTCGAGGGTGGCGCGATGTGAGATGCGAAAGCAGGAGGTCGGGTGGGGTTTTAAAGGCGACAGAGGTAGAGTTCGAGGCGAACACGGCGGTGATGTCGTGTCAGAGACGAAGACGGAGACGACGTGGCTGTAAGATCGAGGTGGCCGACTAGAGGGGGGGTGAATAGGCGGTTTTAAAAATCTTTCGCGCTAAACCAATATATAAATGCGGAAGCTAATAGCGAATTGGTTTTGTACAATTAAAACCTAAATCAACTAGGCTCAACTAAGTGCACCAACAATACAAGAGAGCAATCATACAATGATATATAAGCAATTAAAGCATGCAATGTAAATCACTCAAAGTAAAGCACAAGATAAAAACAAGATGGACACACTTATGTTTTACCGTGGTGTTCGGAGACTTGCCGGTCTCCCCTAATCCATGTTGAGGTAAGCCCAACCACGTTGGACCGGCTCCACTAATTAAGCCAACACCTCCGAGGTAAGTCCAACACTTGGACCGGTTCCAAACCGAATCAACACCTCGCTCCACTAGAGTTGCTCTTCCTCCACTCCGGAGATGGCGAGCACCAAACCACTCACAACACGCCGGGCCTTCTCACAAGCTTCTTGAGAAGATCACCGGTCACGACGCCTCCACGCCGTCTAGGTGTCGGCAAACACCAAGAGTAACGAATCCAAACTTTCACTTGAACTAATCAAGTGTCAACGCTCACGTGGATACACAATCCACTACCTAAGGCAACACATGCACTCAGGGTTTACTCTCCAAGCTCACCAAGTGCAACACATGCACATAAAAGAGGAGAGGCTTGCTCTTAGCTCAAGAGGCTCAAAGGATGTTCACAATATCACCAGCAACCTCTCCCATCCGGCCAAGGTGGCTATATATAGCCCACACACAAAAACTAGCCGTTGGGAGATAAACCCCTGAAAAATCAGGGAAATCGGAAGTTCCGCAATGTATCGGCCGGAACTACCGCACCTTAGAGAAGCTCAGCAACGGCTATTTCAGACGAGAAACTAGCCGTTTGAATTTTAGTGCGGAACTACCGCCAATCAAGTTGCGGAAGTTCCGCACAACACATAGCGGAACTACCGCACCTCCAAATTTTGGCTAAGTCCCAAAATGGTGCTTCTCTAAAAAAAAACGTTCCGCCGAATTTCCGGAGCTTCCGATAATCGGAACTTCCGCACTTACAATGCCGGAACATCCGATTATCCTGACAGAGCACATCAACGACTTTTTCAACAACTTCAAATGCAAAATACATTTGCCAATTGACAAGCCATGCCGACAAGGATCAATAGCACGATTCCTAACAAGTTGCAAAACACATTTGCCAATTTTTAGAATCATACCACAAGGAAAAAGGTACATGGACTTACACCATTTGCAAAACACATTTGCAAACTTAAGTCACACGCTACAAGAAATCAAACATGAGCATCAACTATTTGCAAAACACATTCGCAAATAATAGCATCATGCTACAAGGCTAAGGTGCATGGACTTCAACCATTTTGCAAAACACATTTGCAAAATATAGTCCTATACTACAAGGATTAAATGCATGAGCATCGGCTATTTGCAAAACACATTTGCAAATAATAGCTCCATGCATAGATGAGCTAGAGCAAACACAATTAGCTATCAACACATGACTAACTCATGCTACTAGTCAAGACCACTCTTAATAGTACGGCAATCCTATACTAGCAATTCGGTCTTCCAACCAAACACCAAGACCGGTAAAAGACTAGGGACACATCCTTAGCCCTAGCTAGTCATAAATTTGCCTTGCACATCAACACTTCAAGTCCGGGTCTTTGACTTTGACAATCATCAACACATGATGATTTCTTCACTTCGGGATCTTGTCTTAAACATCATCAACACATGATGATTTCTTCATCCCGAGTCTTCACATGCATCAACGCATGATGCATTCCTTCACTTGACCTCCATCAACACATGATGGGTCTTCTCTTGACTTGATGTGCATCAACACATGATGCATCCTTCACTTGAATCTCGACTTGATGATTAACTCATGATCATCCCAAGTCTTCATTATCCTGGAACATGACCTGTATATCCAACTCATGGAAAATGTTAGTTCCACAATATTATTATCATTAATTACCACACCATACCATTAACTCATAATGGTGGGACAAGATACTCTTTTCCTCTTTGGTAATTGATGATAACCACTTAATTACTCATAAATTGAATGATGATAAATGAGAGAACAAATTGAGTATATATCAACTACACAAGTTATATATATACTCTAACTTGAGTATACAAGAACTACACAAGTTCTATATACTCATAATCATGAGTATACAAGAACTACGCAAGTTTTGTATACTCAAACGGATTTGTTTCAAAGTAAAGATCCCAAATGTATGTGGAGAATGGAATATGAATCAATACTACTGAAACCACAAAATATAGAATAAAATTCCCCCTAGATGTGTGCATACACAAATGTGTAATAAGATCATATGCACATATTCAAGTTTAGCTTATGGTTGAGTTCAATCCTATATTTTGGATCCGAGGAATGCAACAATATATAAGATTAAGATGTCGATTGCATACCTCATTGAATTTCACCTTTATATCCAAATGAGACTACACAAGATATTACTAGATAAAAGAGTTAGTCTCATATTTGGATTTGTCATTAATCACCAAAACAATCCATTAACTCATAATGGTGGGTCTAGATCTTTCAGCGGCTCGGGTGGAGGCAGAGGCGGAGCTGGGCTGGGCTGGTGGAGGAAGAGCTGGGCCATGCGAAGAGAAATTGAATGGGTTGGAAAAAAGGAATTCGGCACAAAGATTTTTAGGACTTTTAAGGATTTTCGAATTTCAAAAAGGAGACAAATCAAATCACACTCAAAGAAATAGAAAATGAACTCAGAAAATTCTCTGGAAATTCTCTGGAACAGGAGGAACTCAAATAAATAGGTTTTGAATTTAACTGATGTTTAGATTATTCACATTAAATGGTTTTAATTTCTAAAAATTCAGTTTATGCCTTAATTAATTCAAAAAAATCATATGGTTATTTCAAAGGTTGCAAAAGAACACGAAAATTGGGATGTTACAGCCCGCCCGGTAGCAAGGGCCTCGGGGGCGGCGTCGGTTGCGGCTGGCGCGTCGAGAGGAGCGGCGCGGCCAGGAGTGTAGGCACCGACCGGATGGAGGAGCTCAGGGTTGGGGCTCGATGCGGCGGCGGCGCAAGCTTAAGAGCAGAGGAGCATCTGGGCCATGGCGGCGAGATCCGGCTTGGGCGCACGGATTCGGCGCGGTTGGTGGGGCGACGCGCGGACCAGAGGAGGTGCTCGGGCACGAGGCAAAAGAACAGAGGAAGGGCGCACGAAACAGAGGAGCGAGACGACGTTGGCGGCCGAGGAACGGAGACGGGGTGGTGGCTAGGTGGGATCTTGGGCTAGGGTTTCCATAGCTCTGATACTATATTAGAACGAACCCTTGATCTATTTGAATGAACCAAATGCTAATATAACATGTACATGGTAGAGCAATACGCAAAGAACACACTAAGTTTTATACATATCTGACACTATTTATGCCATATCTTGCATAATTGCTCTACTAAGATGATTAATGTGAAATATAGTGTGTATTTTTTTTAAAAAAAGAACTGTTTTTTAGGTCAGTATTTCTGTTAGGATAGTGTTTGCTGAAACACTTGTTTCAATGAGATTTAGAAATTTTTGGTTATTTTGAAAAATAGTCAACTGGCTTTTTTAAGTTTTATGAAAACTTAGTATAGCTTATTCTCATTTTAGCGGTGCTTCATCCTTTGTTGGGACATGACAAGGAAGATAACAAATTTGAACCTGGAATTCATGCTAGCAACTGCACCCACATACACTTTATTTCAGCTGCAATTTTCTTTTGAGAGAGTACGGATGGTTTATACTGTAGTATCTGTTTTTTTAATAAAAAAACTAAGATTTACAAAAGAGAATCCCAAAAGCGTAAAAATGGAAAGAAGCTAAGACACTTAATAGAACGCTGTGAGGACGTGAGGTTGTGACGTTATCTTTCAGTGGCGTTTCTTCCTGATGATTTTTGCGGAGTTTACACACGTTTGATCTGTAAATAGAGCCCTTATTCGAGATACGTTGTTGGTATGAGAAATTGGCATTTCAAGAATTTGAGCCTTGCTGGAGTCCTCATTTACTGTCGAAAAAGAGTTGAAGGACTACTTTTCAGTAAAGTCGAGCTTCCGTCTATTTACGTGTGTTTTTGTCGTTCCAGGTATCTAGTTCCCAGAAGCCTGTAGTTGGCCTACGGTTATATCTGGAGGGTAGGAAATGCAATCGGTTGGCCATCCATGTTCAGCACCTCTCTAGTGTCCCAAGCATGCTTGGAGACTCGATTGCATCTTCAATGACAGAGTGGCGTGAGTCCGAAGACACTGACCCAGGGTACATCGAGGCCATCCAGTGGAAGAGTTACTCGTGTGTTTGTACATCCGTTGTCGACTACAACCCTGAGTGGCATAAGATTGTTTCTGGTGGAGTTTTCATCGTCACCGGTGCTCAGCTCATCACAAAGGGAACCTGGTCAAGGAAGGTGCTCCATCTTCGGCTCCAATACACGCACATCCCAAACTGCTCTATACAGAGAATCGAGTGGACCCAAGGGCCGGCAGCATCTCAAAAGGGCAGCTTCCTGACGACAATAAGCACAACTTTGAGCTCTCCGTTCAAGCAGCGTGACGCGCATCCTGCCCAGAAGCATGAGCCGGCACAGCTGAATTCAGGTGTTTACCCTGATGGCCCGCCTGTCCCGCTTCTGTCAAAGAAGCTCCTGAAGTTCGTCGACATGTCGGAGGTCGTGAAGGGGCCGCATGATGTTCCCGGGCACTGGCTGGTGACTGCTGCGAAGCTTGTCAAGGAAGGGGGGAAAATCGGGTTGCATGTAAAGTTTGCCCTGCTCAACTATGATCAGCTGGATGAGAGTATCATGAGCTGATCGTTGTGAATACCGCAGCTTGCTGATATTTGTAGATTTGAGGATTTTGGAAGCAGCACTAGGATAAGAATTTGTTATTGATTTTTTTGGCCTATAGAAAGTGTATAGAGGACAGACAATAAACCAACGAGCACTGTATTGACAATGCCCCATTCATTTTCTTGCTGTGTAACAAGAGTCTCTGCTTGTAAATTATGAGACGACTTCTTTTCTAGTGAGACATAGGTTATTGCTCCCATAAATTGGCTAAGAAACAAGGTGAGGTTAGTCCAAACGTGTTGCAAGGAATTCTTGTGTGCGCACAAAATTCAAGCGCCTGTTTATCTGAAGATGAAACTTGGCTAGACAGACAGGTAGCTTATTTTGCGCAATAAGCTTCAGCCTTGTATCTACTAGAAGCATCTGAATAAGCTGCAAGAAGTGAAAATATTTTTGGGTACTTGGATGGCATTCCCATAGGGTCATATGCTCCTACAAACTCATAAGAGCCCACACTACCATTCCAAAAATTTTGGTACATTCTCCGTACAACGTCGCAAGGAAAATTGTTTGTTTTGCCCGTAGAGCATTTCACCTTGAAGCATTACCGATGCTCTTAGGATGTCCTCTCAGAAAACACTCTGAAACTCCTACACTTTCATGTTAGAATTTTGGCTCGGTCTTAGCTTCCCTCAACAGTAATCACCAATCGAATTTCAAATGCCTGAAGGAAATTTTATGCCCAAACCAAAGATTACCTCATTAATTTATTCGCGAACGTTTTTATTTCGATTTTATGCCAGAAACAAAATGGTTCATGTCATTGCATCTAAGTACCTAGCTACTGGTCCGCACTAAATACAGACCCCTTTGAAGTTTAATTAGAATTGTATATATGGCAACATGGTTCACCAAAAACAGAAGCTGATGCACAGAGAATAGGGGTGCAATCGGATATTAGTTATCCAAAATATTCCATTATTGAATTCGATAAAAACAAGAATGTAAACAGTTTACGTTTTCCCCTTTGAGTAACAATATATTTTCTATTAATTCGAGTTCGTGCTTGAGTCCGTCTTAAATATATGGATGCAAACATGGTTTTGATTTTTTTTATATTAAAATTAACAATAATTTACACTATATAAGTCCACATCTGAATTCAACTTATATTCAATGCAGTGTGAAACACTATACCTTAATTTAGTTGTTATGATGGTTTGTCATGTTCCATGTGAGTTCATAAGGTTCTTGTTGTCTAATTAACTAACGTACAACTTACATGAATGTCCGAATCCGACCGAAGCGAGCTAATAGTCGGTTCGAAATCGTATCATGTACACGTATAAGTTGTATTTGAATCCAATGTAGCCCGTCGACCAACTCACCACCGCCGCCGGCCTTCCCCAGCTCGGCCGCGTACCGTCGCTCGAACGCTACCGCGGCGGCCAGCCACGTCGGCGCGTTGGTCGCCCACCCATCCGGGTCGGCCCGTCGGCTCCAGGATCTCGTCGCGGGCCTGTCCTGCCAGGCTCGTCCTGCATGGTGGCCGACGCGAGGCGGACCGGGCTGCCGTCGGCCGTCGGCCGCCGTGCCGCGGGCGCCCGTCGCGCCTACGAGCGTGGCGTGGGGCGGCGGATAGGAGAGTAGGACGAGGAAGATGACAAGGGTGGAGATGGAGGCCGATGCCATGATTTTTCCCCCCTCTTATGATTTTTTACTATATTTTATTAGCATGTAAGAGTCTTGAAACTTTACCGGGATAAACTCTTACTAATACAATTTATGGCAGGTGTCTGACCCCTCACGATTTTTGACCCCTCACGACTTTTTACTACCTTTCATTAACACGTAGGAGTCTTAAAACTTTACTAGGACTAATCCTTTACTAATTTAATTTATGTTATTAAGTAATAGTTATGATGAAACTAAAAAGTCTATGAGTTAATTTGTGACACATAAACTTATCTTATGTAGTATCTAGATTCTATTTTGTTTCTAATTTTTTAGCTAGTATTGAGTCTAATTTGTATCGTAAAAGTGCATGATATTTTATCTTCCTGTATGTTTAGAGTTTGATCGAGCACTTCTTCCTCGTTTTGTGCTTCTGTCACACCTTCCATGGCTCGTTGAAGTGTGTATGTGCACCAAACTCAACTAAGCTTAAGTTATCATCCATCATGATCATTATTTATTTTCTATTGCTTTTTTATATATAAAGTTTTCTCCTAAGAAAACTTCTATTTTTTTAAGGGAAATTTGAGAATTTATCACTCCTAAGCACCTTGATTTAGGATTTATCACCTTTAAATTTCTACTTGAATAAGGAGGGGTAAATGCGTCTTTTCACAAAGGATTTTGGTGCAAAAAAATACTGGAATGCACTCGAGGTATCAAAATTATCAAGAAGAAACTTAAAGGTGACAAATCCTAAATCAGCGAGTGGCGGAGAGTGACGGTGTGATGCGAGAGCAGAGCGAACAGGGGTGGAGGTGGTTTTTGGAGAGGGTGTTTTTAGCAAAGGAAACAGATTGGCCAAAAGAGAAAATCCAATGGGGTTTGGGAATTTCTGAATTGGGCAAGAATTCAAACTTAAGTCAACAACTTCACAAATTTAATTTTTTCAGAAATTTTGGGTTGTTTCAACCTACCCCCTTTGTGTGAATCTCAACCTCGAGATTCACTCAAAGCTAGGGGACAGGTTGGGAAAACCATGTTGCACTTTCGATTCCTTTTTCCATGTTGCTTATTATGCTGTAAGATAAAGAAACTGAAAGGGTTGCTCCTGGATCAATTAAAAACCAGTGTTGATCTTGCATGAAGTAATAACATACTAACAATGACATCCGTGGCCTCTGCCGCTTCCTTGGTAGTAATATGAGTGATTTTGCCCTAAATTGGTCCTGTTGTTGGTCTTCCTCCTCCTGGGATCTGTCCCGGTCTTCTTAGTAGTTCTTAGGGTCGTAGCATACCTCCTTTGTTAGCTTGCATTGCTCGTGGCGTCTTGTTGATCTGTGGTTGACTCCTTGCTTGAGCTTTTGCTGCTTCAGGTGACATATTCCTCAAGAGATAATGGCCATTGAAATGGCATGGTTGTCCACAATGGTAGCAGTTTAATGATTTTTATGGACATTCCCTTTGGTAGTGATTTCCTACGCATGTGTGACACTGAACTATGGCTGGTCGACTCACATTGTATGTGTGACACTGAACTATGGCTGGTCAACTCACATTGTGTCGTGGTCTTGGATTGGGATTGGTAGGCGTTCTCTGCTAAAATCGTAATGGCGATGCTGCTATCATTTTTCCTCTGGGTGTACTTGATGAAGGTGTCATCTGCATTGCTCTTCTTTTTCTGATGTATTCTAATTCTCTTATGGCTTCTTCTGACATTAGTAGTTTATTCACCATAGCTGAAAGGTCTTTGAAATCAAGGGTCGAAATATGGAATTTCAGCGACTTTTGTAATCCTTCAAAAAATTCCTCCATCTTCTTTTCTTCAAAATCAACATCATTTGGGCTATAGCGTGCCAAGTAGTTCAATTGATGAAGGTACTCTATCACAGGCCCTCTTTATCTGAGAGCAAGAAACTCTCGGCGTTTAGCGATATATAATCACGCCCGTGGGAGCGTGTGCCTTATGAAATGTATCTTTGAATTTTACTGTGATACTGAAGGGATACGGGTAGGCTACGATAGCAACAATTCAAAAATTTACCACGTAAACTAGGAAGCCAAGCAAGAAGATGATCACAAATCATTACCACTAGACGTGCAGAGCAGCGCAAGAAGAGTTGAGCAGTCTGGTCCAACATAGAGCGTGTCGATGTAGTTGTCGTAGTCGATCGGCCAGCGTCCTCGCGAGTCGATCATCTCCTCCAGCAACATCTGTAGTTCCTTATGAAGATCGCATATCGTTATCAAGAGCAATAGCAATCGCAGTAGCGCCTCTACGGTATCCACACGTCCAGGGAAAGAACAACAGTACGCCTGTGTGCTAGCACCAAGTCGCACGACAGAGCTCTCAGGAAGATGGCGGCTAGGGTTTCGGTGGAGCAACTCACGTCAACTTGTATATCCTCTCTATCCCAATAGCCTCAAGCATCTCCTTATAAAGTGCCCATGACAGATTCTATTCGAACATATTTTGTTCCAACCCGTTAAGTGTGTGACCCGTTAGGTTTATGCGTAGTCGGTTGTGACTCGAAAACTCTTTCCGACCACGAGTCGTTAGCAGTTCCTAGCAAGACATAATGATTCCCGAATACACACAAATTATATCGGACGAACCTTAATGCAATATGATCAACGACTAGGTCCTCATCACTTACGACCAGGTCCTATCTCTATACGACCAGTTCGTATATGGTCATGACCAGTTCGTAACTCCTTACCACCAGGTTATGACCACTCCATGATTACGTTCGACCATTCTACGACTAGTCCGTAACTGATCGAAATAAGCGACCTACTCGTGTATTCTCCCTTTGCCTCACGATATCTAGTTGAACTCCAGGTGAGATATTATATCATCCATGGACTGTTCAATACTTTCTCGATCGAGTGTAGAATAACCTTATGTGGTCGAACTCTTCGACCACCAGTGGCATGACCATGCACTTTCTTTATCCGACCACATCGAGGGGCCCAGGGATATCTCTCCTGTTATGTTAGAAAGAGCAAATCCCATATCCGACCAGTCACATCCCTCCGCATGTTTCATAGCATGCCCGAAAGCTACCTTTATAACTACCCAGTTACGAGTAGCGTTTGGTAACCCCTAAGAGTGCTATTACACATGTAGGGAACCATGCTGATCTCAGGTCTAAGGATTATACATTAACATTGCTTGAGACCAGCTAATGACACATAGAATCATAACAATCTCAATAGTGTCTCAAGGTGGGTCTATCTAACCATATGTTCTCTAACATGTGTTCACATTATTGATTCGATATCCATATACCCATGACCGATGAAACATTGTTATCAACCAATACATGTGCTGGTCGTAGAGTAATTGGTGTTCCGACTAGTGACATCCGACCAATGATTCATTTAGAACGACATCATATAAGTTAAAGAGTTTCGCCATCAAGTCACATACTTGTTAATCTTTATAACCAATGATTCATTCAAGGAACATAATAACATTTATTCAAAAACTCATAAACATGGACGTGATACAATCATCTCTATGATTGCCTCTAGGACATATCACCAACATGTATATCTCTTCTAGGGTGGAGTGTTTGGTGATTCATCCACCATGCTGCATGTTGTCCCTGAAGTTGATGGGAAGCAAAAAGAGTGCTCTCGTTATCGTACATTGGATAGTATCTAACTTCCTCTCCATATCTCACATCCAATCATTGGCTTCTAGTGGTTCTGGTGCAACTAAGAATGTTGTATTGGTGATATGCCCTAGAGATAATCATAGAGATGATTGTATCACGTCTATGTTTATGAGTTATTGAATAAGTGTTATTCTGTTCCTTGAATAAATCATCTGTTATAAAGATTAACAAGTATGTGACTTGTTGGTGAAGCTCTTTTAACTTATATGATGTCATTCTAAATGTATCCCTAGTCGGATGTCACTTGTCGGAACACCAGTCATCCTATATACCAACACATGTATTAATTGATGACCATGTTTCACCGGTCATGGATATAAGGATATCGAATCAATAATGTGAACACATGTTAGAGAACATGGTGTTGAATTGACCTACTTTGAGATACTGCTGAGATTGTTATGATTTCATGTGTCATCAGTTAGTCTTAAGCAATGATGATGTATAATCCTTAGACCTGAGATAAGCATGGTTTTCTACATGTGTAAGAGTACACTTTAGTGTTGCCAAAGGCTACTCCATAACTGGGTAGTCATAAAGGTAGCTTTTGAGTATGCTATGAAATATGCGGAGGAATGTGACTGGTCGGATATGAGATTTGCCCCTCCTAACATAACATGAGAGATGTCTCTGGGCCCCTTGATATGGTCAGATAAAGAAAGTGCATGGCCATACCACTGGTGGTCGAAGAGTTCGACCACATGAAGTTATCTGACACTCGATCGAGAAAGTATTGAACAATCCATGGATGACATAATATCTCACCTAGAGTTCAATCAGATATCGTGAGGTAAAGGGAGAATACACAAGTTAGTCGTTCAGTTCGATCAGATACGGACTAGTCGTATAGAGATACAAGCTGGTCGTAGGCTGGTTGAATATGATCACTAAGTGGTCGAAACCTGGTCGTAAGGAGTTACGAACTGGTCGAGACCAAATATGAGCTGGTCATAGGCTAGTCGAAACCTGGTCGTAAGGAGTTATGAACTGGTCGAGACCAATAGGACCTGGTCTTAGATCATATTGCATTAAGGTTCGTCCGATATAATTTGTGTGTATTCGGGAATCGTTATGTCCTGCTAGGTACCACTAACGACTCGTGGTCAGAAAAGGTTTCCGAGTCACAACCGAACTACACATGAACCTATAGGGTCACAAACTTAACGAGTTGGAACAAACCAGTACAGATATGGTTCGTCAAATGTGTTCAGATAGGATCCATCACGAGCACTATACAAGGAGATATTTGAGGCTATTGGGTAGTGGGAAGTGGAGACGAGGATACATGATTTCTCCACCAAACCCTAGCTATCATCTTCTTGAGAGAGTCTTCCCGTACGAGTTGGTACTAGCACACAGGCGTACGACGTTCCTTCCCTGGATGTATGGATACCGTAGAGGCGCTACTGCGGTTGCTGTTGCGCTCGAGGACTATCCACGACTTTGCAAGGAAAGTGATCGATTGCTGGAGGAGATGATCGGCGGCGACTATGCTGAACGATTGACTACGTTGAATGATCGACTACGTTGGACGATCGACTACGACCACTACATCGATGCGCTCTTCGTTGGATCAGGCTGCTCCAACTCTTCTTCCTCAGCATTGTGTGTTTGGTGGTAATGATCTGTGATCTCTTGCTTGCAGTAGTATCCTGGTTTACATGGTAGAATTTTTAATTATTAGCTAGCATAGCCCACCTGTATCCTAACAGTGGTATCAGAGTTATCCTGCATAATTTTTTATCTAGATCAGTCGCATATACTAGACCATTCCCGAATTGAGTCCGTGCATAAACCTGAACCCACCAACTATCCAATTCGCAAGTCCAAACCAGTTTATTTTATTTTATTTTCAAAATCTTTTATAAACTCCCAGGACACACCAATGTCATAGACACAATTTACACAACATTTGAATTTTGACTGAAAATTCTGAAATCAAATTGTGGATATCGTGAGGATATGTGCACGATCTCAGGATGATGAGTCAATTGGCAATGGCGTTATTGGTTTGCAAAATCTCGCTGGTTTGTTCCAAGGTTTGTCAAAGCACCGGCGGTCTGATCAGTTGTTCGGCGGTCGATCGCAGGAGCAACCGACGCCATGGTGGCCGGTCCGACCGCTGATTTGAGATTTGGGTTTTGAGCCGGGCCAAAATAGGTTGTGTAGGCAAGTGAGGAGTCTCCGGATGTGGTCCCATCATTTTGGAGCTCCCAACAAAAGTTCTATTCGATTGAAATTTCCGAAAGGTTTGAATTTCTCGCTTGAATTTTGGCTAAGTCATTTGGACCGGTCCGACCGCCGCTGTGGGAGCGGTCCGACCGCATGAATCGGCGGACCGGCCTTGTGCTGGGCTCGACCTGCAATACTTGGAGATGAGCCAAGTGTGGCATTGAGTTTGTTCTGAGTGTGTTATTCTATGAACTTCAATGCTTTATTGATGTATATTGCATTGCGGAACTGACGTGGGTCAAGTTGTGAAGAACTTGTTCCCGGAAACGGTTTGTTTGTCTATTGTCGTGCGTATGGCTTGCGTGTCAACGACGCTAACGGTGAGTGGATCGACTACGCTTGGAGAGCTGAGGTCCAGAACGATCAGGGATACCGGGTGAGGTTTTGTGACTCAAGCATGGTGCAGAATGGACAAGATGGATCGAACGGGTGATTCGAAACAGCTGGTTGGATCAGGCGGTGCGGATATCGATGCGAGTCTCTGGGAGTTTCCGATGGGATTCGGACAAGAGAGGCTTGGCGTCGATGGGAACCGCTGATCAACCTACACGTGGTGAAGCAGGCGATTGCTTCAAGTGTTATTTGTGTGTGGGTCCCATGTGTAAGAGACCCAAAAAGGGAAACCCTAGCTCTCTAGTATAAATAGGAAGGGGAGAGGTGGAAAACCTAAGCAAGCATTCATTTAGCCCCCTTCTTCCTTTTTCTAGGGTTTGGAGGAGAGGAGAGGAAAACTAGGGTTTGGAGTGTGCTCCTTGTTGAGCTCTTGCCCTCCTTGTGGAGAGGCTTTGTAAGCATCTATTGTGGATGAACAATCTTGTGATGCTTAATTGAAAGATCAATTGCTCCCTTTGTGTTCTTCTCTCTTTTGGATGTTTTTGGTGCTTCCTTGATTCAAAGGTTCATGCTTGGTCTCTTGGCCTACTTTACCTTGCTTTGATGTGTGGGATTACTCCTAGAGTCATCTAGATCATCAAACCCCCACAAGCAAGTCTTGAATCAAGTTTTTCTCATTTCTAGGGTTTGAGCACCTCTTTGTTAAAATCTCGAGAGATCGATTCTGCGAAGTGGATCTGACGGATCGTCGCTAGAAATAGGTCTCTAATATCATTAGGGAGGTGTGCTAGAAATTTGGTCAAGTTTTATTGGTTGAATCAAAAGTTGGATAAAATTTCGTTTTGGATTTGGGTGGAGTTTTTCAGTACTGGACTCTACCGGTCCGACCGGCCTTACAACGGCGGTTCGACCGCCTGTATTCAGACCGCTGGGTTGGCGGGTCGAACGTTGCCCACCGGTCCGACCGCTAGTTAGTTGCCGGTCGGACCGCTCCTTGACCGCCGGTCCGATCGCCGTGGTAGCCTGTCAGACCGCCGTGTCCAGTGAAGAACATTGAGTTCTTTTCTCCTTTTGTGTCGTGTGCTTGAGGGGCTTATCAAATTCAACACAAGGCTTCCGTTGTGTGCTCACTGAACTTCTTAGCTCTCATAGCTAAAGGAGTAAAGTACGTGTTGGTTTTGATTTAGGCGAGAAAGTTTTAAAGCGCCTATTCACCCCCTAGTCGCCTTCCGGTCCTACAAGTGGTATCGAGCCTGCTAGCTCTCTTCTATAGATCTTAACCGGTCTTTGGAGCCATGGCGATCGACAAGTACTCAACCAAGCCACACATTTTTGAGGAGTTGACTTTGCATACCGGAAGGCTCGTATGCAAGCGTATATCGAGGCTCAAGGGCACGCTATTTGGCTAAAGGTGAAAAACCCTTATGTCGTGCCACCGATGACGATACGATCACTCCGCATGTGGAGGCCAACAAAGAAGGCTCTAATTATTTGATCCAAGGCCTTAGTCGATCCGAGTTTGAGCGTGTTGCTCACTTGCGGTCGCTTCACGAGATCCGCGACACTTTGTGATTATCACGAAGGGTCCACCGCGATCAAGGAAGTGAGATGAACCACTCAAAAGGTTTACTCAAGATCGAACAAAGGCCCGTGAGTCTTTGGATGAGCCGGGGGAAGATTCTCTAAAATTCTTCATGATCTCCGCACCGTTGACTTGATATTTTCTCGAATCAAAATGCACGCCACCTTCGGGTGCTCTTGATGTGAAGGTCTGGGTATGAAGATCACTTCCATCAATGACAACATCACATGAGTGAGCTTACCATGGATAAGCTCTACTCGAGGTTGAAGACGCATGAGATTGACTTTATCTCGCCTCCCCAAGACAGAGTCGATGGCTTTGGTGGTCGACAAATCCAAGGGTTGCTCTTCCGATTCTCTTGATTGTAGCTCATCCGCTTTTCATTATCTCGCTTTACATTCTTTGAGTGATGAGCAACTTGAGAAATTGCCCGAGGATGACTTAGCCCTCCTTTCCACCAAATTCACAAGAGCGCATAACAAGGTGAGAAATAGGAGGAGGAGTGGACCTATCACGTGCTTCAATGTGGTGAGCCAAACCACATTCGCTCCAAGTGCCCTGTGCTAAAGGGCAAGGAGGAGAAGGAGACAAGAAGACATCCCGGAGAGGATGCAAACCCAAGAAGACAAACTATCGGAAGTTTGTCACCGGTCCTTGCCGCTCTTGAGAATGTTAATATGAGCGATGTGGATTCGGAACGGAGGACGGCGAGAGTGATTCTCGTGGCAAGAAGAAGGCGCATGACTTCACCCAAGATGTGTTTCATGGCCAAGAACACCACGACAATGATTCCTCCAAAGATGAGGATCCTTTTAGTGATCCCGATGAGGTATGCCCTTCTATTGCCGATATGAAAAGGGCTTTGGTGCTTGTTGAATGTAAATTGCATAAGCAAGTAAAAATGATTAGGAAGGTGACATTATGATTGATAATTTGAATCTTGAAGTTGTTAGGCTTAAATCTATCAATCCTGCGATATTTGTGATTCTGCACTAGCTTGCTTAACGATTTGACAAGCTTGAAATCGCTCATTCCTCCATCACAAATCAACTAAAAGATGCTCTCGATGAACTAGAATCTTTCAAGTCTAGATCTGCTTGTTTAGATGTCATTCCTCTTGATGTGACTGCCATGGAAGCTATCCCTTTAACTTGCTCTAATTGTGCCTTGCTAGAATTAAAATTGGATAGTTCCTTAAAAGAATTGCAAAAGTTTGATGCTAGTCACACATGCTCTCATTGTAAGGATAATAGGATTAAGATGCAAGAGATGACAGAAACATTGATTTACTCTAGAGTTGCATCTTGTGAAAATTGTCCCAAGCTTACAATTGAAATTGAAGCCTTAAACAAGACCCTGGAAGAAAAGGCTAAAATTGAAAGATCCATGTCCTTTACTGCTTCTAAAAAGGTTATTGATTCTAACTCTTGTGTTTTGAATGTCAAGTTGAAACCATGGTTAGTCAGATACAAGAGGCTTTTAGAGTCAAGTTTAAGGAGCAGTTGAGTAGGATTCAGGAATCCTACTGTGTGTCTTGTGAGGCTTTCAAAGTGGAAGTGGCCCTTCTTAAGAGTAAGCGCAATGAGGTAATCAAGTCTAACAAGTGTACTAGATGTGAGGAGTTAATGAAAGAGAATGATTACCTCAAGGTGACTCTTGAGAAATTTTCAAGTGGGAAAAAGAAACTCAACATGATTCTTGATCAATCCAAGGTGAGCGTGAAAATAGTGGTCTAGGTTTCAACCCCTAGAGCATTCCAAGAAAAACCCACCTAAGATTGCTAGAGTTGTGAAGAATGGTTTGTTTGAGCTAGAACCTCCTAAGCCATCCGGGTTGTTTTCAACCCGTGGTTTTGCTCAAACTCTTTCTCGCAAGAAAGGTGCTTTCACTCATTCTCGCATGCACCCTCAAAAGGTCCAGACCATTGCACCTTCAGAAGAAAGAAGGCCATACTGTTGAGTTCTGCTCCGAGAGCAAAACTTGAGAGAAAAGAGAGGATGAGCGCCCTAAGATCCATTAGAGGAGTCCTTCTCCGGATGTAGTCTCTAGAGCTAGGCACTGCTTATCGCACCACACATAGGCCTAGATTTGTAGAGAACATAGTAGACTCTTTTGATGGGTCTAGGCAAGATGTTGGATTAGGACATCGTGAGGAGAGACACCTGTAGCACCTAGACGGGGAGTATCGATCTTTGGTAGATCGTTTGAGAGGTCTAGGTGGTTCTCATGTGCATTCTTATGATTTTATTCCCGATCATGTTTCAGCTATTTCTATCTTCTGTTCCCGGACATCGTGCTTCTCAAGATCGGATTCCTCGCTCATTTATCACTAACCCCAAAGATCGAGGCACGGATGTTTTCTCGATTGTGCCTTTTAGGTCCGTCTGTGCGAGGAAGGAGGACAAGTGGCTTGTTGACTCGGGTGTTCTCGACATATGACCGAGATTCTAGATGGTTCTCCTCCTCACACGCATCCGCAATGAATTGATTACATTTGGGGATGCTTCTACCGACCGTGGATCAAAGGGCACCGTGTGCGCGTCAACGACAAGTTCATGCTAAAAGACGCCGCTTGGTGAGTAAGTCGAGGTATAATCTTCTATCTGCTTTCACCGCTTGATGAGGGTCTAGAAGTGAGGTTTAAGAGAGGTGAGTGCAGAGTTCTAGATTCCTCGGTGAGCTTGTTTTTGAGATCTCCGGTTTGAGAAGATTTTCGTGCAAATTTCAAAGATTTCTTCTGCTTCTAGTCCCTAGGTGTCTTGTAGCCTCGATTCTCATGACCTTGTTTTGTGGCATCGTAGACTTGGGCATATAGGTTTTGATCATTTGTCTAGAGTCAGTTGCAAGGACTTGATTAGAGGTTTGCCTAGGTCAAGGTCGCAGAGATCTTGTGTGCTCACCTCAGACATGGTAAGATGGTGTCCGCTTCCCACCCACCTCTTACTTTGGTAATGACTGATGGACTGTGACGCCTTCTTCACTTAGATACAGTTGGTCCTTCTAGAGTTCAGTCAGCTGGTGGGAAATGGTATGTGCTGGTGGTTGTGGATGATTACTCCAGGTATTCATGGGTTTATTTTCTTACTTCTAAGGACGAAGCATTTGGATTCTTTAAAGATTTGGTCCTTAGAATTGCTCATGATATACCGGAGCCTTGAGAGCCATTAGGAGTGATAATGGGACGAGTTCAAGAATTCTTCTTTTCTACCTTCTGTAGGGAATTGAGCATCGCTTTTCTTCTCCTAGAGTTCCTCGTGAGAATGGTGTTGTAGAAAGGAAGAACAGAACCCTTGTAGAGATGGCTCTGACCATGCTAGATGAGCATTCTACTCCTAGGAGATTTTAATGAGGCGATCTCTACTGCTTGTTATATCTCCAATAGGGTTTTCTTGAGATCTGTGGTTGGGAAGACTTCTTATGAGCTTAGATTTGGTCATTCTCCAAAGGTCTCTCATTTCAAGATTTTTGGTTGCAAGTGCTTCATTCTTAAACATGGCAATCTTGATAAATTTGAGTCTAGATGTTTTGATGGCATATTTCTTGGATATCCTGCTCATTCTCGTGGCTATCGTGTTTTTAATGTTGATACTAACAAAATTGTTGAGACTTGCAAGTCACTTTTGATGAGGCTAGTCCCGTACTAGACCCGATGCTTGTGTACAGTGTTTCAAACTCAAGAAAGCATCTTCGTCGATGATGATTCTCGAGGATGAAGACCCAAACCATCCTCCTGCTACCTCGAGAGGGTGGAGAGCCTGCTACTTACTACTTCATGTCACCGAGCAAACCGCCTCCTATCCCCACCGACGATCCGAGTGGCTCTGCTCCTACCTCCACAACTCATGGGGTAGAGGCCACTCGCACCAGAGCACCTCTTCGCATTCAAATGACAACATCCTCCCGAATGATGATTGGGGATCTTCAAGAGCGAGTCACTCGCCTGTGTTTATTTCTTCCGATTCCCATGCACATTCTCGCTTTGTCGCTTCTTTTGAACCCCGAGATATCACCCATGCCTTATCCGATGCCTCTTGGGTCAATGCCATGCATGAAGAGCTTGAAAATTTTGAAAGAAACAAAGTCCGGTTTTTAGTTGAGCGACCTTCCGATTCTCATGTTATTGGAACAAAATGGGTTTTTAAAATAAGCAAAGTGAGGATGGATTGGTTGTTCGCAATAAGGCTAGACTTGTTGCTCAAGGTTATTCCTGTAGAGGGCTTAGACTTTGAGGAGACTTTTGCTCCAAAGAGCTAGATTGGAGGCCATTCGCATTCTTTTAGCATTTGCAACATCCAAGGGTTTCAAGCTTTTTCAAATGGATGTTAAAAGTGCTTTCTTGAATGGCTTCATAGAAGAAGAGGTCTTTGTCAAGCAACCTCCGGGTTTGAAAATCAAAATTCCCAAACCATGTTTTTAAACTCTAAAGCCTCAGATGGATTGAAACAAGCTCCTAGAGCTTGGTATGACAGCTTAAGAGTTTCTTGCTTGAAAATGATTTCAAAATGGGAATGGTTGATAAAACCTTGTTCACTCGTGCATGGCGTTGATTTCTTGTTGGTTCAAATATATGTGGATGATATTATTTTCTGTGGTTCCTCTCATGCTTTGGTGTCTAGATTTTCGATTCTATGAGCAAAGTGAATTCGAGATGAGCATGATGGGAGAGTCGACATTCTTCCTTGGTCTTCAAATCAAGCAATCAAAGAAGGCACCTTCGTCCACCGTAGTAAGTATACAAAGGACCTTCTTCTACGCTTCAATATGGGAAGCGAGAGGCCAATGTCTACTCCCATTGCAACAACCACCGTGGCCGGACCACGATGAGGATGGAGAGTCCGTGGACCGTAAGGAGTACCGCAGATGATTGGCTCTCTCTATCTTACAAATACGAGGCCGGACATACACCCGCCGTATGTCCGTGCGCCGATTTCGTGCTTCCTCGTGCTTCTCATCGTCAAGTCACGCAGATCTTCGTATCTTCAAGATACGCTTGATTTTGGACTCGTATTCTTCTTCTTGGCTCTTTCAATTCGAGCATTTTCGATCCGATTTCACGGTGTAGAGTTGATAGGAAGAGTACTTCGCACTTGTCATTTCTTGGGCACATCTCTTGTTTCTTGGTCTTCTAGAAAATCTTACATTGACTGACCGAGGTCGAGTATGTAGCCGCCGCTGGTCGCTCTCGTGTTCTCTGGATTTTATCCACGCCATGGGACTATGGGTTATCTTTGGGAAGTGTTCCTCTTTTCGTGACAACACTTCGCAATTAATATTGCCAAAACCCGATTGCAACATTCCAGACTAAACACATTGATATTCGATTTCATTTTCTCGAGAGATCATGTTGAGAAAGGTGATGTTGTGCTTCATTTTGTAGAGTCCGAGCAACGACTTTATTTTCACTAAGGCTCTTGATTCTTCTCGCTTTGTCGCTAAGTTAGGAGTTATTAGTCCTATGAGGGGAAGTTGCTATTCATTGTATCATAATGCATGTTTCTAATGGAATTATTATATTTGTTTTCATATTTTATTCAAACTATTTTTATGGCACAGCTTTATATCCTAGATTTGTATCTACTAGTTTTGCTCTAGTGATCCGCTTATGATTCTCGCCATGTCTTACAAGTTGAATTGAGTCTTGACCTTATTTTGAGATGGAAAATGAGCTTTTATCTTCTTAAGTCAAGCAAAAGAAAAGAAAAATTTCGTATGAAAAACCGATCTCATGAACTCGTTTTGGATGACCTAGATCATTCTTTTAAGCTTATCGCTTGAGATGGTCGCGCAAGGCTTGAGATCTAGCAGCTTTGCTTCAAAAGAATTTTCTTAATGCTCAAAATGCCTCAACTCTTGTTTTGAGTCTCTTTTACTTATAGACATGGCTTGACTCATTTTTGGTTGCTTTTAGTGAATCTATGACATTGAGCAACCTGTATAAAGGATGATTGAATATAGGCTTCTCCTTATATGGCTTGGTATAATACTACATGTATAATGGTCATTGCTCCTTTTACTAAAGCAAAATAAAGTCATTCCTTCATGCTCTTTCTTTTCATGCATCTTGATGAATTCATTGTCAAAGGGGAGAAAGATTGTGAAGAAAATGTCATTGGAGCTTTTGGTTTCATACATAAAGATTGGTTTCATAATTAAAAAAAAACAACCTTTTGAAAATTTATGATCATGGTGAGTTGAGCTTCGGGTAATTTGATTTGAAATTGAAGAATACTCACAATGATCAATCAAATAGAACAATGTGCCTTTCATTTGGACCTAAGTGAGATTTTTGGCTACTGAAATTTGAATTCTTTTGAATGCCTTATTCACTTGCTTACACTATAATTTAGGCTTTTTGTTGCTTATGGAAAGTTGTGCCTTTAATAGAAAAACCACATTTTCTTGAAAATTGCCAATGTGTTCATCAAGGGGAGATTGTGGATATCGTGATGTGTCATGATGAGTCAATTGGCAATGGCGTTATAAAAATCTCGCTTTTCGGTTTGCTCCAAGGTTCGCATCGCGCCCGTCGACGGTTGTTCCGGCGGTCACGATCGCCATGGAGCGAATCCGACCGCCATGGTGGCCGGTCCGACCACGATTTGAGATTTGGGTTTTGAGCCGGGCCAAAATAGGTTGTGTAGGCAAGTGAGGAGTCTCTGGATGTGGTCCCATCATTTTTGAGCTCCTACCAAAAGTTCTATTCGATTGAAATTTCCGTAAGGTTTCGAATTTCTCGCTTGAATTTTGGCTGTCATTTGGACCGGTCCGACCGCCGCTGTGGGAGCGGTCCGATCAAGATGAAATCGGTCGGACCGCCTGCTTGAGGGGCTTATCAAATTCAACACAAGGCTTCCGCTGTGTGCTCACTGAACTTCTTAGCTCTCATAGCTAAAGGAGTAAAGTACGTGTTGGTTTTGATTTAGGCGAGAAAGTTTTTAAAGCGCCTATTCACCCCCCCTAGTCGCCTTTCCGGTCCTACACAAATAATTTTGGGTCTAAGCATGACTAAGCATAATTTTTTCTAAAATATTATAATTCAAACTATTGCACAAACTAGATTTTATCTAAGATGTCTAGGTATGTCCGATTCAATGTCAAAATGAGATGTATAAAGGAATTAGGCATAACTATAAATTTAAAACAAAGATTTAAATTAACATGAGTATAAATAAGCATACAATACTAATTTAAAATAGAAATTAAATAATTTAAAAATAATAGGGACAACATGGTCAAGGGTATAACTTCCCTTGCTCGAAGGACACTTCTTCTCCTAATTCAAATTCCCAGAGTCGTCGAAATCTATACACGAAAATACAAAAGAATAAACAAATACAAATAAATTCAAATGAAAATACAAATAAATTCGAAATTAAATAATTTTAGTTCTGCAAGATAGATATTGAATTTATATGAATTTAGGAACAAGAATCGACGGATTTGGAGTTCGTATGAACGAGAACGAATATCCCGAAGTTTGGATATCACAAGAAATGATAGAATCCTAGCACTGCTAATCTTCGAGTACTATTTATCTTCCAAGTAATGTTCATCTTTCGAGTATTGTTAAACTTCTGAGTACTGTTCATCTTCCGAGTACTGATCGAAGGGGATTACGACTACACTAGTCGGAGGAAAGGTTTTAACTACACTGATCGAAAGAAGGTTTCGACAACACTGGTCAAAAGAAGGTTTCGAATACACTGGTCAACAGAAGGCTATGACTATCTAGTGGAAGGAACCTACGGTTATCTAGTTGAAGGAAGTCACGACTATCTATTCGAAAGAATCGACGACTTAAAAGAAGGAATCGGTGACGGTCCGTCCTTCTTCGTCCGATATGATCCGTTGGATCCATTCTTCTCCGTGCGACGTGAGTCGTTTGATCTTTTCTCTCTACACTCCCGTCTCCCATCTCCTTCCATCGAAACCGACCCCCGCCTCTCTCTCTCGTCCCACCTCACCCACGACTGCTGGAAAATGCAAAACCGCCGCCAGGTTCTCCCCCATCAGCCCCGTGCCTCCCTCGCCCCGTCCGCCGTCGCGACCCCCTCACCCCTCGCTCGCCTCCCTCGCCACCGCACCCCCGCATCGCTGGTCCTTGGCGTCCCCCTCCCCTCCTCTCCAGCGAACGGTCAAGTCCCCAGATCCCACCCCAGGCCCCCCGCCGCCAGTCCTTGGCGCCCCTCCCTCTCTTCTCCCATGTGCCGGCAGTCCTTGTCCTCTCTCCCTCCTCTCACCTTCTCCCCGGGCTGCTTGCGCCTCCTCCCCACGCAAGATGAGGCTTCTTCCTCAAATCCAAGTTGTAGGGTTGATATCTCCCCGTCTCTTCCCGATCGATGGAAGCTTCCACCATGGACTCGATCGCCGCTGCGAGAAGGACACGATGAGGATGGCGAGGGGCGAGAACAACGAGGTGCACGCCAGCGGCAACGTCCCGGCAGCCCCTATGGGTGCGGCGGTAGCGGGGGGAGGGTAAGCCCATGGCGGAGAGGGAAGCAGCGCGGCCGGGCGCGGGTGTAGAGGGGCGGTGGTGCGCGGCAACGCAATCGAGTCGATGGCGGGGACTCCGGGGTGTCGGCATCCCCGGAGGGGGACAACATCTTCCACTGTTTTAAATTTTGCCTTTTGTTTCCTTATCAGCATAGGAGCAAATGTAGCAAAATATCCTAAATTCAGGCTATAGCAGTTGTGCTTAATGACACAATGAACTTATTTGGATAACTGGGGCCTGCAGGTACACTAAAAGTGTGTTTGGTTCGTTGAATGGAGTGGTTCTGAATCATCTGGTACGGGAAATGAACTCGTTCAGGTGTTTGGTTGGTTGAATAGAACCAAACCATTCGGGATGAGATGGTTCAAGAAAAAGAATATTCTATGTTTATGCTGTATCATCCCGTTCGGGAAAAAAAATCCCAAACCACACCGTTCCCTTGAATTCCAAGGCGCTTGGAGACGTTGCTGCTTGATTTACGAGCTTCAAATGATCATATTTCCTAAACCGAGTATCCGATTTGCGATCCGATTGAACCGTTGTGTTCCTTGTCATTTAATTAACAAAACAAGACCACTCTTGGCATATTTTAGTGCAAAAAATATCATACGAACCATCCTATCCCACCAACCAAATACCATCTTAAACCATCCAGGACCATCCTATTCCATCAACCAAATAAAATCATGTATCATCATATCCCACCAACCAAACACCATACTTGTATCATCTCATCCATGACGATCACATCCTACCTGTACCATCCTATCCCATTCAACCTCATCCCATCAACCAAACGCACCCTAAGGAGGCACTCGGTCTGAGTTTTAAGCTTCTCGAGATAAATCCAGAGGCCTACACCGCATGGAACTACCGGAAGCTTGCATTTCAGCACAACCTTGGGGAGCTTTTTGACCTAGAGGCCATCAAGTCTGCTGATGATGATGAGTTCACAGTAGTGAGTTCTAATTAATCAATTAGAGCATGGATCAGATTGTCCTATGCACTTCATTAGCGCTTTCTCAAGAAATCAAATTGCTCATCTTTGTGAAAAAAACTCAGTCACCGAGAAACGAATAGCAATTAGAGTTAGATCATGCAAATAATAAAGAGCTCTTGTCTCTTGCTTTAGTTGTTTCAAGTGCCCATGTAGTCGATTGCTTGATGACCTCAAATGTTGAATTTTGAAGGTGGAGATTGCTTTGAGGCAGAATCCAAAGTCCTATGGAGCTTGGTATCACCAGAAGTGGTTGTTAAATCAAAAGCTAGCCCCAGTGAATTTCAAGCGTGAATTTGGCCTCTTGGATAAACTATTAGAAGTGGATACGAGGAATTTCCATGGTTGGAATTACCGCAGGTAAATTTGTTTTTTGGAATATTTTCAATGGGAATTTGTCTCAAACAATTCATGCTTTATGTTTGAATTTGGTAACATACTGAATTTTTTAATGAACTTTTTTTACTAATGTGGCATGCTCCATAATTCTAGGTCTGTTGCATTTCCTGCTACGCCACTACTACTTGCCAGAGCTAGGATATGTATCTAAGCTTCCCACTCCAGGGAGGATCTTAATAAAAATTGTTGGCCATTCAGTAATATTTTCAATGTGAATTTGTCTCAAATAATTCATGCTTTATGTTTGAATTTGGTAACATACTGAATTTTTTAATGATTTTTTTTTTACTAATGTGGCATGCCCCATAATTCTAGGTTGTTGTTACTATTGCATTTCCTGCTACGCCACTACTTCTTGCGAGCTAGGATATGTATCTCAGCTTCCCACTCCAGGGAGGATCTTATTAAAGGATTGGATGTAAAATCCACTCTCGTCAATGTTACTGCCTTGATGGCTTGATGTGACAAGTTTGCTTTAGTTGCAAACCACATGGAGTATAATTGATATGAATTCATGGAACCATATGATTGCATTTGTGGATAGTGCTACTTACACATCCCTGATCACACAGTATACCATATGGAGTGACAAGTTTTGTGCATATTAGCAGTCCAACTTAAGTAAGTTTGACCACTTAAATTCTAAAATGTCTTTTAACGGAGGCCGAGGCCGCGGCCGCAGAAGTACCGGTGCGTGGTTGCATTCTCGGCCCGATTGCCTCTTGTTGAATCTGATGTTTTGGAGTACTTGAGAACAATAGCATCAGTAGTTATAATTCAAAGATTAAAGGTTATTCTTCTTGGCTTGTAATGCACAGATGATGCAGTCATGAGATGCCGTTTATTTTGTAGGGAGACAACTGACACCTACACAATCGCCACATCTCCGAGCTTTGGTTACCTGGGTCCTTCCACAAGCAAAAACTCAACTTTTTACTGTAATCAATGTAGTGGTCTGGGTTCTGATCTGAAGCTGCCTCTTCTGTCGGAGAAGCTACAACAAGGAAAGCGAGGATCCGTCGGAACTTGCAAAAATCTATTGGTTCAGTAATAGATGAGAAACTTGCACTTCATTCGCAGCATACTGAAGTCCCCATCAGGCAAGGATGCAACGTAACACAAACAGTCTTCAACGGTACTCGACTATCATTGGAATATAAGGATTCTCGATTCTCAATACTTGTTTAGGATTGTACATGTTTGATATTTTTCTTTGCTGTTGGCAGGGGTTAATGTGCTCGTTGGAGTTGGCCTTCTCTCTATGCTCCGTTTACAATTAACGAGGTTGGATGGGCTACCCTTGTGGTCCTAGCTTTTTTCGCCATCGTTTGCTGTTATACTAGAGTTCTTCTGAAATATTGTTTTGAGAGCAAAGATGGTGTTTCAACCTAATCCAGACATTGGAGAGGCTGCCTTTGGAAGAATTGGTCGCCTTCTCATTTATGTAAGTTCATGTTTCTTTAGCGTAGCATGAATCAGAAGACATTTCAAGGATATGTTTTACATCTATGGTAAATGTCTGAGCACCAACTGAAGTCATACATCATAATCTGTAAAAAAAAAAACAACCTATTGATGTTTGTAAGGCTGCGCAGCTGATACCGTGCATATGTTTTGATAAATGGTCTATGCAGTTCTTATATCACTATTATTCCTTCTGTTTCGTAGATGAAATAAAATTGTTTGCGCAAGTATGTCAATTGAACAATGCGGACACATATAGTGTGCACAGTTTTTCTTTGTACAGACTTGTTGTTAGATTGATGTATAAAGTTTTATAGCATGTATCACCTCCTTGGATTTGTTGTAATGAATGGATAATTTTGTTGTAGCTGATTGGGTCATTTAATATTTTTAGAGTAAGGATCAGGTTAATGTGATGTTCAATATATGTGCACAAATATATTATTGAATAGGTGTTCCTGCCTCGGATACCTCTTTACCCCTCCGACGATGATACATTCCAGGTTGTCGAAATTCTCCCCTAATGGTCTCATCGTCCTTTTCTTTTTCTTTGTTTTTTTTTATTTGGCGGAGACAATCAGTTGGAAAACAAACATACAAGCAACAACAATGAGGCGAACCGAAATAATCAATACATTTCTATGTTCTTTTGTGACTAATTGTATGTTTTCGTCATCTGAATATGTTTGACGTACTAAATTTATTTTGCATAGTTATTTAGTCAAACTTGCAGCAAGGAAACCTTCTTGGCTCTACTGCAAGACATGGAAGTTTTAACTTATGAATGACAATAAGAAGATTGGTGAGCTACAACAACATATTCTATACAAAAATTGATTTTTCGTTGCAACGCACGGGCACTTGACTAGTCTAGTTAAAAGAAGCTATGACTATCTAGTCGAAGGAACTGTGACTACTTTGGGCAGTAGAGGGCGGCGCTTGACTATATGCTCATCGGCGCTATACGCCATGGCAAGCTACACGAAGGTGCACAAAAGGAAGAGTAGATGACGCTAAACCTTATGCGATACCTTACGGCGGCGAAGCACAACAGAGTGGCCGGCAGCGAGAATGTTTGGCGGTGAAAGAGTACGGGTTCTGGTGGCGACAGTTCTCCGATGGTCCTCCAGCAAAGAAGAAGTGTGCTTGACGTAGAACATGCCGCGGTGAAGATTCCGGTCTAGACGACGACACCAGAGATCAATGGACGGTGGCACAATCGGCGGTGCTAGCGCTAGCGACGAAGGAGCTTTGGGCTTCGATTTCGACGATAGGGAAGAGCAGAGTGGTCATGGTTGCGATGAATGGAGTGAGGGGTGAAATACGAAGGCCATGCCCCCCTTTTATAGGGCAAGGAGTAGCCGGAACATCGAGGACGTGCACGGGCGTTAATGGCTGATGCGGCGTCAATGAGTAAAGTGAGTAAAGATGAAGAAACGGTTGATTGAGTGCAGCAGTGAGTGGAAGGTGATCGTGGTGAATAATTGTTCATGATCTCAAGTGGAAACAGAAGCATCAATGTGCTTTACGACTGGGATTAGCGGTGCTCTGGCTCGGACAGAGAACGACGAAGGAGAGGTCGAAGATGACAGTGGGCGGGGCGGGAGAGAGAGAGGAAAGGCTGGTTGACAGCGTAGCTGGCACAGAAGAAATGGTTGTATGCTGGGGAAGGATTTGACCTGACCACTGTTTTTGGATTTTCAAAAAATTAGCGATTAAAAATAATTCTGATAATTTATTTATGATTTAGAAAATAGTAAATAAAGTCCAAAAATTATGGAAAAATTCACAGAAATTCCCTGAGTTATTTTGGACTTAAATAAAATATTTTCAACTCATAATTGCTAATTAATTTTTGTAAATAGTTTATTTTGGCTTTTGAAATCTTGGAAATTCAAGAAAATCAAGAAAACTCTTTTAAAATTCAGAAAATCCAATCAAATAATAACTTTATAAATTTAAATTTTGGTAACAAAACTTTGGGATGTTACATACACCACCGCCAGAGTGTTGCTTCACAACGGACATCGTGTTACTAGTACACCACCGCTAGAGTGTTACTGCACGAAGGACATCATGTTACTAAATCATCGCCAGAGTGTTACTGCATGAAATACGGAGTGTTACTACACTACCTCCACGGTGTTACTACACTATTATTGTACCGTGAAATATCAGGCTAAAACAAAATGATCCTGCTAGTTCGCTAGTTGGATCCTCATCAGGTGGTATGAGAGCCCCCGTTCATCACGGTACGTGCGAAGTGAGGAGCATATTGCATGGAGGTATCTCAGTGGTGGCTTGGAAGATTGCGAGAGGTATCGGACCAGGGCTCTTAATTTTTTCATGTGCTAACACCCAATGTCAGATGGGTTCGTACACATATTCAAAGGTGGTGGATACAATTATACAAGTACTTCGATTAATGTTGTATGTTTGAGTTTCGTGAGTGCTTGGCAATTACCCACAACACAGCATCTGAAGCCGTATACTTTGTGGCGGCAGCACACAGAGTGAAGATCACGCAACAAGTGAAGGATCAATTTTCTTTGTGCAGACAAGAAGATGCAGATATTTGTGATGTTCTTCCAGTGCACTTGAAGGTGTGCCAATTGGTATTTGGATGGCGATGGACAGAACGACGTGCATGGTAACAAGATTGGTCCTCTTGTGCGGATCAATTTTTGTTTATTCGAGGGGAAGGATGGTGGTTCATCGACGCCTACACTCTAGAGCAATATTTTGTAGAAAGACGTGAATTTTCTCATCGTGAGGAGGTGAAATTCAAAGGCGAAGTGAAAGCCGAGGGTACAGAAAAAAAAAACTTTATACTCGTGACCGGAAGAAAGAAGAAGCACTGGTGAGTGGGCAGCCCATTCAAGTCAAGAAAGTGCAAGGCGAGAACATCGATAAGGTGAAGAAGGGACAACGCTGGAGGCTTTTCAAAACCAAGTGTGAGGTCAAGGGAAAGGTGTGCATGCTGATCATCGATGTTGGAAGTTTCATCACTGTGATTAGCCAAAGATTTAGTGCACGCTTTGGGATTGTCCAGGTGGAGGCATTCACAACCGTACTACGGTGCCCGTGTCATTACTCTGGAAAGTAATCACACTTAATCATACGGATTACTATTCGTCTGCCTGGTAGGACACCTCTTCGATGAATAGTAAGTCTTACCAAAGTTAACACAGTAGAATAATAAGATAAAAATTGTACTTTATTATAGCTGATAGCCACGCAAGCCTATGATTTTTAATACACTTATTTAATTACAATAGGAAAAGAAATCCCCTCGCTTGTCTACCCTACTCCACTGGTCGTCTACTCGCCCCACTCGCCGAATAAGGCGTCCACCTCGCCCTTCTCCTCGTAATAAGCGTCCTCGCCTCCTGTGGACTCCTCCGCACTTGCGTATCCTTCATCCCACTCGGGATAATTCCCAACCGGACTAGGATCTAACAAAGGAGAATAATAGTAAGAATGAGTACTAGTGTACTCAACAAACAGTTATTAGCAAAGAAACACTGTATGACTCTTCTCTTTTCGTTATCATATTTTCTAACTCGTCTCTTTTCCTGAAAAATAGTTTACCAAGTTTTACGTGGTAAGTTTTAATTATGAAAAAACTAATTATCACCCGGTAAGAAGATAAACCCTTAGTGGTCACTGTAGACTCAAATCTAGGAGACGGGCATGAATTCATGATTTTATTTAGCACTCCATAGGCTTTGTACCACTTTACCTATAGTTACTATGAGCTCTCTTTACGCTAGGTCTCCCACATTTTCTTTAACGCGGTTTCGAGTTCAGAATACAACATATTTTCTAGGTTACGTGATTAAACCTCCACCCATTACTTTCGTGCAATGTTGGTTGGGTCAAACATCCCCGCACTCAACACTCCACCTTGTAGTACTATAGCGCCTTGGATCCCCCACTTCTGGACACTTCCTACCGGTCCTTGGTTCCTCCATAACTCACACATGAAATATTACCTACCCGATGTGGAGAGCATAATTACATAACAAGGTAGCATTTTCTACCCGCCGAGATGGGAAAATGGTTGGCACTTAAATACGACCACTTATCTGAGTAAGAGTTTTGTTGGTCCTTATATATTATCATATGTAAAGGGTCATGTCTCTTCCCTCTTCTCTTTTCCTGCCAAGGCCCCCCTTTACCATCCTAATATTTCTCTTGCAGTACAACTGCTCATTTCTCATTTGTCATCTCTTTTTTTCTCTTTTCTCTTTATCTCTCTTATTCGATTTGATTTTGAGATATAGTTTTAATGCACATACATATATGATACAACAAAAAATAACTTTTACATTTAATATAACTAGGTTGATGTTCAAGAGATAGGCTTGCCTTTGTATTCGTAGTACAGATCGGCGTCGACAGAAACTGGATCAGATACTTTTGCCTGAATCGGTTCGTCCTCTACAATCATACGACAGATGCAAATAATAAAATAAATACTTAGATGCTTTTGGTGCTAATAGACGCACATAAATATGGTGATTTCCTTTGTCAACAAATTTTTATTTAATATCATTTTTTGGATCTCCCGTTAACTTAACCACCTCAGCTGCGGTTGTTCTATGGTCTACTGGCTCTGGAATCGTTCGTTGCCCACCCTCGCGTTTTTTAATAACATACTCTGGCCAATCTGTTCTCCGGGTGATATTGACCTGGGGTTGTTTAATTTAATTATTCTATCACAATTAAATTATTTATAATGCAAATAGATTATTTTTCTAATTTAGTGAGTGCTACCGGTGATTAATTTATTTAAAAATCCTCAGATTAATTTTACACTTTTTCCCACTTTTATTTTCTATCAGTCGGGCTACTGCTAATTATTCTCATGTGGTTCATCCATTTGTATTTCTTGCGGTTCGTGTTGCGGTTCGTCCGATAACCACAGGTGTGCCGTGTATGCACTACCCCGCCCTAATACTTACCAATACCGTGTTAAGTTCTACTTCAAGTTTTTCTACTAATAATCCCCACTAAAATTTACTTTTCTGTCCTGTACAAAATTTCTTCTCCTTTTCTTATTCTCTCTCTTTATTTTTTTTCTTTTCTTTTTCTCTCTCTTCGTTATCTCATTCGGTAGACAGCTGCTGACTTCTTCTTTTCTTCCTCATTTCCTCACGTCTTCTTCTTCTAGTGATTTCTTCGGTGCCTCCTCCCTCTCTCTCGGCTGCCCCATGGCGTCAGAGGTCTCTCCAGCGCCCACCGCCATCGACCCGCGCTAGCGCCTCCCCTGCTCCCTCACGGCTCGACCTGGCCGCCTACGCTTCAACGCAACATGGCCCACCTCCCCTGCGCCGCGGCCCGCCCGCGTGCTCTACTGCAGTGTGGCCCGCCTGCTACTAGGCCGCCAGCTTTTGGGTGGTGGATTGGATGTAGCTTTCGATTTTCCCCGCTTTCCCTTTTCTGTTAAATTGCTTTTAGTGTTTGTGCTTGATTTATTTTTTTGAGGTGGGTTAATGTTTGCTCATGCATGAGGAAGGTGATGGGGGTGGCTACTCTGGGCTACCTACGGTGGGGCTTGAGGCCTCCCGCATGCCGGGGAGTGCTAGGCCGTTAGGTGCGCGTAGCTGCCGTCGTTGCTGAGGTATACTTTTTAGGTCTACTGCCTCTCTAGTCCCTATCCTCCCTTGCTCTGTGATGGATTGGGTGGATGATCTGTGCACTGTGTAGTTCGTAATGTGGGCTCAGATTGGAAAAATAAGAATGAGGGAAGAAAAAGGATGGAGGGCTACCTTGCTTGGTCGGGATGGGAATGGAATGGCAGTGATGATTGGCTGTGGTGGTGATGGTGTGTTCTCTAGTGGTTGTTTGCTTGGCTTGCTTGGCAGTGAAGTGAGGCTTACTTGCTCTTAGTGGTTTTGCTCTTGGTTGGTTTGCTTTTGGTTGTGAACTGATGAGGGGCTTGTGAGGTTTTGCTCAAGAGAATGAGCTCTCGGTTGTGAGTGTGGCTTAGCTTTGCGTTGCTTGTGAGTGAGGAGGGCTTAAGAACGAGGAGGCCTTCGACTGCCCTCTTTCTCCTGTCCTGTACATGCCAACTTTGCCATCTCCTTATCCTTTCCACTCCCACAGTTGACTATTGGCTTAAGGACCTTTGATCCAAAAGATGTCTCTGATACTCTGCTTTGCATTTTCTGTGGATTGAGGTAAGTCAGTATACGTGGGTGTCGGATTTCCGAAACTACCGGGTGATGAAACCCACCGAAGTGAGATGGTGCATACTGACCTAGGTCAGTCAGGGAACCTCGATGAGCTTCACGAAATCTGACGGTAGTCCCTCTTACTTCTAACTTCTACTTATAGCTTTTAGTTTGTTACCAGTCTTTTTTTGTTGTGGACAAATGGAAATGAGGACAGGGTTTTGGATTGACCGAGGAAAGTGCTATCCACTGGTGGTACACAAACTAAAGATGTAAGGAAGGGTTCGAGGCGACCGAGCATGAAAGATTTTATTATTTTCTTTTGTAATGCACTCAAATCTGTAATCTTTTTATTTTGATTTGTTGTAAATAATTCTTGTAATTAATTTGTGAATGTAACAATATTGTATTATGACTTACAAATTCATATTGTAATTTCTGGAGATGAATTCTTGTATTACTTTTCTTGGTAATGAAATTTTGTAATTGATTTTGAGCTTGAAATGTTGTCGTATTATTGTCTTAGAAATCCTATTGTAAACTTTTGATAATGAAATGACGTTTGTTGATGATTTGCCACATGTTCAATATCAGCCTGAGCTTTTGTTATGTTCGCGTTTAGATGTGTTTAATTTACTACTAATTATCGCTTAGCATTGTTTAGATTAGTTTGAGTTTTACGGTTCTCACACGCATTACGTGGAGTGGCTGAATAATTCTGGGAAGTTGAAAATCACTCACAAGGTGTGTGTACTATTTTCAATCGGCAACTATGTTGATCAGGTAGAGTGGAATGTTTTTGTTGGTGATATGCCCTAGAGGGGATCATAGAGATGATTATATCACGTCTATGTTTGTGTCTCATTGATTAAGTGTTATTCTATTCCTTAAATGAATCATCAGTTATAAACATTAACGAATATGTGACATGTTGGTGAAGCTCTTTTGACTTATGATGATGATGTTCTAAATATATCTCTGGTCGAATGTCACTGGTTAGAACAGTAGTGACTCCATCGATCAACACATGTATTGATTGATGACCATGTTTCACCGGTCATGGATATAAGGTTATCGAATCAATAATGTGAATACATGTTAGAGACCATTGGTGTTGGATTGACCCACCTTGAGATACTATTGAAATTGTTATGATTTTATGTGTCATCAGTTGGTTTTAATCAATGATAATATATAATTCTTAGGCCTGAGATCAGCATGGTTTTGTACATGTGTGAGAGTACACTTTGGAGATACCAAACGTTACTCCGTAACTGGGTAGTTACAAAGGTAGATTTCAGGTATGCTACGAAACATGTGAAAGAATGTGACTGGTCGGATATTGGATTTGCCCCTCCTAACATAACAGGAGAGATATCTCTAGGCCTCTCGATGTGGTCGGATAAACAAAGTGCATGACCATGCCACTGGTGGTCGAAGTGTTCGACCACGTGAAGTTATCTGACACAATCGAGAAAGAATTGAACAGTCCATGGAAGACATAATATCTTACCTGGAGTTTAACCAGATGTCGTGAGGCAAAGGAAGAATACACGAACTGATCGTTTAATTTAATCAGACACGGACTAGTCGTATGGAGATACGAGCTGATCGTAAGCTGGTCGAACATGTTCACTAAGTGGTCGAAACCTAGTCGTAAGGAGTTATGTAACATCCCAATCTTGGGTTTGTATTTAAAATGTATAAAAATAAGAAGAATTTAAAACTTTTGATGCATCATGTTGTCATTTGTTTTCTTTGGATTTTCATTTGTTGGTTTTGGTGAATTTTGAAAAACAAATGTTTCAATTCACTTAACACATAGTCCTTTAAAAGGTTTGAAACAAAATCTTGTGATCGGTCCATGGTAATAAGTTTTCTAGGTTTTGGGTCATCTCAGAAACTCCTCTGAAAAATTTGATAATTTTTAGAATTTATTTACTATTTTAAGTTGGCCACTCAATCCTATCAATCCTTAGTCAAACCCCTAAATGAGAGGATTCAAAGAATTTTACAAAAAAATTCATTCATGAAAAACTATAAAAAAATTATACAAGGTTGTACATAGAGTCAGGAACCTCCCATAAAAATTTCAGAATTTTTAGAGTGGTACAACTCTATCTGAAAATTTACAACCCTCTCAACCTTTTGAAATCAACTCGGTCAAACCAATTGGGTTGACTCCACTCGATTTCGACCAGCCAGTTGATTTCGACCAGCCGCTCGATTTTGAACAACCACTCGATTTTGACCAACCACTCAATTTCGACCACCCTCTCGTTTCGACCACCCCCTCGTTTCGACTAGTCGCTCGATTTCGACCAGACGCTCGATTTCGACCAACCACTCGATTCGACCACCCTCTCATTTCGACCACCCACTCATTTCGACCACCCCCTCGATTCCACCAGCCTCTTAGTTTCGACCAGACCCTCTGACCAGGTCTGACCAGTCCCACATGTCAGCCACCTCCTCGCCTGCTCACTGTCTTCCTCGCCGTGCCCATGATGCCAGTGCTCGCGTGCATCACCACCGCGGGAAAAGTCATCGCCCCAGCGCGAATCCCTCCCCCTTTTCCCTCCGAACGCGTGTGCATTAAATGTCGTCACCTACATCGCACATGTTCCCCCTCTTGTCTCCTCCCCACCTGGCCCCGTCACGCCGGAGCGCACGGTGGTCCAGAGTCACTCCTGCCCCGTCGCCTCACCATCCCCTCCCTGTCCCTCGACTCGTCCATGGCAGTGAGCCATGAACCGAGCTCACCCCGCTGGCCTCTCCTCGCGCGTCCTCCACCTCCCACCTATATAAAGCCCTGGAGCTCCATCTTCATCTCATTTTGCAACCACCCGAGCCCCCCTACCTCCTTGTTTTCTCCTGTGAGACAAGCCGAAGGTTGCACTGAAGCTCCATTTTTGGCCGAGACGCCGCCGTCATGTTCTCACCGCAACTGTGGAGCTCCCCCCTTTCTCTTTGCGTCAGATTACGTCCTAGGATCTAAGGAGCTTATGCCCTAACTTAATTAGGTTTTGGTTCACAGGAACCACTGCAATTGGGTTTCTTCTTCGTCTCAGGCCGAAAAGGGTTTTTGCTCCGCCGCGCCACTCCCAATGAGCTATGTCCAAATTATTTCCTCTCAAAGCATCTCTGGACCACACTTGAACTTCCCTAACATTCATTTCCCCTTCTTATTGCTTAGGCCATCGTCTCCACGTTTAAGTTCCATCGCCGCTAGTCTTCGTCGGTGGCCATCCACCGTGCATCTCTGAATTTCCTTTCTTCTGTGGTAAGCTCCTAGTAGCTCATATGCACTCGTGTGCACATTGGTTAGCTCCAGGCATTGCCAGGTTGTAATTTGGCATGAGAGCCTGAAGAGCCCCGTCGCTAGACTTCGCTGCGCTACCTCCTTTCGACCACCTATAGTTGAAACTTTCTTTTGATCAGGTAGTTGAAACCTTCTTCCGATTACGTATAGTTGAAACCTCCTTCTGACCATCTGTAGTCGAAACTTCCTTCCGACCAGGTAGTCAAAGTCTTCCTTCTGACCAGGTCGTCGAAACCTCCTTCCGACTAGGTAGTCAAAACATCCTTCTGACCAGGTAGTCGAAACCCTCTTTCGGCCTCCTATAGTCAAAACCTCCTTCTGACCACCTGTAGTCGAGTCTCCTTCTGACTTCGTGAAGTCGGATGATCAGTACTCAAAATGAATAGTACTCGAAGCCAACAGTACTCGAAACGAACAGTAGTCAAAGCCAGCAGTACTCAAAATGAACAATACTCGAAGCCAGCAGTACTCAAAGCGAACAATACTCGAAACGAATAGTACTCGAAACCATCAGTACTCGAAGTCTTCTTGTCGGATTTTCTCTTCCGGTAGAAATGGTTTAGGCTATAACTTTAGCATACGAACTCCAAATCAAATAATTTTTATTTCTAAATTCATATTAAATTGTTCTCTACATTTCGTGCAAATTTCATGATTTTTGGATGATTTTGAATTTTTGAGTTTATTCGGCGTTATCTATCCTTATTGGTTCTTTTCGATTCGTTTGCTAGGTTTCGCAATTCTATTATTTATGAGAGTGAATTGTAACAGTAAGAGGACTGTCTCCAACAAGGCAAGCAGCCCCCCTTTGATCATATTGCTTCTATTACTTTTGGTAAAATTATCTTGATTGCAAATGTATGTATGCATATGCTATTTTGATGATAATTTTCGTTAGGAGTAGTTAATCCGACTAGATGCATGAGCTGTAGGTAAATGTTCTCATTGATATTGAGCCTGTGTTAGATTATTGTTAATGATTTGGAGTTCGATGGATGGACTCTGGTCATGTATATGTATAGTATGCGTTTCAATTTGCTTAGCAATGCTTAGAACGGAAGAATGGGGATCATCGCTTCGGCGATGGTCATTGTATCATCATTCTAAATACTTAGGTCAGGTTACTCATGTGTATAATGTATTTGGAAAACTAAAACTGAAAATAAAACTGTAACACCCCGGTCCAACACGGAGCCCAGAATGCCACTAACTACACTAACTATCAATTTTAACATTATTTTATAATAAAGTACAACAAGCGTATCAACGATAAAGCCTGTCCACGGGTCACAATAACACAAGCATAATGATATGACAGCTATAGATAATTTACTCCTAGGATCATAGCAAGGTAATAACCCAAGATTAACGTAAACCAATCGATTAACTCTATTGAATGAATAATCAACTTTAACTTATCATCTAAGGTTATTCGACACCATCATGTCCTAAATATAAATCATCATGCTATAATGAAAATATCTCATGTCCGATGAATCAAGTAATTAGGTGTGGGTTGTGATTCCAAGTGTGCTACCCCTTCCCGAGTGAAACGTCATCAACGGTCACCTAAAAACAACAATAGAGCAAGAATGAGTCCAAGACTCAGCAAATACATAATAAAGCCATAAACAATAGTTTATCAGCCATAATCAAGGTTATCATCATCATCTATCTATTTATTGCCATTCTCATACTCAAACAAACAAGCCATATTCCATATAGGTAAAGTTGCACATCTTAACAATTTACTCATATGCGAATGCACCAACATACTCATACTCATATGCATCTTATCAGCTGATACCGGTATAGCGGAGTGTTCACCCGTCGATGACACACTCTATCCTTCACTCCCGTGAAGTCCCCACCGAAGTAGGATTTTATCTAGAGCACTCCGGACTAGTCATGTATCTTTCTCACCGACCTCCCCGGAATAGTTACATGACTTTCTCACCGACCTGGCTCGTGCAACTCCTGTCATGATGAATGTAAATGATGCAACATCTTTAATTATTCATCAACATGATTCATCTCATTAACTCAATATCTCATTCACTCGATGTCATCAATATCACGCATAAGAATAAGCTTAACAAAAGCATAACAAATAGTATGATAGGTAATATCAATGACAATGGCAAACAACTTGTTGTTCACCACTCTACCATGTACTGGCCTCTTAGGCCTTCGAAGACGGATGATGAAATTGTAGCATGACGCATGAGACCACAGCCCCTGAACAAGCAAGTAATAACGCACACTCAAAAACATCATCAAAATTACATCATCACAGCACCAAACCGTCACACTAATCGACCTCGCATGTTTACGCCAAGCCGACCAAATTTACCCAAATCTACCGGACACATTACCCGTTGTCCCAGTAGTAAAATGTCTATAACTTATTCATCTGAACTCCACATTCAACCAACCAAAACTTTTGGAAAACTTGAGAACTTACCTACAACATTCATGTTGGCCAATTTCACAGAACAACTCACCTACCATTTTTAATATACTAATTACTACAGACTGTCAACCCACGACAAACTCTACCGGACAACAGAACCATTAATTTTATATCTCACAATCTATGCATCAAATTGACTTGAATAAAAATTCTACCGAAGGCTATCGAAATTCTTTACAACTCTCTAGTAGATGAAATTCTCAAATTATGACTCTATACTACTCGTAAAATAGTACAATAGAACAGCAGGCTAAACCAATCTACAAACAATTTCTATCGACGGGAAAATTGCTAATACCCCTTCTAATCTTGTTTCTTTAATCTGTAGATAAAATAAATAATTAGAGGGAACAGCTTGATCGTTACCCCGGAGACCGCAACAAGGAACACTGATCTTCCCGCAAAATTCCCCTCTCTTTCTTTCCTTCTCCCTTCTTCTCTTTCTTGGCTTCCTGTTTTTCCCTGACTTAGTAGTACAATTAGTGGCACTCCCTTGAAAGCACACACACCCGCACATACACATGCACATGCAGTAGCTAGTAGATGTGGACATGCAGCGATTACATGAAGGCACACACACGCACCTGCGCAAGCACATGGCTGTTGGCTAGCAGCGGCAGATGGCTTTAGCCGAGCGGCAACGCAAGCCACGCACTAGCCGAGCAGGCAGCAGCGGCAGCACAGTCACGCGTGCGGCCAGGATCAGCTGCGCACTGGAGCAGCTACGCGCGGCAGAAGAGCAAGCGGATAGGTGGCTATGCACGAGCAGAAGAGGAAGCGGACAGGTGACGCTACGCGCGTGGGCAGTGCACTCACGCGGGTTGGCGCCGATGCAGGCAGGTGGCGATGCGTGGCGGACGATGGTCTCCATGCACGCGGGCAAGCACAGGAGACGAGGTGGCTACCCTGTGGCGGCGCACAGAAAGATGCGGCTGGGTTGATTGGCGCAGGAGGGCAGTGTAGGGAGAACAACAGGGCTGCGTAGGGGGATGGGGTGGGGATAGGGCTAGGGCTGATGCCCCTCACTTTGGGTCATGGTGCCGTGGGCCGGAAACTCATGGCCAAGGTTTTATTATTTTTGTAGAAAACCTCTCTAATAAATTTCGTTCTCACTCTAAAGTGTTTCCGGGTATTACATTATTTGTAACACCCTGACCCAAAATCGGCTCAATGCCCAGCCCACCGTGGGGCGGACCCTCCACACATAGCACCTCACTTACACTTTCGTCCTCGCTTCGTGTAAAAGGGTTAACCCGGAGGTGCTACGTTTGGATCCAACATGCATTATATACTACTACAACTCACTTGAGACAAGCAATGTGGGACTAATCCCACCACACAACTCCTCATGGGCCACATGGGCCACACTACGAGCAGGCCGGGGTATTACATTCACCCCCCCCCTTAAGGGCTGACGCCCTCGGCAGCATACCGCATACGCGGCAAATACCCAGAAACACCCCTCGGTACACGTCCGTGCTTCCAGTGCCGGCACATATGCCATGCCATGTGTCCACTCCGGGCCCACATGTGCCATGCGCCATATGCTCGCCCTTCGCCCCGCACGTCGTCTGCAGCGAAGGTTGATGCTCTGATACCATTTGTAACACCCTGACCCAAAATCGGCTCAATGCCCAGCCCACCGTGGGGCGGACCCGCCACACATAGCACCTCACTTACACTTTCGTCCTCGCTTCGTGTAAAAGGGTTAACCCGGAGGTGCTACGTTTGGATCCAACAGGCATTATATACTACTACAACTCACTTGAGACAAGCAATGTAGGACTAATCCCACCACACAACTCCTCATGGGCCACATGGGCCACACTACGAGCAGGCCGGGGTATTACAAAAGCGATTTGGACTCAGGCAAATGGTTGTTGGGGGTGTGGCTCGTGCCCGAGTTAACAAGGATCGAATTACTTGTGTCACTGATCCGAGCACTATTGCGTGCATCCACATGAGGGACATATGGGACCCCTCTTGACTTAGTACTTTGGCGTGTGTTAGCTCCGAGTCACAGGAGATTGTGTGTGTTTTGTTAAAAACATTCTATGCATGTTGGGTGTGCTGGAGTGGGTTCATGTCTATGTTCTCCACACCGAGGAGTGTCGACAGTTGCTACGGCTGGACCGATGCCTCCAACACAATGTATGGGTTTTCATCCATACAGGCGGCTCGTAGTTAATGCATTATATTGGGAAACGTCTTGTAGGACTTAGCTCTGCCGACATACCTAAGGAAGTGTACTAAATAGCTTGGCAAAAGGAGTGGTCTGACATGTGGGTAAAGTTGTACACCCCTGCAGAGTTTAATCTACTTGAGTAACCACATTCTTGGTTATGACAATGCTTGGTTAGGTCGTGCAAGAATTAGACTACAACATTTTCAATAAAACTTGAAATCGGGTGGTGCGAATAGGTAATTCGTGCTATGTTGTGAGGGCTGTTGGGAAGTAATCTCTAGGATGTTAATTATGTTTATAAATGTTGTCTCACTATTATTTAAATATTTAAAAACAGATTTGCTAAATTGTTTTACAATCTATTACTCTACTGCAAAGAAAACCGCTTTATGCTGAAAACTACTTAATGTAGTAGCCTTTCCTTTGATACATGAATGCATCTATATATTATTTTGCTTGTAAGACTTGCGAGTACAAATATGTACTCAACCCGCTTACTGCAATTTCAGAGGAGGTTGATCCCTAAGGGATCAACTTCGTGTAGGATGACTAGCTCGGCGGGTTTCCAATCAGTTGTCTTGTGGGTAAGGGCAGCCGGCTTTTGTTTATAGTCATCTTATGGATCAGTTCAAGGAAAGTAACTTCTATTAAACAATTTAATGAAGATACTCTCACTGAATACCATATCCCTCTTATGACATTTAGTGATTCAAGACCCACAATCAGTTAATCTACTAGTGAGCTTTGGCATCACTGCTAGAAGATTAGTGAATATGGTAAGCAACCCTTTGCTAATCATATCTCTATATGACTCTTGTTGTTGGGCAGCATCTCTATGCTTCGGCACCCAACCCTATGCCCCAAAGTCCATAACCGTTATGATGACCTTGTCAAGTTAAACCAATGCTTGCGTGTAAGTGTCCGACACATACCCATCTAGTCAAGAAATATTAATGGCACTCTGCTTTAGCAAGACCTACCATCAAAATACAAGACTATGGATGGTGCAGCTAATTGGGAGGGCATCAATTTAACTTAAGATTACCCAAGGGAAATTTACTTCTACCATGTTAAAAGCATTTCAAGCAATTAAATAACATGCATAGAAATAAATGAACAGGAATATAAGGGCATTCACAAACAATCAAATTGCATCGTGATATAGTATGACCCTTCCTTATGGTGATCTCCATCGCCAAGCATCCTGTTCGTCATGTCTCCAAGTTGCCAAAACTTCCTAATACTCCCACTAAGCTATTACTCCTAACAGCACTAGGGATAAAAATACAAGGAGTAAATTAGCATCACAAGTCGACATGCATGCCGTTATACAAATATAGACAGCCTTGGGCTGCAATAAACATGACACGCAGGTCACGAACATTACACACATGCATGCATCTCATACATCATGGGTCATACTATTCACATCAACCTGCAAAAACAAGTTAGGCATGGAATAGCATTCTAACGGGCAACAAGAACACGCACTACAAAAGCACCGGAACATGAATCTCATTCACGAAACCGAGCCTTGAAATTCATCAGATTAATCATATTAACCCTATTCCGAACCGATCTGATCATTTTCTTGATACAACCACACACTGCGGCATACTCCGATGGCAGAACTCCGACCGGTAGGAGTATCATGCAAGGTGATCGTGAATAGGCGCAATAAAACATACGGTACTTAGCGATCGTAACTCCGATTCGATCAACCACATTGATCTTCGCGTGCTCCAATGGATTTACGATCACTGTTTACCCCGATGGCGGAAACCGGCCGGTAGAGGCAAGTCGTGATACGACCATGCAAGCACGATCACGGACTAACGAATGAAACCCATCCTACCACCAATGCACATGGACGATCATATCGACCACCGCCAAAAACAGAGATAGATCACATCTATAACTGCCACATATCACAATATGTGTCCAATCTGAATCTAGAACTAGACGGCATGGCTCTGATACCACTAAAGGGTAACGCGGCAAGGCTACGAAAGCACAAACAAAAATTTATCGTGCAACCAAAGAACCACCGCAAGTAATAGATCACAAGATTACCGCTAGACACGCCGACTCGTAGCGGAAATAGAGTCGTTGTAGCGAGTTGATGCAGTCGTAGTCGTACTCACGACGTGTCTCCTCCTTCGAGTGGTCGTTCCCGACGCGCGTCTGCTCTTCCGAGTGGCCGTACTCTTCGTGTGACTTCTCCTCCGACTCCGGTGAACGTCACAAGTTGCGGATCGTCCCAATGCTGCTGCTTCGCAACAACACCTCCGAGGTATCCACACGTACGGGGTAGGATCACCACGCGCTGGAGTGCTAGCACCGGCAGCGTGGTTGAGAAGGCGTGGCTATTAGGGTTTCGGGAGTTCTTCCAAAGATCATCCTCTACCTCACCCCATGCCACCGCCCCTCTTTATATAGGCATCCACGATGGGTCTCAACCTGGAGGCCCATTACGAACTCGTGACCTATACGAATTCGGATCACCATCCAAAACAGATCCTTACCCTTTAAGTGTGCGACCCCACAGGTTCATGTGTAATCGGTTATGACTCGAAAACTCTTTTTCGATAACTAGTCGTTAGCGGTACCTAGCAGTACATAACGACTTCCAAATACACATAGAATATATCGGACGTACCTTGATGTAATATGATCTATGATCAGGTCCTCATCACTCACGACCAGTTCATATCTCTATACGACCAGGTTGCAATTGGTCACGACCAGTTCGTAACTCCTTACGACCAGGTTCTTATCATTCTGTGATTAGGTTCGACCAATCTACGACCAGCTCGTATCTCCATACGACTAGTCTGTAATTGATCGAACTCAGCAACCTACTCATGCATTCTCCCTTTGCCTCACGGTGCCTGGTTGAACTCCAGATGAGATGTTGTGTCATCCATGGACTGTTCAATACTTTCTTGATCGAGTGTCGGATAACATCATGTGGTCGACACTTCGACAACTAGTGGTATGGCCATGCACTTTATTTATCCGATCACCACGAGGGGCCCAGATACATCTCTCCTGTTATGATAGGAGGGGCAAATTCCATCTCGACCAGTCACATCCCTCCGCATGTTTCATAGCATACCCGAAAGCTACCTTTATAACTACCCAGTTACGAGTAGCGTTTGGCAACCCCTAAGAATGCTATTACACATGTAGGGAACCATGCTGATCTCAGGTCTAAGGATTATACATCATCATTACTTGAGACCAACTAATGACACAAAGATTCATAACAATCTCAATAGTGTCTCAATGATTGGTCTATCTAACACCATGTTCTCTAACATGTGCTCACATTATTGATTCGATATCTCCATATCTATGACCGGTGAAACCAGGTCATCAATCAATACATGTGCTAGTCATAGAGTCACTGGTGTTCCGACCAGTGACCTCCGACCAGGGATACTTTTAGAATGACATCATATAAGTTAAAGAGTTCCACCAACAAGTCACATACTTATTGATCTATAACAAATGATTCATTCAAGGAACATGATAACATATTATCAAAAACATGAACATAATGAAATATCATCATCTCTATGATTGCCTCTAGGGCATATTTCCAACATCATGTCTCTGCCGGCTTGATGAAGTTAAAGAACAAGGAGTTTCTTGCGCTCGGGCAAGGACGCACTGTCATGTGCGACTTGGTGATAGCACACCGGTGTACGGTGTTCTTTCTCTGGATGTGTGGATACCGTGGAGGCACTACTGCTGTTGCTGTTGCGCTTGAGGACGATCCACGACCTTGGCGAGGAACTCGGTTAGTTGCTGGAGGAGATGATCAACTACATTGGACGATCAACTACGTTGGACGATCGACTACGACCACTACATCGATGCGTTGTTTGTTGGACCAGGCTACTCCAACTCTTCTTGCGCTGCACTGTGCGTCTGTGGTAACGATCTATGATCACTTGCTTGCTTGGCGTCCTGGTTTACATGGTAGATTTTTTTAATTACCAGCTAGCGTAGCCTACTCGTATTCCATTAGTGGTATCAGAGTCATCCTGTGTAGTTTTTGATCTAGATCAATCGAATATACTTGATATGTGGCAGTAGTAGATTGGATCTATTACTGGTCAGGACTGGTAACCTAGATTGGCTCATATGGATGGAACGATCTAGGCACTGGTCGATAAGATCGATCGGGTTTTTGGGGGTAGTAGATGGGTTTGCGAAGAGGTACAAGTTAAGAGCACCAGATAGCTTACTCGACTTGTTTACAACTGCCTTGCATAATACTCCTACCATTCGGAATTCTGCCATCAGAGTATGCCGCATCTCGTGGTCGTATCAAGGCAGTGATCAGATTGGTTCGGAATAGGGTTACATGCTCATAGCCATGTTATATGGTATTATGTGTTCATGTCACCTGATAGAATTGGATTCTATGCATAACTCGTTTTTGTAGGGATTGATGTGAATAGTATGGCCCATTGTGTATGTGATGCATGTATGGATTTCCCATGGCCTGCGAGTCATGCTGTGAGATAGCCATCGAGCTACATATTATTGTATAACAGTTTGTGTACCGACATGTGATGCTTGATATTATCGTCTATAATTCATCACTAGCTCTTAGGAGTAATTGTTTAGTAGATGAATGTTGTTGGAGACTTCAAGCATAATGGTCGGAGGACAGAAAGCATGGTGGTGGAGATTGTCATGTTAAGGGTCATACTATTTCATAGCTTAATATGATTATCTTTGAATGTTTATTCATGCCATGCTATTTTATCATGTTTTATTATTAGATGTTTTAACATGATAGAATAGTATCACTCAAGAAAAATTAAGTTAATTTTATGTCTTTCCAATTATTACGCCTGTCACAATTTTGATCGTTAATTGGTAGGTCTACCAAAGTAGAGTGCTCTTGACTATCTTAATAAGATGGGGTGGGTGTCGGACACCTATATGCATAGTACTGGTTTAACTTAACAAGGCTATCAAAACAGTTTAGGGCCTTGGGGCATAGTGTTGGTCGCCGGAGCATAGACATACCGTCCAATAGACAAGAGTCATATGTGATATGATTGGCAAGAGGTTGCCTACCTAAAATCACTAGGTTTCTAGTAGTGATACCAAAGCTCACTAGGATTTAATGATTTTTGGATCTTGAACTCACTATATAATGTTTGAGGGAAACATGGTTTAGAACATGTAGTGGGAGTATCTTTTATTGACTATTGATGATTAAGTTTGACCAGATCCAGACTAGTCGTATGGTGATACAACTAGATCCAGACTAGTCTTATAATGATACGACCAGGTCCAGACTAGTTGTGTGGTGATACGACTAGGTCCAGACTAGTCGTATGGATACGAGCTGGTCATAGACTGGTCGAACACGACCACCAATATGAGTGTCTAATAGAAGATCTTATATAAACATAGTGTTGAATCTTTGCATATATTTCTGTTGTAGATCATGGCACCTACTACTTCTTCTGCACCTACTTTTAATTTGTGATCTGTTCTTGAGAAAGAAAAGTTAGATGGAACAAATTTCATTGACTAGTTTCGAAATTTGAGAATTGTTCTCAAGCAAGAAAAGAAGAAGTATGTTCTAGATAGTCCCTATCTCGAGGAACCGAATGCTGATGCTACTGGGCATTGAAAGAGAAACTGCAAGAAGTACTTAGCAGAGATGAAAAAAAAACAAAGTAAGTAAGACTTCCAGTTCATGTATAAATGTTATAGAAATTAATCTTGCCACTTCTTTGACCAGTTCTTCGGTATTTGATACCGGATCTGTTACTCATATTAGCAATTTGATGCAAGGACTGATAAGGAGTAGAAGTTTAGCAAGAGGAGATGTTGATCTTCGTGTGGGCAATGGAGCAAGAGTTGCTGCATTAGCTATTGGCACTTTACCATTAACTTTACCATCAGGATTAGTTATGGAACTAAATAATTGTTATTATGTTCCAACCTTAAGCAAAAACATTATTGTTGTTTCCTGTTTAGGAGCTGAAGGTTATGAGTTCGGAGTAAAGTACAATTATTGTTCAATTTATTTTGAAGATATGCTTTATGGCATTATCGTCTAGATCAAATAAATGAGAAGCACATGATGAAGCTCCATAAAGATAGTCTTCTAAACTCATTTGATTTTGAATCATTTGAAATATGTGAATCTTGTCTACTTGGCAAGATGACGAATGTGCCTTTCACGACTAGAGGTGAGAGGGCAAGTGACTTATCGGCCCTTGTACATCTAGATGTATGTGGACCAATAAGCACTTCGGTCAAATGTGGTTTTTATTACTTCATAACTTTTATTGACGATTTTAGTAGATATGTCTATGTCCATTTGAAGAGACATAAGTCGGAATCCTTTGAAAAGTTAAAAGAATTTCAGAATGAATTACAGAATCAACCTAGCAAGACAATTAAATGTCTATGATCTGATCGTGGAGGTGAATATTTGAGCCATGAGTTTGGTGATCATCTAAATAAATGTGAAATTGTTTCACAACTTACTCCACCGAGGATGCCTCAATGGAATGAGGTGTCTGAACGACGGAGCCGAACATAGTTGGCCATGGTTCGGTCAATGATAAGATAATCTGATTTTCCATTGCAATTCTGGGGATACGCTCTAGAAACAGCGGCTTTCACTTTAAAAAGGGTTCTATCAAAAACTGTAGAGAAGACACCATATGAGATATAGACCGGGAAGAGTCCTAGATTGTCTTTTCTCAGGGTATGGGGTTGTGAGGCATATGTCAAACGTTTGATGTCTGATAAACTCACACCCAAGTCCGATAAGTGCTTCTTTATGGGGTATCCTAAGGAAACTGAAGGAAATTATTTTTATAATTAGGTTGATAATAAAGTGTTTGTTGCCCATAATGGTGTCTTTTTAGAGGAAGAGTTTCTTTCCAAAGGAGTCAGTGGGAGCAAAGTGCAACTCAAAGAAATTCGAGAACCATCTAAAAATATTTCTACTCCTACTGAACCTCTACATGAAGAACAAAATATTGTTGAACTTGTAGATGAGGCATCAGCCCCACGTAGATCAAAATGGTCGCATCAATTGCCTATAAGAAATGGGCATGATGTTTTATTATTGAATAATGATGAGCCTGAAACTTATGCGAAAGTGATGGTGGACTGAGACTCTAAGTCATGGCATGAAGCCATGAGATCCAAAATAAAGTCCATTCATGATAATCAAGTTTGGAACTTGGTTGATGCACCTGATGGTGTTAAAACCATTGAGTGCAAATGGATTTTTAAGAAAAAGATAGATATAGATGGAAATATTCACATTCATAAGGCATGTCTGGTTGCGAAGGATTTCAAACAAATTCAAGGTGTTGATTGTGATGAAACCTTATGGCCTGTCGTGATGCTTAAGTCTATCCGAATCGTTCTAACTATTGCAGCATATTTTGACTATGAAATTTGGCAAATAGATGTCAAAACGGCTTTCCGGAATGGAAACCTAAGTGAGGATGTGTACATGACACAGCCTGAGGGTTTTGTCGATCCAAAGGAAGCTAGAAAGGTATGCAAGCTTAAGAAATTCATCTATGGATTGAAGTAAGCATCTCAGAGTTGAAACATTCATTTTGATGAAGTGGTCAAATGGTTTTACTTCATCAAGAACGAAGAAGAACCTTGTGTTTACAAGAAGTTTAGTGGAAGCAAGTTTGTGTTTCTGATCTTGTATGTGGATGACACACTACTGGTCGGAAATAATATTCCAATGCTTGAATCTGTTAAAACTTCATTAAGAAATAGTTTTTAAATTAAAGATTTAGGAGATGCAGCATATATTCTTGGTATAAGGATCTATAGATATGGATCTAAAAGGCTAATTGAATTAAGCCAAGATGTGTACATAGACAAGAGGTTGAAACGGTTCAACATGCAAGATTCCAAGAAAGGTTTCTTGCCCATGGCGCAAGGCATTAATCTTAGTAAGAGTTAGTATCCTACGACCACTGATGAGAGAGACAAAATAAGTAGAATTTCATATGCTTCGGCTATTGGATCTATCATGTATGTCATGCTATGTACACGACTAGATGTGTCATATGCTCTAAGTGTTATGAGCAAATATCAGTCGGATCCAGGTGAAGATCACTGGATAGCGGTCAAGAATATCCTTAAGTACTTGAGAAGGACTAAGGATGCATTCCTTGTTTATAGTGGTGAGGAAGAGCTGGTCGTAAATAGTTACACCGATGCTAGCTTCCAAACCGACAAGGATGATTTCATATCGCAATCAAAGTTTGTGTTTTGTATGAATGGAGGAGCAGTAACCTGAAAGAGTTCCAAGCATGGAACAGTTGCTGATTTTACAATAGAGGCTAAGTACATTGCAGCTTCAGAAGCTGCAAAAGAGGTCGTGTGGATTAGAAAGTTCATTAATGAACTGAGTGTGTTTTCAAGTGCATCTAGTCCAATAGATCTCTATTGTGGTAATAGTGGAGCCATTGCACATGCTAAGAAGCCTAGATCGCATCAAAAGTCCAAGCACATAATTCAATAATATCACATTATTCGTGAGATCGTTGAGAGAGGTCATGTTAAGATATGCAAAGTGCACACAGATTTGAATATTTCTGATCTGTTGACAAAGCCTCTCTTGCAACCTAAGCATGAGACACACACAATAGCAATGGGTATAAGATACATATATGATTAACTCTAGTGCAAGTGGGAGACTTTTGGTGGTATGACCTAGAGGCAATCATAGAGATGATTGTATCACGTCTATGTTTATGTATTATTGAATAAGTGTTATTCTGCTTCTTAAATGAATCATCAGTTATAAAAATTAACGAGTATGTGACTTGTTGGTGACGCTCTTTTAACTTATGATGATCTCGTTCTAAATGTATCATTGGTCGAATATCACTGGTCAAAATACTAGTGACTCTATTAATCAGCACATGTATTGATTGATGACCATGTTTCACAGTCATGGATATAGGGGTATCGAATCAATAATGTGGACACATGTTAGAGAACATGGTGTTGGATTGACCCACCTTGAGACACTATTGAAATTGTTATGATTTTATGTGTCATTAATTGGTTTGAATCAATGATGATGTATAATCCTTAGACCCGAGATCAACACGGTTTCCTACATGTGTAAGAGTATACTTTGGGGTTACCAAACGGTACTCCATAACTAGGTAGTTATAAAGGTAACTTTCAGGTATGCTATGAAACATGTGGAGAAATGTGACTGGTCGGATATGGGATTTACCCCTCCTAACATAGCAGGAGATATCTCTGGGACCCTTGATGTGGTCGGATAAACAACGTGCATGGCCATACCATTAGTTGTCAAAGTGTTCGACTACGTGAAGTTATCAAACACTTGATCGAGAAAGTATTGAAAAGTCCATGGATGACATAATATCTCACTTGGAGTTCAACCAGATATCGTAAGGCAAAGGGAGAATACTCGAACTGGTCATTTAGTTCGATCAGATATGGACTAATCTATGGAAATACGAGCTGATCATAGGCTGGTTGAACATGATCACTAAGTGGTCGAAATCTAGTCATAAAGAGTTACGAACTAGTCGAGACCAAATATGAGCCGGTTGTATAGAGATACGAGCTGGTCATTAGAGATAAGGACCTGGTCGTAGATCATATTGCATTAAGATTCATTCGATATAATTGTGTGTATTTGGGAATCGTTATGTCCTTCTAGGAGCCGCTAACGACTCGTGATCCGAAAGGAGTTTCCGAGTCACAACATATTACGCATGAACCTAACGGGTCACACACTTAACGGGTTGGAACAAACGTATCCAGATAGGATCCGTCATGGGCACTATATAAGAAGATGCTTGATGCTATTGGGATAGAGGACACAACATGAGTTGACGTGAGTCGCTCCAAACCCTAGCTGTCATCTTCTTGAGTGAGTCTTCTTGTGCGATTTGGTGCTAGCACACTGGCGTACGGTGTTCCTTCTCCGGACGTGTGGATACCATGGAGGCACTACTGCAGTTGATGTTGCGCTTCAGGACGATCCACGACCTTGACGAGGAACTCGATTGGTTGATGGAGGAGACGATCGACTACGCTGGACGATCGACTACTACCACTATGGACCCGGCTGCTCCAACTCTTCTTCCGCCGCACTGCGTGTCTGGTGGTAATGACCTATGATCACTTGCTTGCTTGGCGTCCTGGTTTACATAGTAGAATTTTTGAATTGCCAGCTAGCGTAGCCTACCCGTATCCTAGCAGTTTTGCTATTGGAGGTTTGTGGTTTGTTGTTGGGGACACCATGGCAATACAATTGGGATGCCACACGTGCAAACATGCAGGGAGGATCAACACATGCACATTTGTGCATGACAGCAAATGGCATGTGCTCAAGCCAAAGGTGGGGTGTGCGATTAAATCAAAAATCGTGCTTGCTGTGAAGGATAAGAAGGCATCCAAGATCACACCAAAGTCGAGGACGGCTTTGCTTCAAGGGGGGAGGATGATACGACGCCACCTGCTACTACATCTTTGGTGTGTGTTCCTAAACCACAATCCAATGTTTTTTTTGTCATGAGGGTGTTGTTTTATTACAAGAAAGAATAAAAGAGAAAGGAGCTACCAAGAGGGTGGGCAGAGTGGCAGGCTGTGGGGGGAGAAATACACATTAGCGTGCGCAATTTGAGGTGCGTTACTGCGGTTGCGTGGACGCCAGAGTAGTTCTAGCCATGAAGGGACAAGAACAAAATTGTCTACTAGTACTTGTGTGCCAAGGTCGACGGTGCACCAAAAGATTAACCGATATGGCCATGGGAATTATTTGAGTTGTGGAATTGACGGCGTGGTGCACAAATAGTGTGGGCCAGACCAAGTGTAGCATGATGCAATGCATGCGCATGGGAGGGTGGTACATGCTAGGAATCCTGAAACGTGTTGGCATAACAAATCAATGCACGCAGCCAAGGTGAAGGAAATAAATCAATGCATGCAGCCGAGCGTGGAACATGTGACTTGCATGCATGCAGGAGCACTAAAAGGAAGGAGGTGGTTTCGGTGCATGCATGTGTGTAGCGTCCCGTTTTTCGGAGTTTTTGAAAATTTTAAAAGAGAACCATTTGCTTCTATTCGTCAAAGGCTTAATTTGGAAATTTCAGAAAATCCCTTTTCAGTTTAAAATGAGTTAATCAAACTTCAATTAAATTAAAGTTGGTTTAATTGAGTTTTCTTGAATTTAAAATCAAAACTTATTATTTTGAGAATTTCCTTGGATTTATTGGATTTTAGAAACTCATTTTCCTTTTTCCCGAAAGTAAAAATTTATTTATTTGCAAACGAAAAAGGAAATTTAAAGTTAAAAGTATTTTTATTATGTCTAGAATAATTCAAGGAATTTCTGTGAATTTTTCTAGAATTTTTGGAGTCGATTTGCTATTTTCTAAATTGCCTTTTGATTTATTTGAATATCTAAAATCAAAAATGAATTTAAAATCCCTTTTCTGTGCGTGGGCCGAAACCCTAGCCGCCCACCATCGCTTCCTCGCCCCGCCCATTCCCGCTGCCCACCTCCGCTCCGCGCCTCCCTTTCACCTCACCGTTGGATCTTCATCGGACGTCCCTCGCCCGCCGCGCCGCCCCTGCTTCGGCCGTTGGATCGAGATCCGGCCGCTCCCGTTCGCCCGCGCCCTTCGTCTCCCTCGGCCGCGTCCCCTTTCCATCGCGACCGTCCGTTCGCCATCGCACGGCTCGCATCGCCCGCGCCCCTTCCTCTTCCCACCGTCCGATCGAAATCGGACGGCGCCCGCTTCGTCTCCTCGCCGCGCTTCTTCTCCTCCCCACCGTCCGATCGAATCGGACGGCTCTCCGTTCGCGCGCCTCCCTCGCTCCCCACCGTCCGATCAAAATCGGACGGCTCCCTCTCGTCGTCTCCGACGCGCCGCTCTCTCTCTCCCACGCCGCCGCGTGAATCCGTCGCCGCGAATCCGCGCCAAGCGCCGCGCCGTCCCTGCCCCGCCTCCGTCGCGTCGCGGCCGTGCGCCTCGCTCGTCTCGCCACGCGCGCGCCCGTCCGCGCGCGAGTTCTATAAAAGCCGCGCCGCTCGTCTCCCCGTTCTCTCTCTCTCTCGCCGATTTTCGCGCGCCGCTCCTCCGTCTTCCCGGCTCCGTCGCCTCCGCGTCGCCGTTCTCCGCCGCCACCGCTTTCTCCGCGCCGACGCCATCGTCTCCCCGCTCCGGCCGCCGCCCTCGCTCTCTCTCTCTCTCTCTCTCTCTCTCTCTCTCTCTCATGCCCCTAGCCCACGTGGCCACCCACGTGGCGCCACGTCGGCGCCAGCGTCGCCAGCTCTGCCGCGTGGTGCTGCGTCGGCGATTCATAAGCATCGATGTAATCCGGAATTTTTAATAGAAAAATAATTCCGGAAAATCAGAAAAATCCAATTCTATCATTTTATGTGATTTTGAAATTTCTTTTGGCTATAACTTTCACATCCGAACTCCGATTTGGGTGATCCAAATTTCTAAATTCATATAAATTCATCCTCTTTCATTTGGTACTGGTTTTGTAATTTTTGGAGTTCATTTGGTGCTGTTTTATTTATTTGTTGCTATTCTCGCACGTGTAGATTCCGGCGTTTCGGAAGATTTCTTCGACCCGACGACCGAAGACCCTCTCCTCGTCAACGAAGGCAAGTCGTAGGCCTTTGACCATGTTGAACCCATCTTACAAATGTATATTGTATTAAATTATCATGCATGGCTAGTTTTATTAAAAATGGTTTTGGGAGTAGATAATTACCAAATTGCCATTATGCCTCCTTGATAAATTGAAAATGAAATGTCTCCTTGAATGACATAAATCCTTGGACACCATAGGATGGTTAATACTAGTTGGACATAATTGTATTACCAACTTGGGAGCGTAGTATTGCTTAGACATGCTTTAGTTACCCGCGAGACTTTCGATCACATGTTCAATGATTATTGAAATTTGACTAATGGAACTATGGAACAGTGGTGTGATGCCACTTTTATTAAAAGATGTTGTGCCATGGCAGGGATTGCTATTTGGTCGAGTATGAACAAAAATGATTTATGCTCGGGCTTGAGGTAGGAAGCTAGAGTGGGTGCGTAATGCACATTGGGTTGTGGTAGACTTGTGCGAGCGACCAACTAAGGACTTAACTTTGCAAGTCATTGATCCGGTCACCTCGTGCAACCATAAGTCCGGTATGGGACGGACCGCCAATTAATTAGGAAAGTTTTGAGTCGGTTCTGTTGTGGTCATTTATTGGCGCAAGAGAAATGTGATGGCGAAACCTTAGCGGGCAGAACCGAGGCAAAATGGAACTTTGTAAAAGCCTTGTCACGTGCTCTAGACTACTCACCTAAGGAAGTGAGCGGTGGTGTCGACGGATGCCAAACAAACTAGAGAATTCGTGTCTTGTGGGTAAAGCTGTACAACCTCTGCAGAGTGTTAAAAATCTATTCGAATAGCCGTGTCCCCGGTTACGGACATGCCTGGTGATTTCGCGCAAGGGGTAGTATTTTCAAAATTGTGGTTTGGATCGATGGAAACGTTTGGTTGGAATGGTTGGGAAGTGAACGGGATGTTCACTGTTTGATTCAAAAGAACTTGGTTATCTATGTATTATTCATTTGAAATTCTGCTTTGCCATCTAATTATTGTATTTACTGTTAAACTTGCTTTCTGCAAATTAAACCATAGAGCCATCCTTGTTTAAGCCTGGCATGAATACTATGTGCATACATTTCTCTACGACTTGCTGAGTACTTTATGTACTCACGGCTTTATGCCCTTTGTGGATCAGTCCCAGCAGAAGGATCAGGAAATGTTGAGTACTATGAAGAAGGCTACTTTGAAGACTTTGCAAACTAGGTCACGTCCTCCACTCGATTGCCTGTGGGCATGTCGATTGGGCTCCACGTATTTTGAGATTTCCGCTGCCAGATACTCTGTTGTGGTTAAGCCCTGTGTGGCGACTTTTGTAAGAACCTTGACCATAAGGTCTTTGCTGCTTTAATTAATATTACTTTGTCTGCTTCATTAGTTCGTTGTTGAATGGTTATGATTACATCATTGTTGCAACTGTGCAAGCTAGCTACTGATCATGGGACTAGCTTGGTATGCACAGAGGGTCTCGGGGTTGTGTGACACCCGGGGTCCGACAATGTGGGGGCTATGCAACAAGAAAGGAAGGGAAGTGAGGAAATCAAGCCAAGAAAGGAAGAGATAAATCATGCAAGTTCGTTTCCATCTTCAGTTCGGCTTGGAGATATCCTGATCCGAATTACATGAGGTATCTTTTTTTTAAAGTTAGTTTGGTTATTTAGAGTCTGAGTTCTTTGTGTTTCCTATTTTTGCTTTTGGAGTCTGAATCCATGTTGGATTTGAACAGGTAGTCACGCACGTGACCAGGGACTCGCGTGCATAGAGTTAGGGCATATAAAAGCTAAGGATTGGCTTCCCATGTATCTCAGATTAGTTTGTTTTGAGTTAAATAAACCAAAAAAACATCATGATTGGTTGCCATGAGGTGTGTGCATTATTGTGAATTTTCTATCAGAGATTTATCTAGGTGTGCCAGATCTAGTTGTGATGCTAGTTCTTGTTCGTTGGACCACAAGGTTCTTTCTTCTTGAATCACGTGATGTGGTGTGCCCGGGTAGGAGACAGGTTCTAGCTACCGAACACATCTATCTTGGTATCTACACGCTATGAAAGTCATGTTACTGCACAATGGACACTGTGTTACTACACCACCGCCGGAGTGTTACTGCACGAAGGACATCGAGTACTACACCACTGTCGGAGTGTTACTACACGAAGGACATCGTGTTACTACACGACCACCAGAGTGTTACTGCACGAAAGACAGAGTGTTACAACACAACTACTGAAGTGTTACTGTAACGTGAAAGATCGAGCCAAAAAACACGATCCCGCTAGTTCGCTAGTTAGATCCTTATCAAGAGCAGTGAGCTCATCGTTCAGCCACCCTAGTTGACGACACATGTTCTATTGCGCCATCTCATTCATTGTGATCGCCAGCAGGGTACCGAATTTCGGCCGAAAATCGAAAATTTATGTGTTACCGAGGGCAGGTAGGAATACAAATCGATCCCAAAAAATTCAGTTTGGATGAATTTTGCCCCCAAAAAACGAATTTGCTTGAATTAGATTTTACAATTTAAAATTCAAATTCAAATTTGAAAATTTCGGTAAAAACTTTTCGATTTTTTTGTGCCACCTTCGGTAAACAAACAAACAAAAAAACTGGTCGCCCGTGACCTGGTAGCGAGGCAAGCACTGCATAATTTTTTGATTTTCGGTCGGACCGGCCACCTCCGATATATATATATTAAAAAAACTGATCCCCCGTGACTTGGCAGTGACGCCAGCACTGCGGTGAACCTTTGTCATGTCAAAACCACGACAGGAACGCTTCGGCGGGGTTGAAGCCGGCGGCAGCAATGGCGACTGCCAAAGGATAGGCGGTGGAGGAGCAGCAAATTTGTCGCCTAGGCCAGATATTGGCTGGTCGGTAGCTCTGCTGGTCGTGCCGCTATCTTGATAATTGGAGGCCTCTCCTGCTTCCCTTTGGTGGTCTACCTCGGAGTGCTATGTCAAAGTTGAGAGCTGATTTGAAGGGAGCGTTAACGCTGACCGCTGATGTCGAGGAGTTATGGACCGGAGCACTGTGGGAAACTTGGGGCGCCGATGCGGGCTGCAGGGGTGGGTGGCCCAAGGAAAGTCATCAATGTCGCGCCCCGCACCAGCTGCAACGGCAAGGAGCAAAGCTTGTCGGCCTGCGTGCCCGATTGCCGCAATAACTCTTCAGCTTTGGCAAGCCAAGCTTTGCGAGCTTCGTCAAAGGATCTTATTGCCTTTTGACAGGAGGCAAAAAGAAGAAGAAAAAAGTAACAAAGGAAATGGTTATTCAAGTACAAAATGACAATATAAGTGACTCAACATCCAGCCTCAGCGATTTGGTTGAGAATGTCAAGAGGAAGAATAACAAGGACGATATACATGTAGATGCAAGAAAGGGAACATTGCAGGAACTCAAAGGTGGCAGAAAAGTACAAACACCGACATATTTATCATATATTGACAAATACCAATAATGAAAGAAAATGCACACGAGAATTAAAACTATAGCAACTTATATCTTCCTGTTCCCCGTTTTTAGTGAATCTTGGGGACAAGATTCTTTTTAAGGGGTAGGTTGAAAAGATCCAAAAAAATTTAAATTTTAAAACTTGTTTGAGTTTGGTTTGAATTTGGTCTTCCTACCCAATTTGGAAAGTTTTCCCTTTTTTCCCTCTTCCCTTTTCGTCTTTCCCGTTTTTTCAGCTCGAAGGCGCCCCAAGCCAAGCTTACACCGCCCTTGTTTTTTGTTGAGTTGTGTCGCTCCGTTGTTCGCCCGCCTACACATTGCCTCGCTCCCACGTCGCCATCGCCAGCACCTGCACTACAACAGGAACTCGCCACCTTGCCCAGCCACCTCACCAGGCATTAACGCCGCCACAAGATTGCCCTCCTCGCCCTTCTCTCGCGCTATGCCTCGCGCGCGCCCCAACAGGTGCTCGACACGTCGTTTCCACCGCAGCCGTCCACGCTAGTGCATGCCACTCGCGCCAGTGGGACGCGACCACTCCTGCATGCGCCGCCAACTCGCCGCCACCTTGCCCTCGCACAATGCTAAAGCCGCTCCACCGCCCGCACCGCCCTCACCTCGCTCGGCCATTGGCGCCACCACCCTCCACCAGCTATAAAAGCCCACAACCGCAACACCATCTTCATCCTCAACCTTCCCACAATCTCATGGTTCCCTCCCTTTGTCTCCACGGTGACCGCCACCGCCAAACACCGTTGTGCCCAAATCCTCTCCGGTGAGCCCCCTCACCGATCCACCACTCCATCTTCGCCCTCACCCCGCCAACCACGTCACAAGCTCCGCCTCACCACCGCAATCCACCCCTGAGCTCCACACTCATCATCCAAGCCACCAGTTCACCGTCGTCATACGCCATTGCTTCGCCACCCACTGCCACTGTCGCAAAGCCGCCTCCGACCTCATCAAGCTTCATCGGCCCCATCTCCATGATCCCCTCACCATGCTAGTGCTCACGCCCCACCCAATTTGACCAGAGTAAGCCCGTAGCACCGCTCCCCTGCCTCGGTTGTGCACCACCGCCGTCGTGAGCCCACAACGAGCCACCCCTAGCATTGCTTGAGCCAAAAAAATGGAACCCCGTGCCATGTAGGTGCTCCCCGCACCTTCCCTCACTGCCGCCATTGGGCAGAGAAGGGGATACAAAGAGCTAGTGAGAGAGAAGGGAGCTGAGCTCCCTTCGACAGAAAGCTAAAGTGGGCCAAATACCCACATGGAACGCCAAGTAGGCCCAGCCGCCAAACTAGCCAATTATTGTGTAGTACTATGCAGCTCGAACTATTCAAAGCCCAACACTATGAAGCCCAAGAGTCCCAACCCAAACTCATTACTGTTCAGCCAACCCGACCTGCTATGAATAGTGTTGACTTAATACTATTCATTGGGCTCGATACTATTCCACCCAAACGCGATAGTAAACAATGCTAACCCGATACTGTGCACCCAAACCTGGCACTGTTCATCCCCGACCCAATAAGACATAATATACCCTTTTCGACCGTTTTGAGCTTGTGAAACCCATTTTTGACTTTGTCTGACCTAACTAAGCACCAAATAAATCCCAACCACCCACACCACCTCTATTTTCAATTCTTTCCAAATTTATTTATTTTATTTTATTCTCAGCTCGCTTCTTTTTGAACCCAGACTTATTTATTTAATTTTCTTCCATGTTAGAACCTGAATTTGTTGATCAAGCTACAAAAGGAGTTGATCAAGACGCGGGAGAGGTAAATCCAGTTAAGGACTGCAGATGTGGAGGCAAGTTGCATTCTTTGATCATGTTGAGCCCACATTTCAATATTTATTATTATTACTTTCATTTGCAGTATTTATGTCAATTACTTCTTTAATGAAATAATACTTTAAAATATCATGATGAATAGTTAGTTCATATCACCCCACATACAAGCCCACCTATTCCCTTGTATGCCATATTGACCTTGACAAGTAGAATATAATATATTGCTATTTAATGGTTCGACATTGTCACACAATGTTTCACAAAATACTGATAAAGAAGATTGGCTCCTCGCCAATAGATTTTGGTGGACAGTTGAGGGTTGACACTAGGAGGTTGGAAAACTCAATATACTTGATAAAAATAAGTCGAAGGTGAGATCAAAAGGTGGACAACCATGAGTTGGTTGTTAGTCCACCACCCCACTGGAAGACAGGTAAGGACTAGAATCTTGTGCCAAATAACATACACAGAAATCACTCAACCACGGGTTTGTATATCCAACTTGGTTTAGTACAGTGCTCTTCCGAATGAATATCTACAGGATGTCACCCGCTCTTGTTGTATAGATCAGGGATTGACGGTGAGACAGGAGTGGGCCAGTTAGGTCACTCACTGATCTACACAACGGTAGGTACAATCCGCATTGGACCATGCACTCCACTATTGGCCAGCAGTTTCTCGATGGCTGTATTGTCCAGGGACCTACCGGGTAGAGGTTAGAAAAGTTGAGTAGTAAAAATACTTTGTTATCTCAACTCAGCCACACACTATCTTGTTTCGTGTATATAGCTTGACAATATGAGTTTGAGATATCTTGTGGGTAAAGCTGAGCAACTCTGCAAAGTAGAATCAATAGTATTCGAATACACGATGCTTTCGGTTAATGAAACTGTATTCATGGGTGATTCTAGTAAATGAGGTATAAGTAGAGATTTTTGAGATGTTAAGATATTAATTACAATTGTTGAGTAAACCCCTGATATTATAATAGCACGATTTTACTGTTTTAAAGACAAATTGATTACACTCGAATGATGCATCCACATATACTTGATATGGTAAACCCTCAACAATCAATTGAACTCCTGACATGTAGCTAACTAGCTTTTTCATGTGGCTTGTTGAGTACGTTGCATATTCAATCTTGCTTAATTTCCATCAAAATATGTATAAGAGGAATGAAGAACATATTAGAGAACGTGATAGGGTTGCGGCCGCACTCAAACTTTTCCGTATAAGCTCTTTGGTTCTTCTGAGTGTAAGTTAAAGTTTTGGGCTTGAGATGCCCATTTTACTGCTCAAAATAGTCGGTAGGCTATAATTTAATCAAATTAATGCTTTTAAAATGTTCATGGGTAGGTTTAATATCATTCCGGTCTGCAACCGAAATCATGGATGGTTGCACAAACTATGTACCTGTTTGAAAAATAGGACGTTTCTTCTTCTTCTTCTTCTTCTTCTTTTGCTCGTCTAAGGTGAATTTTGTTTTATCAAATAACCCTTTTGGAATTTTATTTTTTGAATAATCACCACTACTCTAGTTCCAAGAGAGAATAACCGGAAGGAACACGAAGGTAACGTGAGGACCCCACGCCCGAGCACATAGGAACAACGCCACACTCCATCCATCTCTGTCCACCGCTGCCCGAGTCTAGTCCTTGGTCCTTCACTTTCCAGCTCTCACCTCCAACTCCCTCCACCTGCCTAGGACGAGGGGAAAAAACATAAGTATAAAATTCCGAACAAATAGGAATCTTAATTCCCATAAGCAAACAAAATTAAATTAAAAACACATGCTTTATTCGCAACCACAAACATGGCGCCTCTGTATTCTATCTTGGAAGCCCACTCCTCACCGTCCAATCCATTCCACCACCGCCCTCCCCATGGCCGTCGCCGTGGCGGCCTCCGCATCTTCCTCCTGCTGCACCCTGGGCCCCGCCACCTCCCACCGCCGCCACCATCACTACCGCCACCCTCTCCGCCCAGTCGGCTTCTCCTCCCCTCCGCTGCAGCCGTACGCCTCCCCCGCGGCGCCCCTCTGGCGGCGGCTGCGGCGGGCGGCGCCCACCACCTTCTGCTCCGCGCCGTTGCTCGGCCGCGTCGGGTGGCCACGCCGCGAGGGCAGCGCCTGGCTGCTCTCCTTCCGCGCTGACCCTGCTGCCTCCCCGTTGCCGGCCGCGGCGGGGGCCGGCGACCCATCGCAGGCGCTGTCCGCGCTGCTCCCGCTCGTCGTTGCCGCCACCGCCGTCGCCGCGCTCGGAAACCCCGCCACCTTCTCATGGTGAGCCGATCCTCGTGGACGCGCGCTTCTTCAAGAGCTAACACATGGTCTTTAATTAATTTATAACTATTTGGCAGGGTCTCGAAGGAGTACTACGCACCTGCACTCGGGGCATCATGCTGTCCATTGGCATCAAGCTATCCATCGACGACTTCGCGCTGGCCTTCAAGAGGTTTTTTTTTTTTTGCCTCTACTCCTGTGCCAAGCATGATAACATAGAGCAGAAAGGATGTATAAGTTTAGCTCAAAGCTGGAACCTTTGTTTGTTTGTTCTTATGTTGCATTGTGCAGGCCGGTGCCTCTGTCAATTGGTTATGCGGCACAGTACTTGCTCAAGCCGCTGCTGGGTGTGATGATCGCGAGGGCGTTCAGGATGCCATCGGCCTTCTTTGCAGGCTTTGTGCTTACATGCTGTGTATCGGGCGCGCAGCTGTCGAGCTATGCTAGCTTCCTGAGCAAAGGGGATGTTGCTTTGAGTATTTTGTTGACAAGCTGCTCGACGATATCTTCAGTGATTGTGACACCTGTTCTTACGGGATTGTTGATTGGTTCAGTGGTTCCTGTTGATGGGATTGCGATGGCAAAATCTATTTTGCAGGTAATGAAATGATTGGTGATCAAGCAATGCATTTTGTGGTATACATTCTTGTTATATCCCGTCTACGTTTAATTATGTAACTTGGCGATTTCCCATTTGCCAGGTGGTTCTTGTTCCTGTGACACTAGGTCTTCTTCTAAATACCTATGCAAAGGCAGTGGTCAATGCCATACAACCAGTAATGCCATTTGTTGCTATGGTGTGCACATCACTTTGTATTGGGAGCCCTCTTGCTATCAATAGGAGCAAGATCCTCTCATCAGAAGGATTCATGTTACTTCTCCCCATAGTGACCTTTCACATTGTTGCTTTTGCTGTGGGTTACTGGATTTCCAAGTTGCCTCTATTGAGGTAATTCTTAAATACTGAAATCCCATTTTTATTCGTTCTTAATATTTATCTTAAACCACTGACTTTTATCCTTGATCTTGCTAACGCACAATGTAATATTACCTGGAGTTTGTTTGAATTTTGATATATCTTAGCTGTTTCTTTTCTGCAATGCTGCTATGTGTTACCTCTGCCCTAGTCGTATGTACATATCCAATTTGCTCACAAATGAGAAATGCAAATCTGCCTCTGGTGTGTCTACACCTACTTTCAAAAAAAAAATGTTTACTTCTGTTTTCGAATCCGACACTTTGACCTAACTAAAGTACTCTTCTTTTTTTAAAAAAAAAAATTGGTTAAATCTGTCACGCACATCATAACTTCATATTCTCTTTTCATGTCAATTTCGAGTCTTCTGGTCCAAGATCGTATTGCTTGCCTAAATTGTTCCATCGACTGCTAAACTATTTTGGAAACCGAGCATCTTTTGTTTCCCTTAATGATAGAACCGATAATTTGTTTCCTAAATGTTTAGTTTTGCCCATTATTTTCCTAAAACTATGGAATTTAATTCAATTAGTCACAATCCTAATAAATGACCAGTTATTTATAGCCTTGGGTAACTTCATCTTCTGTTTTGCAAGCTGAACTAATGTCACATCATCACTAGTCTCTTCTATTACATTGCATTGTATAATTAGCAATCAAAATGTAGCTTTCTTGCAGACAAGTATACTTCTGAAGTGCCTTGATGGCCTTTACCTAATTCTTTTGCATTGTTATTCAGGCAAGAAGAGCCTGTTTGTAGGACTATTTCAGTGTGTACTGGAATGCAGAGTTCCACCCTAGCCGGACTTCTTGCTACACAATTTCTTGGAAGCAGTCAGGCAGTTCCGGCAGCATGCTCTGTTGTTATCATGGCCATATTTGGTTTGACTCTTGCATCATACTGGGGAAATGGCTCGCGAATAAGAGATGTTGGTGCGAGATTCTTTCCACAAGATTCCACAGGTGTGAGCTCATGAGAAGCTGTAGGGTGAAGCATTAGAATACTTTCAAGGACTCCCGGGGCAACAGTTCCAGACAATTATTTGCCGTTGGAGGCAGGAGTTACACGGAAGGCATCGTGCAGCGCTAGCCTGCATGAGGTATGCCATAGCCACAAAAAGAGAACTACAAATTGTAGATTTTCCGAGATAAGCAGCGATGAGAAACAACCTTACTACAAGAACCACATGCATATGGCGGAGGGATACTGAGATGGAAGTTATACATCATACCATAAACTGTAGGTTTCATTAGTGGTGCCTCCTTAACTCCATGTACATACTAGATACTAGACACATTGAGGATTCTTATATATAGTATTAAACATATGTATGTGCAATATTATTGGCTCCTCATTCTTCTCAAGATCAACCCCATGAATGGGTGTACCCATTTGCAGTTCTTGTTTTTGCTTTAGTGCCCCCTTAAGATCAATCCTAATCTTTATTACTTCCAAGTCAGTATTGTGGTGTCGCCTGAAGGAAAACTCAGCAATGAAAAAAGGTGTGAATGTAGAGGAAAACACAACAGCACTGGAGTGGGGTATGTTATAATTGGAAAGTATTAGGTTTAATTTATTGTTTTAGTTCTGCGAAATAAACTTTGAAACTTTCAGCATGTATCATGCCCCAATTAGCAAAGTATACTTCTTGCTGGACAAAAAACAGAAGAGAAAATTCACAATATATCAACTGAATAACTATATGATTCAGAATATGGTACTCATTGTGATGTTGATATGTGTGGCTCACATGTCAGTGAGACATCAGTAGCGTACTACAAAGATCTGAAGTTATTCAGTGGTATATAGCGAATTACCCCAAGAATAGAAGTACATGCATTTTTCTTTTTTGAAAAAGAAAAAGGAAATAAAAAAGTAGGTTTTGTATTGTTCCTAAAAATATATGTGCTCATTAATATTTTGATATTTTTGTAACGAATAAGAGACATACAAGTGAAACATGAAAACTTTTATTGCCCCTCTTATAAATTCTGTTCACATGTCACTCTGGTGTTCCTCGCATAAAGAAGAAAAAAAAAAGTAACTATGTGGTGGTATCAGTTGGGAGTGTCACAGGTACAGAGTCCAATTACGATCCCAATTCTAATCTAGATTGATGGAGATGTCACAGTTGTTTGATATGCATGTCTTCTCCGATCCATTTCAATGTCGTTTTTAGTAGGAAGGAGCAGTCCATTTTTCAGTTTGTCACCGAATGTAGCTCACGTGGGCGCCGACTGCAACTGTTGGAAATTGCCTCGTTTACGAGGCCCATTTCCTTTGGAAATTCCAAAGATGTATGATTTAACCGGAAACAGGACAATTATTCTGATCAGCCCGACCAGAGTAGACTAGTAGTAAGAAATTACGAACTGGACGGCAGAAATCACAACGAATTGTAAAAGGTTACTAGTGGTCATATACGAACTGGTTATAAGGAGTTACAAGATGGCCATAAGTGATTATTATTTGATCGGGGATCATTACAATCTGATTGTGACTAGATTCAAACTGATCATACGAAGTTACGAGTTGATTGTGAGCAGATACAAATTGATCATAAAAAATTGCAAGCTGGTCGTAACTGGTAAGAGCTAACCATGTATCTCTCTACTCTTTTTGAATTGGTTAAGAGTTGTTAAACACTACATAATACCATTATTTGGTTTGAATTAGCAATTACCAATGGCTTATTCAGGTTAATCACAACAGTTACTAGAGAGTAAATATTTTATCCATATAAAGGGCCTGTAGACGTCCAGAATGAAGCCTTAGAATTTCTCTGTTCCTTTCTTACATTGTCTTCCTCCCTTTGGTGAATTGTGAGGTGGTGTTGAGCTGTTGTACCATTTCGGCCTTCCTCCTCAGCGTGCACTGGGAAGAGGGGAGAGTCGCTATCTCCGAAGCGTTGTTCGCACCATCCAAGAAGACAACGACCTCAAGAAGTTGCTCAAGCCGGTCGTCACCTCTGCCACGTTCGCCGCGGCCGACGCTGGGGATGCTTGTGAGCACAGCATCACCAATGTATGTTCAAAAAAAAATCACACCACCAATTTCCCACAGGACAGGAGACAAAATGCAAACTTTGGAGTATTTGATCAGAAATTTAACAAGAAGGTAAGTCAGGCAGCAATAGAGTCCACATTAGAGAATCAGAACGCAGATGTTTACAGTAACAAGCCTTTATGACAATGACAGCTCAATGAAAGAATCAAAATTTGCAGCATCAAAATTCTAAGATGTCTTATTAATAGCATTCATATGCTACCCCATAAGGAAATTTACGTATTCAGAGCTTTGCTACTCTGCTCGTTCATCAACTAAACTAAATCTGGTCAAATGTGACAAAACGACTCAAAACCTGCAAAACCCTACTATTTCTAGCAATAATTAGAGAACCAAGGTATTTACATGCAGTCCCATCCAAGAATCCCTCACAAAACTAGGTAACCTACAAGAACTCACCAAGAACCACTCTCTAGAGCCAAGAAACCGACAAGAGATCATCAAGAACGCTTCATGACCAGAACCAACTGAAGAACTCGTCAAGAACTAAGAACCATAAGAGATGGCATGCTGCCCCCATTTCAAGAATCCAAAGCAGTATTGGCCGCCGCAGGTGAGGTCCGTGACGATTGTGACGTGGCCTAGACGTTGCAGACGAGGGAGCCACCGATCGACGCAGTCCTCCGTGAAGTTCCACCCGACTGTTTATCGGCCGCCGCCCTGTCGCCGCCGATGACGCATCCACCTCGATACTAGTCTGGCGGTTGTCCAGATCCTTGATGGAGGCCACATTAGCGAGTTGAAGGAGAGGTATTGAGACATCGGCGGCGTGTGGGAAGCAGACTGCATTGAGGGCGAGATGACCGCAGCGACGTGTTAGCGGGGACAGTGGATCGAGGCCCGAGGGCGAGACAACCGAAGGGATCAAGTGGCGTGGTGTTGAGCGCATTGGAAGAAATGGTTCAGGTTTAAATGGGATCTGATCCTATTGGCCCCAATTTATTTTGGACTATCCGTCTGGCCCATTGGACGGCTTTTAGAGGGGTGGGTCAATGGTCCAATGGGTTAACCTGAACCACTCCAACCCCTAGCCACTAGGATGTGAAGGTTGTTGTTATATAGCACGGTTAGAGAGGTAATTAGGGACACGCTACACCAATGTGTAATTAAAAATTCTATCGTGTGAATCAGTAAATTATGTGAGTAACAGATTATAGATTATTACCACTAGATGCATAGTACAACGAAAGATGAGTTGGAGCAGCTTAATTCAGCATCACGCGTGTCGATGTAGTGATCGTAGTCGATCATCCAATATCGTTGGACACCGATCGTCTCCTCCAGCATCATGTCATGTGCGCTACCGACCGCACCAGGAGGAATCGTGCACGGCCAGCCGTTCACTTCATCGCCTTCTTCCAGCATCATGTCATGTGCGCCAGCTCCCATGTGTTTTTACCGTCCGCTAGGGAAGCAAATCGTCTGCCATTGAGTAGCAGAGCAGCTGCGAGGCTGCGACCGACGAGCGAGTGGAAGAGGGAGAACTGTGAGTGCGGTAGAGAGCTGCAGAAGCGCGCTGCTGTCCTCTTGCGTGGGCGGGGCCCGCGGGGGCAGGACGAGGACGGGGCCGGCACATGGTCGTCCACGTGCCGCTGCAGATCTCCCCGACCCCCAATCATGCCCGTCACGACGTCGCGCTCGCGCTCCCACGCAGCAGCGGCACGGCACGTTTGATCCGCGTTGCTCTTTGCCCCGACACGACACGTCCGAGGGCCGTTTCGCGGACATGAAAAGGCCACCGCGCCGCGCGGACCCGCGGGTTGGCGTATGATTGCCTCGTAATGCCGCTGCAGCTGACGGCCTAATGCGCGGCCGCGCGCGCCGTCCTTTTGTCCTTGGGCTTTGCGGTAGCGTTTTCTAGCACGACATAGCGACTCTTGAATGCACATAAAGATCAAATCGGACAAACCTTATGTAATATGATCTACGGCCAGATTTTTATCACCGACGACCAGTTCGTAACTCCTTACGACCAGTTCGCAACACCTTACGACCTATTCGATGACCAGTTTATGGTCATGTACGACCAGCTCACGACCAGTCTGTATCCCTATACAATCAGTTTGTATCTAGTCGGACTAAGCGACATGCTTGTGTATTCTCCTTTTACCTCACGATATCTGATCGAACTCCAGGTAAGATATGTATCATCTATGGAATGTTCAATCTTTTTTCAGTCTAGTATTGGATAACTTCGTTTGGTCGACTCTTCGACCAATTGTCACACAGTCATGCATTTACTTTATCCGAGCACATCGAGGGGTCCATGATATCTCTCCTGTTAGGCTAAAAGGGGCAAATCTCATATCCGATCAGTCACATCCCACCACATATTTCACATTACACCTGAAAACTATATTTATAACTACCCAGTTACGGAGTAACGTTTGTTAACCACTAAGTGTACTATTACGCATATAGGAACCATGCTAATATCAAGTCTAATGATTATATACCATCATTGCTTAGACCAACTGACGACACAGAGAAATATAATAATTTTAATAGTATCTTAAGGTGGGGTCAATCCAACATCATGTTCTCTAACATGTGCTCACACTATTAATTCGATATCCTCATATCTATGATCGGTAAGATATGGTCATCAATCAATACATGTGTTGGTTTATAAGTCATTAGTATCCCAACTAGTGACATCCGGCTAGAGATCCTTTTAGAATAACATCATTTAACAAATAAAGAATTTCACCAACAAGTCATATATTTACTAATCATTATAAATGATAATCCATCTAAGGAGTATAATAACATTTATTCTATAACACATAAATATAGATGTGTTATAATTATTTCTATAATTGTCTCTTAGAGCATATCACTGACAAGGTATGCTGCAGTGTGATTTAAGTTGAAACCTACGTACATACCTTCCGATTCTAGCTTCCCTTTGTGCTTTCTTTACTTTTGATTTGTGGTGCCACTAAATCGTTTTTTTTTTTGGTTGCACTGTTGCAGGAGTCGAGCACTCAACATTTTTCTCTACCCGATCTAATTTCTTGGTGTACATTTACACAGGCGTCCTGTTAGGCAGGATGCAATACATCTTCGTGTAACACTTAAGGCCTACACTTTTTTGAGCAAACCGAATTATTAAGGGAAATTTAGATATATACCACTACAAAGTTTCTACTTTTGAGAAATACCACTGCAAGTGACGTCTTTGGAATATGGAACTGCATACTCACCGAATTAAGAAAAATACTACTCCTCTGCGTATTACATATGTATTGGACAATATTGCCCTTAGCTTCTTCCCATCTCCACCTCCCATCCCGGCCGCCAATCCCGCCAGTCACTGTTGGCTACCGTAATGCCTCTCTTTCCTTCAAATCCAAGAACCATTGATAGAATAAAATAAAGTTATCCTGAAACCAAAATTCCCCCAAAATCAAAATGTTATTGATTTATTCACCTGCTATCCAGAAATCAGATTGATTTAGGATAGATTAGTTGTCTCGGTACAGACTATGGCTACCTTTTAATTGTTCCTATGGAGATACACGACATCAATACATATTATTATTACTTTCGAAAGGCATTAAAGTGAGTTGTGTACATAGCAGAACATTCATCAATTTCAATAAACAATTGAACAATTATAGTTGAAGGATGAAAAAAAACTGCAAAAGCCTAAGGATAAGAAAGAACAGTGATTATGCCATATGTAAACCTCTACACTAAAATGCATGCAATTCAATTGAAGTCTAACACATCAGCGTACCGTAAGTATAACTTATATTTTAAGGTATGAGTTGTCTAACTAACAACCTTCAAAACCTTGACAGTTACCTGAGTACTGGCCCATACACTTTGGCAATGGCCATGCAGATCATTGATCATACTTGAGTGTTGGGTCCGCATAAAAGAGTTTTGTGTCTTGCGATCGCGTACTTTGTATGTTACCATCTTCAGCTGTGAGAACGCAGTAAAATTGTAGAACTTTATGATCTTTGTATGGAAGCCAGGTAGCAAATATTAAAAATCACTTGCATATATAATGAGAAGCCGACCTTGCTTTTGTAACAGAAAACCTCTTTGACGAAATATCTTGAGCAATAGCAATCATCCAGATGTAAGAACATCGACCTCATCTTCACTGGCTGTAACAAACATTCCTCGATCCTCCAGGCTGAAACAACATCAGATTGAGTCAATGGAGTGGAAACATATTTTGAGCAATCAAAATTATCTTAAATCCTCTCACACCTTTGACCAATTCTTAAAAGAAGTGCAGACTTTGTCTTCTCCATGGGTACATGATGCAAAGGACAGTTAGCATATCCCTGTAGTTGTCATTGAAATGAAGAGGGGAAGGGAAAAGATCTGTGAAAAAAAAATAACACCGCAATGAAGCCTGGCTAACTAACAGCTACCAAACATGACATACAAGATACTGAGCGGTCGAGCACCATAAAAGAAAGGAGGAGTAATATTATCCCACTGTGGCATAACACAACTCAAGATACGTTATACGCTTATACTTGAATCATGACTTGTAAAGATGGAATGCAAGTTCCTGTAAAATCCGGCAGCCTGCGAGAAGAATTATTTTCATATGCCAACGGATAGGGTTCACGACGAAACACAGATGTGTGTTTAAAGGTTGGCATAAGTAAAAGTGTAATAAAAGAGATGTCACATCCAATGAACAAAACAATGAAAAATGTTGTACGGTGGATATTCTAAGAGGAACATTGTCCAATAGACAACTGTTTAGGTAAACTATCGAAGACTTCGAACCAAGCCCTAGAAGAGATCGTGACTGCATAATTCCAATTAAGCCCACAACCAATGACATGTAAAGCACCAGATAGAAAGCTCAGAAACATACCTTGGGCACCAAACAAGAGGCAAAAGTCAAGCTGATCAACAACATGAATCAAATCTTCCTTCTGCAATGACAAATGCTTACTAAGCACATAATCAGCAATTCTTTTAATGATTGTATGCTTCTCCCAAGAATCAGAATCCCACACTGCAGTTTTAAAAGTAGCATCCATTAATAACCGTATCTTTTCATCCATTGTTATGGCTCTACATCTCACAACAGCAGGAAGCACCTTTCTGTATGACATCAAGAACTTAGCAAATACAATGTGAATCCTTGCGAAAAAAAATGAAGGAACTGATATTTATAATAACCTACTTTAGCTAATCAATCTTCGAAACAAACTAACTCCAACCAAATGTAATAATAGAGTATGGCAAATTTGCTTGGCATAGCAGTAAATGTGCATTCTGTGGCCCAAATATCAAACACAACAAGGGCACAACATCAGACACGACGAAGGCACGAGCGTCCCCATCACTTCTCAAGCGAGCCAAACATACCCAATTGCAGTGACCCCATGCAGCTCCTCGATCTCCAAGAAGAGAAAGAGATGGAGGAAGAAGCGGCCAGCGGTGGATCTCTCGGAAGCATGGGCGAATGAGGTTGCGTTCTGAGGTGGATGTCCTGCTGGTGTGTGTAAGATCGAGGTGACCGACTAGAGGGGGGTGAATAGGCGGTTCTAAAAATTCTTTCGCGCTAAAACCAATATATAATGCGGAAGCTAATAACGAATTGGTTTTGCACAATTAAAACCTAAATCAACTAGGCTCAACTAAGTGCACCAACAATATGAACACAATACAATGAGAGCAATCACACAATGATATATAAGCAATTAAAGCATGTAATGTAAATTGCTCAAAGTAAAGCACAAGTAAAAATAAGATGACACGATTATGTTTTACCGTGGTGTTTGGAGACTTGCCGGTCTCCCCTAATCCACGTTGAGGTAAGCCCAACCACGTTGGACTGGCTCCACTAATTAAGCCAACACCTCCGAGGTAAGTCCAAGACTTGGACCGGTTCCAACACGAATCAACACCTCGCTCCACTAGGGTTGCTCTTCCTCCACTCCGGAGATGGCGAGTACCAAACCACTCACAACACGCCGGGCCTTCTCACAAGCTTCTTGAGAAGATCACCGGGCACGACGCCTCCACGTCGTCTAGGTGTCGTCAAACACCAAGAGTAACAAATCTCAACTTTCACTAGAACTAATCAAATGTCAACACTCAAGTGGATACACAATCCATTACCTAAGGCAACACATGCACTTAGGATTTACTCTCCAAGCTCACCAAGTACAACACATGCACATAAGAGATGAGAGGCTTGCTCTTAGCTCAAGAGGCTCAAAGGATTGAGTATAACACTCACAAGAACACCAGCAACCATCCCCAACCGGCCAAGGTGAGTATATATAGCCCACACAGAAAAACTAGCCGTTGGGGAAGATTCCCTCGAATCTGCACAGACCGGTCGAGACCACTGTGTGCCCTAACGGCTATGAAACTAGCCGTTGCGCCTTCGGCCGGTCGGACCGCCAACTAATGGCCGGTCTGACCGCTGCCAAACCGATCAGACTACCAAGGATGGCCGGTCCGACCGCCCGAGGCAAAATCGGCTAAGTCCCAAAAAGGGAGCTCTCTGGAATAAACGTTCCGCACGAACCCCGGAACTTCCGCACATCGGTAGTTCCATTTTCACAACGGCTGAACTACCGCACAGAGAATCCAATTCAAATGAAATCGGTCGGACCGCCAACAAAGACAAATGGTCGGATCGATATGCCACCGGCCGATCGGTGACCACAAAGCGATCATTGCTGGACCACGAGCCAAACACATTGGCTTCACATCAAATGGCAAAACACATTCGCCTATTTGAGTGCAATTCTAACAAAGTTTCAAAGATAATATTCTCAACAGGTTGCAAAACACATTTGCCAACCTTTAGAATACACATCATAAGGTATAAGGTACATGGACTTATACCATTTGCAAAACACATTTGCAAACTTAAGTCACATGCTACAAGAAATAAAACATGAGCTTCAACTATTTGCAAAACACATTCGCAAATAACAGCATCATGCCACAAGGCTAAGGTGCATGGACTTCAACCATTTACAAACTATAGTCCCATGCTACAAAGATTAAATGCATGAGCATCAACTATTTACAAAACACATTCGCAAATAATAGCTCCATGCATATATGAGCTAGAGCAAACACAATGAGCTATCAACACATGACTAACTCATGCTACTAGTTAAGACCCCTCTTAATAGTACGACAATCCTATACTAGCAATCTGGTCTTCCATCCAAACACCAAGACCGGTAAAATACTAGGAACACATCCTTAGCCCTAGCTAGTCATACCTTTGCCTTGCATCTTCTTGAAGTCCGGGTCCTTAACTTTGACAATCATCAACACATGATGATTTCTTCACTTTGGGATCTTGTCTTGAACATCATCAACACATGATGATTTCCTCATCCCGAGTCTTGACATGTATCAACACATGATGTATTTCTTCACTTGACCTCCATCAACACATGATGGGTCTTCTCTTTAATCATCATCGACACACGATGATTCTCATTTCTTCAAGCTCTTCATATGCATCAACACATGATGCATTCCTTTCTTGAATCTTGACTTGATGATCAACTCATAATCATCCCAAGTCTTCATCATCCTAGAACATAACCTATACATCCAACTCATGTAAAAAGTTAGTTCCACAATATGATTATCATTAATTACTGCATCATACCATTAACACATAATGGTGGGACAAGATACTTCAATCTTTCCCTCTTTGGTAATTGATGATAACCATTTCAATCACACATAAATTGAATGAAGATAAAAGTAACACGTTATGAGTATATATAAACTACGCAAGTCATATATATACTCATTACATGAGTATGCGAGAACTACACAAGTTATACATACTCAAAACATAAATATACAAAGACTACACAAGTTTTGTATACTCATACAGGTATGTTTCAAAGTAAGGATCCCAAATATATGTGGAACACGAAATGTGGATCAATACTAATGAAACCACAAAATATAGAATGAGCTCCTCCTAAATGTGTGCATGCACATATATGTAAAGAAAATATATACACATATTCAAGATATACTTATGGTAGAGTTCAACCTATATTTTGGATCCGGGGAATGCAACAATATAAAAGAGCGTAAGTCGAATGCATACCTCGTTGAATTTCACCTTTATATCCAAATGAGACTACACACTAGATATAGCAATAGAATTGTTAGTCTCACAATTAGATTTGTCATTAATCACCAAAATACTCCATTAACTCATAATGGCGGGACTAGATCCTTCAGTGTGGCGGCTGTCCATAGGAAGTAGGAAGGAAGTGGTGGGATGGCTCATTGGTCTCGAATGAGAGGGAGACCGAGAGGGAGAAGGGAAAAGTCTGTAAGATCGAGGTGGCCGACTAGAAGGGGGTGAATAGGCGGTTTTTAAAAATCTTTAGCGCTAAAACCAATATATAATGCAGAAGCTAATACCAAATTGGTTTTGCACAATTAAAACCTAAATCAACTAGGCTCCCCTAACTGCACCAACAATATGAACACAATACAATATGAGCAATCATACAAAGATATATAAACAATTAAAGCAAGTAATATAAATTGCTCAAAGTAAAGCACAAGCAAACCAAGATAAACACAATGATATTTTACCGTGGTGTTCGGAGACTTACCGGTCTCCCCTACTGCACGTTGAGGTAAACCCAACCACGTTGGACCGGCTTCACTAATTAAGCCAACACCTCTGAGGTAAGTCCAACCACTTGGACCGGTTCTAATACGAACCAACACCTCGCTCTACTAAGGTTGCTCTTCTCCACTCCGGAGATGGCGAGCACCAAACCACTCACAACCAAGCCGGGCCTTCTCACATGCTTCTTGAAAAGATCACCGGGCACGACACCTCCACGCCGTCTAGGTGTCAGCAAACACCAAGAGAAATAAATATCAACCTTCACTTGAACTAATCAAGTGTCAACGCTCAAGTGGATACACAATCCACTACCTAAAGCAACACATGCACTTAGCATTTGCTCTCCAAGCTCACTAAGTGAAACACATGCACATAAGAGAGGGGAGGCTTGCTCTTAGCTCAATAGAGGCTCTACAACAACCTCAGCATACTCAGCAACCATCCCCAACCGGTCAAGGTGAGTATTTATAGCACACACACAAAAACTAGCCAGTGGAGGAAAGATTCCCTTGAATCTGCACAGGGCCGGTCGGACCCCCCGTGCCCCAACAGCTATAAAACTAGCCGTTGGGCCTTCGGCACGTCGGACCGCCAACTAATGGTCGGTCTGGCCGCCGCTAAATCGGTCAGACCGCCAAGGCTGGCCGGTCCGACCGCCCGAGGAAAATCGGCGCACCCACAAAAGGTGCTTCTCTGGAATAAACGTACCGCAAACGCACCGGTACTTCCGCACACCGGTAGTTTCGTTCATCAACGGCGGAATTACCGAACAGAGAATCAACACATGATGAAATCGGTCCGACCGCCCAACACATGGCGGTTCGACTGTTTTGCCACCGGTCAGATCGGTCCACATAGGTGGTCTGACTGCCAAACCACAGAAGCACAACACATTTGCTTTCACTCAAATGACAAAACACATTTTCCCATTTGAGTGCAATTCCAACAAGGTTTCAGAGATGATATTCTCAACAAGTTGCAAAATATATTTGCCAACGTTTTAAAATATTCATCACAAGAAATAAGGTACATAGACTTACACCATTTGCAAAACACATTTACAAACTTAAGTCACATGCTACAAAAAATCAAACATGAGCATCAACTATTTGCAAAATACATTCGCAAATAACAACACCATGCCACAAGACTAAGGTGCATGGACTTCAACTATTTACAAAATACATTTGCAAACTATAGTCCCATACTACAAAGATTAAATGCATGAGCATCAATTATTTGCAAAACACATTCGCAAATAATAGTTCCATGCATGGATGAGCTAGAGAAAACATAATGAGCTATCAACACATGACTAACTCATGCTCTAGTCAAGACCCCTCTTAATAGTACGGCAATCCTATAATAGCAATCCGGTCTTCCAACCAAACACCAAGACCGGTAAAGGACTAGGAACACATCCTTAGTCCTAGCTAATCATACCTTTGCCTTGCATCTTCTTGAAGCTTGATGACACACATCAACACTTCAAGTCTGGGTCTTTGACTTGACAATCATCAACACATGATGATCTCTTTTTCTTCAAGTTCTTCTCTTGAATATGCATCAACTCATGATGCATTCTCACTTGACCTCCATCAACACATGATGGGTCTTCTCTTGACTTGATGTGCATCAACACATGATGCAACCTTTACTTCAAGTTTTGATATGCATCAACACATGATGCATCCTTCATTAGACCTCCATCAACACATGATGGGTCTTCTCCTTGAACATCATCGACACACGATGATTCCCATTTCTTCAAACTCTTCATATGCATCAACACATGATGCATCTTTTACTTGAATCTTGACTTGATGATCAACTCATGATCATCCCAAGTCTTCATCATCCTGGAACATAACCTATACATCCAACCCATGGAAAATGTTAGTTCCACAATATGATTATCATTAATTACCATAACATACAATTAACACATAATGGTGGGATAATATACTTCAATCTTTCCCTCTTTGGTAATTGATGATAACCATCTCAATCACACATAAATTGAATTGATAAAAGTAACACGTTATGAGTATATATAAACTACACAAGTCATATATATACTCACAACATGAGTATACGAGAACTACACAAGTTCTACATACTCAAAACTTGAGTATACGAGAACTACATAAGTTCTATATACTCAAAACATGAATATACAAAAACTACACAAGTTTTATATATTCGAAACATAAGTATACAAGAACTACATAAGTTCTATATACTCAAAACATAAGTATATAAAAACTACACAAGTTTTGTATACTCAAACGGATATGTTTCAAAGTAAAGATCACAAATATATGTGGAAAATGGAATATGGATCAATACTAATGAAACAACAAAATATAGCATGAACTCCCCCTAAATGTGTGCATAGACATATGCGTAAAGAAAACATATGCACATATTCAAGATATACTTATGGTGGAGTTCAAACTATATTTTGGATCCGAGGAATGCAACATTATATAAGAGTACAAGTTGAATGCATACCTCGTTGAATTTCACCTTTATCCAAATGGGACTACACATTAGATATAGCAATAGAAATGTTAGTCTCACAATTGGATTTGTCATTAATCACCAAAACACTCCATTAACTCATAATGACAGGTCTAGATTCTTCAAAGTCAACGGAAAGAAGAGGAGAGGCGTGCGACGCAAGAAGAAAGGCAAAAAGCGAAGGGGTGGTGGCACCTGGGCGCCACCTCGAAGGCTCCGCGAGGTAGGGAGAAGGGGGGACGCGATGGCAGGAGTGAGATTCGAGCGGAGCTACTGCAGGTGAAGGAAATCCCCGGGGCGCGGGAGGAGATGGGGAGGAGGTGAGGGCCAGAGCGGCGCACGGGTTGGGAGCGAAGCCATAAGCACAACGATGCAGCCGAGACAGCGCAGCCAGAGGAGCCAGTACCACGGTGAAGGGGAGGTGGTGGAGCGGAGAGGGGAGCAGACGGCAGTGGGGAAGCGAAAGAGAGAACGCCTGGGGAGGGGAAGAGGATCGGCGATGGGGACGGAGTGGAGGGCAGGGAAGCGACAATAGGAGCGATGAAGCAGACGTGTAACGGCCCAAAAATGCTGAAATATGAAAATATGAGTTATATATATATATATATATATATATATATATATATATATATATATATATATATATATATATATTATGTTATTCATTGTCGCTTACATTTTGCTGCATTTTTAGAGTTGTTTGGATTGTATTTCATTTTGCCGACACAAGTGGTGTAAAACAGAAAACCCTAAACACATGAACCCTACGAACAAAAACCCTAATATTAGAAATTATAAAAGAAAAATAAACTTAAGGAATTGCCCTTTAAAATATTGCACGAAATATAAACCTGAAAATCAAAATACATGTTCGAAACATAATTCTATAAATGATTAGAAAGCACAATTAGATTTCTTTAGAAAATAACAATCTATATTTATCTTCATAAGAATCTTCAAAAGGAAACAGATTTATTTAGAAAATAACAATCTATATTTATCTTCATAAGAATCTTCAAAAGGAAACCTAAAATTCTATCTGTCATTTTCCCAATTTTACCTTTGTTATTTCTTTTTCTTTCCTTCTACTGATCCTTTGGCCAAACCTTGTTGTTCTCTTTGGTCAACCTCGTCTCAGCATAATTTTCTTCCTCCCCGACCAGCTTGCCTGGTGGCCATGCCATGCGCCAGCCACCACCTCTGGGCGCCACGCCACTCTGCCCCTATACCGGCGCCAGGACTCGGCCGCCACGCGCTCGGCATGCACGCGGCCATCGCGCCCTCGCGCCCGGGCCTTGTCCTGTTTTGAGTCGTGCTCTGGCATCTCTCCCTGCCATTCTTCCCTTCTCTTCTCACCACAAGAAAACGCAGAGCATGTGCAAGCTCCCCCCACCCCACTTAAACCACGCACGATGTTTTCTTCTTCTGGTTGGCCTAGGCACTCGGAGAGAACTCACATATTGGCTCTTCTCTGGAACACACACAAAAAATGAGATTAGGAAACGCTAGAGACAGATATTTGTGTCGCACACAACCTACAACTTTTCTTGGTTTTCTTCTCCTTTTATATTGATCAAGAGACCCACTATTACACGCAATGGTGCGCTACTAATTGAGCACACGTTACATGCACATGTTACAAGAGTTAATGCACACATGTTACATGCAATTAGACCCACTAATAGCACTTCAACGTGTACTTATAGTTTCTAACCACATGCAAATATTTCTAGCCACTAATGATACTGTTACAATGAAATAAACACTAATGCTACATGCAAAACTCAATAAAGTCAAGATTATAGCTAACAATTTCTCTCCTAATCTTGACATGCCGACTCACTATTGCGGATCGCCCGTAACCGCTTGCCACGCGTAATAGCTTTTTCTTTGTTACCACACGTAACACCTTCTTGCACGACACATCGAACCATTGACAGTCTTCAACATTTGTCTCCAGGAATTTCTGTCTTCTCACTCGGCACGAGTTAGCAACACAAACTCCCTTTATGTGTTGCCGAACCCATGCAGCCGCTTATCTACCACGTGGTGCACTCATTGAGGGACAGTACAGTCGCCCTCGCCACGCTATCACTCTTGAGGGACAAAACATTCGCCCTCATCATTAGCGACCGTGAACATGACCGCCACCGCAGCCCATACACCTGGCAGTTCTTCTCCTGGAGACACGGAGATGGACAGTACATTCGCCCATCTTGCCTTGTCGGTTGACGGTGACGCTCCTTGATAGCATGTATTTTTTGAGACACGTCGTCTCCATTCTTCACCGCTACCTCTTGGCCGCCACAACTTTGCCGTCGGTAACACGACTCACCGGGCGATTCCGACCTCGATTCTTCCTACGACGACAGCCTCCATGCCATCGCCGTTTGTCGGCCTCATGCCGACTCGTTTCCCGACGGCTTCGCACCGCCACACCTTGCCACCGCTGGCCTCCACCTCCTGTGGAGACTGCCGTCGTCGGCCAACTTCGCGGCAATCACGTTGCCACCGCCGGTGTGCATGTCACGTGCGATTCCGGCACACCACACTGTCCTCGCTCTGGCCACGTGGACCTTCGTCGTCGTGCTCTTGAGTGTATGGTGCTGCAACCGGCTCATCGCCGGCACCTATGCACCTTCGCCCAAACACTCTTGCTCTCCTCACAGCGGAGCCGCATGCTCCACGTTGTACGCCAATCGCGCAGTCACCTACGTGCGCCAGCACCCTTGTGTGGTGTTGCACTGCCAGCTGGCCCTCGCACACGCACACCCACGTATGCCCGCTTGCCTGCGCGCCACGCGCGCACACCCGAGCCTCGCGCGGCGATCGCTAGGCTAGCTTGCTGCACACCCACGCTCTGCGCACACCCGTGCCTGCAGTCGTCTGTCTTGGCGCCCGTTCGCACGCACCCGCTCTCGGCCGTGACGCTCTTCGACCTCGCGGCAGCGGCCGTGCGACGCTCCCTGTGCCTTGTGCATCTTCGCACCTTATGTCGTGCCCCGCTGGCCGCCGTGCTCCCCGAGCGCTACTACACTCGGAGCCACGTCATGTATGCCCTGGGCCGAGCCGCTACGCCGGGGCCATGCCGTGCCCGAAGCCATCGCTTCTAGGCAGTGCTGGCACGTCCGTTGCGAGCACCTTGGACAGCCGCTCCATGTTGCGCTCTAGCTACTCCTGCTGGTCCTCGAACAGGTTCTGCGCCATCGCCAAGTTCGCCTGCTCCGCTGGCGCCGCGTCGTGCCTTGATGCCGACGCCACCGTGTGGGCACTCGCTTCACATTGAACCTCACTCTGACACCAATTGTTGGCCTAGACACCCGGTGAGAACTCACACATTGGCTCTTCTCTGGAACACACAAAAAATAAGATTATAAAGCGCTAGAGACAGATATTTGTGTCGTACACAACATACAACTTTTCTTGATTTTCTTCTCCTTTTATATTGCTCGAGAGACCTACTATTACACGCAATGGTGCGCTACTAACTGAGCACACGTTACATGCACACGTTACAAGAGTTAATACACACATGTTACGTACAATTAGACTCACTAATAGCACCTCAACGTATACTTGCAGTTTCTAACTACATGCAAAAAAATTTCTAGCCACTAACGATACTATTACAATAAAATAAACACTAATAGTACGTGCAAAGCTCAATAACGCCGAGATTATAGCTAACATCCAATCATCTCCAGCGCCAATACATCCCGCCCCGCCGTTCGATTGGTCCACTTCCTTCACCCCCGCGCAGACGGCGCCCATTCCCCCACCCTTTCCCTCCCGCCTCCGCGGCCCGGCGCACAACTTGTCGACGAGGTCGTCTACCGCTCCAGCTCCGGTGGCCTCCTCTTCGTCCGCCACGACATGGAGGCGCTCGCGCGCTTCCTGGGCTCCTACTGGCGCGACCTCTTCGACTCCCGCGTCGGCCGCACCACCTGGCCCTACGGCTCCGGAGTCTGGTCCAAGGAGTTCGTGCTCCCGGAGATCGACTCCGACCACATCGTCTCCCTCTTCGAGGGCAACTCCAACCTCTTCTGGGCGGAACGCCTCGGCCGCAACCATCTCGGCGGGATGACCAATCTCTGGGTCAAGCACTGCGTCATCTCGCACACCGGCTCCTTCAAGGACTTAGGCATGATGGTGCTCGTCAGCCAGGTCAACCGCCTCTGCTGCGTGCCGCTCTCGCACGCACATCGCCGGAGTCAAGTGCGCGTCCACAGGCGACACCTCCGCCGCGCTCTCCGCGTACAGCGCCACCGCGGGCATCCCCTCCATCGTGTTCCTCCCTGCCGACCGCATCTCGCTGCAGCAGCCTAGCCCCGTCGGTTTCTCCGAGGAAAGGCCCACGAGTGCCCGTGTGGCACAGCACAGGTAGTGTGCGGTGAAGTGCCCCTAGGATATACCGCACACATGATGCTTGATGAAATGCCCGTGTGGCACAGCACAGGTAGTGTGCGGTGAAGTGCCCCTAGGATATATCGCACACATGATGCTTGATGAAATGCCTACAATAGGGGTATCTTGTGAGTGGCAGCCCCATGGCATTGCATTCTATAGCTTGCCAAACTTGTCGACATGGTCCGTCTATGGTTGGAATTCAGTGGAACGACTGCAACAAGGACCTGATATTGGGAGGTGCAGAATGCCAGAGATAAATACAAGGACAAGAATCTGTGCATATTCTGAATCTGAAACATGTTTCCATACGATTTTTTAAAATAATATTTTAAAAAAAATTACAAAAATAAATAGTTGGCTAAAAAAATAGCAAAAATGGGTTCAGTTCACCGATTGAACTGGCAACATATTCATGTCGTCAGTTCAACTGGCAACAGGTACCTTGGCCCCATTCTGTCGCCAGTTTAACTGGCGCCAGCAATCTGTCGTCATTTGTCGCCAGTTGAACTGACGACATGAATCTAGTTATAAAAACCCCTGAAAATCAGTTCAAACTCATTTTAATTCTAGAATAAAACATAAAGAGAGGAGGAGAGGTAAAGAAAGGTAGCGAAGTTCTGCCAATTCGTCGCGGAGGAGAGATAGACAGAGCATCGGATCCGATCGGCCATCCCGCAGGTACATTTTTTTGAACTTTGTACATTATGTCAAAACATTGTCGGTTAGCAAACAAAAATAGCGACATAGAATTTAGTAGATTAGATAAATATAGGCCAATTATGTAGTACATCTTTTGAGATGTGTATGAGGTAGCTAGATGGTAATGTAAATAATACCAGTTTTATTTAGCTTTCCATTTGTGCGGGGTAATTATATTGTTCATACTGAAAATTATTTTTTAAGTAGGAAAATAGAAAAATAGTCGTTTGAAAATTAAAAGGAAAATATGTAGCAGTTAATTAGGGTAGGTAGAGCCTAATAGAATGAATCGTATCTTTATTTAGCTCCCTATTTGTGTACGGTAATTATATTGTTAATGACGGGAATTAATTTATAACTATGAAAATAGCATGACACGTTTTAAAATTACAACGAAAATCCGGAGCAATTAATTAGGGTAGGTAGAGCCTAATCGAAAAAATTACAGCTTTATTTAGCACTGTAGTTTAGATAGAGCGTAATCACAGCTTTATGACTTGTCGGATAAATTTGATTTATATTTGTGGTTAGTAATTAGTTTGCTAATGTCGCTTCGTATTATCATTTTACATATTCCGTAGTCTTTATAATGTATGCATCAATTTTCGGTATGGTAGACCCATACCACGCCGTCAAGTTGTCGTCATTTGTTACTTGACACATTAATTGACCTATATCACCATAGCCGCCTCGCACCATCCTCCTCGGAGAGGCGAGGTGCCGATTGAGCTTAGCGCGTTGCGGCTGCGCACGTCCATCAGGGCCTGGAGGTTGCACCCTAGCTGGGTGCTAAGATATGTGCCATTGTGATCTTCGTATACTCATTTGTGGCCTAACTACTACGTGTGGACTAATGTTCGTTCATAACTTGACCCGACGCAGGTTGAGAGCGGCAGGCCTCCTTTCGCTGACACAGATGGTGGAGGCGACGTGGGAGGACGATCAGGACCGCGGTCTTGGTCGTACATCCAGGCGTTTTTCATACGATCGGGGCCTACTAACGGCGTTGGTCGACCGCTGGAGACCGGAGACACACATGTTTCACCTCCCATGCAGGGAGATGACGCCAACGCTGCAGGACATGAGCTTCCTGACCAGGTGGCCCTGCGCAGGCTTCCCCATGGTGGCGTATGAGATCTCACCCACATGGCGCACGGAGTTCCTAGCGAGGTTTCAAGATGTGCTGCCGCTGGGCAGCGATTACCACGAGTTCAGCAGCCAACACGGGCCGATGCTGAGGTGGATCTGCCAGTTCTACGTAAGCCTTTGTAACTATTGTCCTCTCGCATAAATTCATTTGTGAATCTTGCTGACGTGTATATGTTCTCTTGCAGTCCGAGCTTATGACGGAGGACGCACCCGACGAGACGATGAGGAGGCACTTCGAGGCCTACCTGCTATGGCTGTGTGGGTGGGTCATGTTCCTTGGGTCCCAGGACGACAACGTCGATAAACACTACATCCGCTACACACGTGAGCTTGCAGACTCGCCGGTGGAGGAGATCCAGCCCTACGCCTAGGGTTCGGCCGTGCTGTGCGCGACGTACCGCGCACTGTGTGACGGATGTCGCTGGTCCTAGGATAGCTCCATCCTCTCTGGATGCCCACTACTTCTGTAGCTTTAGTCCTTGGCGCTTCGGATCGGACGCCTCTGGTGGACTTGGGAGCGTACACGGTCAGGCTGTATGCCGAGGACGATGACGTGGATCGGCCTACTATGGGTACGGTGTGGTGCCACCGAGGGGTTAGTTTCGTTAACATTTATTATTTTTCTCGTAATGCAATCACAATTTCGTGTGCTAAGTGCTCCTTTGGTCTATTACACAGGTGACCTACACACCGATCACCACACAGGGGACGTACATGTCCTACATCGTGGTGTTCAATCAGCTGACAGATGACCGCATCATCTGGAGTCTGTACACGAAGGGGAGGGTGTCCGCGCGCGCACCCGAGGGACTGTCTAGTCTGTGCACGTGAGACCACGTATACTAGTACACGAGGAGCTCCTTGGTGCACGAGGTCTTTGTGGAGGAGTACCAGGTGGCGCGAGTCATACACCAGTTTGGTCCGCGACAGCAGGTCCCAGCACCTTGGGCACAACGGCTGCTGGCCCATGTCCACGAGTTAGTTTGCGCTTTAATTCTTTAGTACAATCTGTGTTACATACATACCAAATAATTGTCTTGTCGTCCATAGGTACACTAGGAAGGGAGTACGTGGTACTACCACCTGGACGGAGAGGATGTTCCCTTGGGTTGAGGGCTGGGTCAGCGCCTACGCCGACGTTGTCTTGGAGGATGCTCCCTACGACCTCGAGGAGTACGAGGAGTACATGGAGTGGTGCGGTAGTCGGACGAGCCTTCGCTGTGTCCGGGTCGTGGTCGACCCACCATGACATGAGGCTGCGACATCCAACGCGTACCCCACACAACCGAACTTCGCATTCCACCGCGTGGTACGTATTCAACGGTCGGTACTTCATAGTTAATTAGCTAGATTTAAGTTTCCAACTTGTTGATTATGTGTGCAGGCGGATCTACACCAGGAGATCCTCGAGTTGACTAGCTGGACGCAGCAGCTGTCGCTTGGGGGAGGCCAGAGGGATCTTACAGCGTATCGCTGAGAATGCGAGGTGAGGGATCCAGATCGCAACTTGTTGCGGGCCGAGGACAGATTCACATTCTCCAATGCATGGACGAGGGGGCAGCCATGGTGGCTCACGGTCACGGGCTCCTCCCCGGACGTGGTCGGCGGGTCCTCGTGGCACCGTGGTGGGAGCTCCTCGGGACAGTTTGCATGTGAGTATGACACATTCACTTCCACTACTTTATTTCGAACCCTACTAGTTACTAATGGCAATCTTCTCTTGCAAGTCCTCAGTTCCACCAATACATGGGGCAAGAGTACGCGGAGTCGTCCGCAGTTGCCTTCGTGCCCCCAGGTATGACTACCTTGTTTGATTTCGTAGTTTTCCTATGATTGCATGTGTAACGTAATGTTTCACAGGTCGTACACCGAGTTGGTACGAACTGGACGTGTCGTACGACGAGATATTCGCCAAGGACTTCCACTTCACCTGTGATCGGGCTTCTCGGCGACCATGTGTACCGAGCCGACCCTCTGAGACACTCGAGCCGACCCTACGGATGCCGGACCTCGACATCGTCACACCACCTCCGGCTCACACCGGCCTGCACGTCGGTCGCTCGATTCTTTGACGACTCAAGACCAAAGATCGGGCGTGGCCGGGGCGACACGCAAGGTACGCCTCAAGAGGGCCCGCCAGTAGATGTCATGTAAATATTAATTTTCGTACAACTATAGTAATGGTAATATAGTTTTTTATTATCTCTTTTTAGGCGTACACTTCCGAAAATCTTGTCGCTTTGAGTACCGTGGGGTTCGAAACGGTTTGTTTTGTGTATTGTTCGCTTAGTCTTCGTTCGCTTCGAGTACCACCGCTTCAAGTATTGTAGGTTTCGAGTACTGTTAGCTTCGAGTACTGTTCGTTTTGAGTACTGTTGGTATCGACTACAGCTTTGCGCAGCGACGTGTCCGAACGAGACAGCTTTGCATAGTGACTTATACCTTCCTGTTAGGAATGTGCCATCTACGCACAAGATTGGACGACAGTGCCAGAATGCATTGATGCATGGACCAAAGCGTGAAGAATGCTCACTACAGTACCCTCTTATCGGCCCACTTCGGATGTGTGACATTTTGAATGTCGATGTGAGTGCCCGGATTCCTGTCTTGTATGACTTGGAGTAGCCCGGGGAGGTTATGGTAGGAATCCTCGAACGTGTCGAACCTTGATTCCACTACCTTCTGTTTTGCCCTCCAAGCCTTGGCATAGCAGATTGTGAACTAGAACCTTGCATCAATCACACGAATAATGGATCGTGGCTCAAAATCAAGATTATCCACAATCTCACCGTACACGAGGTTGGTGATGAAGCCTAACGACGGGTTCCTGTAGGACTGCGCTGACTCAGCGACGACGCATGTGTACGGGACTACTATAGAACACTTCTAGTAGGTGTCCCACTTAGGCTGAAATACGTGCACTCGCCAAGGGTATCCCTCTATTTTGCACTTCACATCGTAGTATCTTGGGTTAGAATTGACGATTGTGAATGTGCGCCGCACCGACAAGGCCCAGAATTTGACCGCCTCCTGCACGACCTCTTTGCATTTGTACATAGCTCCTTGCCTGACCTCGCTCTGGTCATACTCTCACGACACACGGGAGCCTTCGTCGACGACGAGGTTGTCGAACTGGTATGTGTTATGTTGGATCGAAATGGAGACTAGAGGGGGGTGAATAGGAGCACGATCTCTTTTTCACCAAGATTAGATTCAACACGATTTTCACTCCAATAGCTATGAGAGCTATGAAGATCGATATACAAGTATAGCGGAAGACTTGTTTTGAATGCAATCAAAGCCCCGAAACAAAACAACCAAAAATCATAAAAACTCAATCTGCCATAAGATGGGCGGTCTGACTGTCAGATTGGCGGGCCGACTTTTACATGGGGCGGTCTGACCTCTCAGATGGGCGGTCTGACCTCAGCGTGATGAACAGTAAAATCAGCCCGAAAAAACAAAGTTGCAAATAGGTCTAACTTTTGACCTACAACTCCAAACTCGATGAAACTTGGAGCACACCTTCTTTAGGATGTTAGGAACCTATTCCAATCAAAGATCATGAAGATCCTTGTCAAAGTTCTGACATTTTTCCGTTTGAGTGAAGGATGGTTCAAAACCAAGTTAAAACGAAAACTAGATCCAAAAACTTGCTCGTGGGTTAGAGATGATCAAGATGATCCTAGATGAATTCCCACATGTCACAGCAAGCAAGATTGGGGGTAGAAACCAAAAGAAAACTTGAGAATCAAATAAAGCCACAAAATCACAAAATAGAGAGTAAGAACGAAAAGAGACTCATCTCAAGAAAACTTGCATAGATTGATTTGTGATTGATGCTAGTTTACAGCCACTCCAACATGGAGGACAAAACTCAATACATGAGCACACAATCAATCTCCTCTTCAAAAATCCTAACCTCTCCACTCCCTAATCTCAAAAACAAAACTAGCGTTTCAAAATAAGCAAAATGATTAAGGAGGTGCACAGCACCCTCCTATATTTATAGTGGAGGCTAACCTTCTAGAAGAGTTTTCTATTGGGCAGACGTTAAGCCCACACACAAACGGGTTTAACTCATGCACGCATTTTAAAGTGTCGTCTTCATCTTCTCTTGACCTAAACTGCTTCTCCTTGCGTCGTCTTGCGCCGCAGTTTAGCCAAAAGCAATCAAGGTGGTATTTTAGTGATATTACAAAAATACCCCTTCTCGATCCTTCTACAAAGACCGAGCCCAATCTTCATGAAGCAGTTCTATGCTTCGCCACGTGTAGGTTGATCAACGGCTCTCATCATGTCGGCAAGTCTCTCCCATCCGGCTCCCACCGAAACCACCATGTCACTTCCACCGACCCCCGCGTCGCTTGATGCAACCCGTTGTACCGAACTTTCCGTTCGGTCATCCTTGTCCATTTTGCGCCACTCTCGAATCCAATGACTTCACCCTGTACCATTGATCGTTGTGAACCTCAACTCTCAAGCCTACTCCCGATCATCCTCGCCGTTGACCGTCGTTGATCTCCAAGCAACCTGCACAATAATAGACCAAGAAATCAATTCCGGGAACAAGTTCTTCGCAACTTGACCCACGTTAGTCAAAACATGCATCATGCAACATATATGCATTGAAACCCATGAACTAGACTCAAGAAACAAGTATCGCCTCTGGCCAGTCGACGAATCAAGTGGAACAAGTCGATCGCCATTCAATGGCTTGGTCGACCGCTCAAGGGACTTAGCCGATTTTCAGCCCTTGAAAACTAAAACCTCTATAGAAATTTCAAATGAATAGAACTTTTGACTGGAAGAACTGAAAATTATGAGACCAAGTATATGAGAAACTAGGGATATCATAGGGATATGCTCCAGATCTTAGGATGATGTGACAATTGGCAATGGCGTTAACGGTTTGTTGTTTCACGTGTTTTCGGCAAAGTTTCAAGATCTGTCGAGGTCTCGGTAATTCGACCGGCCAGTATGCGGTCGATCCGTCCAAGATCGGTCCGACCGCCCTAGCGGCCGGACCGACAATGTTAGAAAGTGGTGGATTGAGTGGGCCAAAATAGAGGTGTAGGCAAGAGAGGAGATTCTATTGCACTTGGTTCCATAATTTTGGAGTCTCCAAATAAAAGTTCTATTGGTTTGAAAATTCCAGAGGTTTCGGTTTTCGAGAGAAAAAATGGCTAAGTCCCACCGGCGCCTAACCGTCCATAGGTGGCGATCGGGCCGGCGAGGGGCGGTCGACCGCCCTATGGGCGGTCTGACCAGTTTTCACTTGGTTCGGTTCCCATCGTGGGGGCGATATTCGGATGTTAGCTCAAAGTCATGAGTTTGAGGGCATATATGTTGCATGATGCATGTTTTGACTAACATGGGTCAAGTTGTGAAGAACTTATTCCCAAATTCTGTTTACTTGTCTATTGTTGTGCAGGTTGCTTGGTGGTCAACAACGGTCAACGGCGAGGATGATCGGGACTAGGCTTGGAGAGCTGAGGTCTAGAACGATCGATGATGCCGAGTGAGGTCAATGTACTCAAGCATGGCGCAATATGGACAAGGGTGATCTATTGGCTAATCCGAGGCGCAAGATGACGCAAGGTGTAGCTAGTTAGGTTAAGAGGTGTTAAAGACGGCATATTAAAATGTGTGAGTATGTGTCCTGTTTGTTTTGGGCCTTAACGGGAGCCCAATATAGTCAAACTTCTAGAAGGTCTAAGCCTCCACTATAAATAGGGGAGGGAGGTGGCAGCACCTTCTCTTCGTCTCTTTTGCTATTTTTGTAAACCAGCATTTTCTTAGGGGGAGCTTTTGTGGAGGCTAGGGTTCTTGATAGTTTGATGTGATTTTCGTGCTCTTGGATTGAGTATTGTCCTCCATTGATGGAGAGGCTGTAAGCCCATATCATATCAATCAATCAAAGAAAAGTTTGATCAATGTTTTCTCTCATTGCGTTCTTTCTCTATATTTGATGATTTTGAGTCTCTCTTTGATCCGCGAGTTTTTGATTGAATTCTCCACGTGATTTTGCTTTCTGTGACATTTGGGAACATACGTAGGATCATCTTGATCATCAATCACCTACGAACGAGTTTTTGGATCAAGTTTTTATTTTGACCCGGTTTTGAACCCTTCTTCAATCAAACGAAAAAGGATTACTATTCTTCTAAGAATTATCATAATCTTCAATTGGAATAGTTTCTTGATATCATAGAGAAGGTGTGTTCCAAGTTTCATCAAGTTTGGAGTTGTAGATCAAAAGTTTCATCTATTTGCAACTTCGTCATCGGGTTGTTTGATCTGCTTACGAGGCGGTCGGTCGATCGCCAGAGCCACCGGTCGACCGCAGTAATCGGTCGACCGCCATAACACGTTGATCGGCCGTGATAAATTGATTTGCATTAATCTTTGCTGATTTCGTCGTTTTGCTAAGGGGTTTATATTGGATTCAATATTAGTCTTCCGTTGTACTGATATACTGATCTTCATAGCTTCCATAGCTACTGGAGTTAAATTTATGTTGAATCTATTATTTATGAAAAAGTGAGCGTGCTCCTATTCACCGCCCCTCTAGTCTCCCTTTCGGTCCAACAAGTGGTATCAGAGCCAGGTTAGTTCAATCTTGATCTTAACCGGTCACTGAACTTGGCGATGGATAGATACTCCACAAAGTCGCATATCTTCGATGGACATAACTATGCCTATTGGAAGAATCGCATGCGAGTCTTCCTTGAGAGCGAAGGATACACTATATGGGAGGTTGTTCGAGTCCCGCTCGTTGTGCCCGAAGTTGCTACGCCGGCTTCAGAAGCCCTTTTGGCTAACAACAATAAGGCTAAAAACCTCTTATATGGTGGGCTTGGGAGACAGGAGTATGATCGGATTTACAATCTTGAGACTGCGCATGAGATTTGGAACACTCTCGGAACCTATCATGAGGGTTCGTCCCAAGTCAAGAAAGTACGCCAAACAGTCCATAAGCGTGAATATAACAAATTCGAGATGCGTCTTAGAGAGAGCATCGATAACATTTTCAGTCGTTTTAATAAAGTGATTAATCAGATGAAAGCTGTTCGTATTGAATATTCTCAGTCTGAAAATGCCACCCACCTCTTGGCTGCAATCAACACCAAGGAGTGGGAGATAAAGGCTACTGCCATTGAGGAGAATGTCAATCTTTCTGATCTAACTTTGGAGCTACTCTATTGCAAGCTTAAGACTCATGAGATCAAGAGGATTGATCATCCCAAAAAGGAAAACATGACTTTGGTAGCAGACCCGCTCAAGAGAGCTTCTGATGGGTCTTTTGAGTCTTCTTCTGGATTTTCGCTTGCTGGTTTATCTGCAATTCATGAAGAAGAGTTTGAGAGTCTTACTGAGGCTGAGTTAGCCCTCATAGTCAAAAAGGTCACACGTGCCTACAACAATATGAGAAACAGAAATCGAAGAGTTCCCGTGACTTGCTATGAGTGTGGTGAGCTTAATCATATCCGGGCAAATTGCCCCAAGCTGAAAGGTAAGAGCAACCACAAGGAGGGAAAGCCAGCTTGGAAGAAGCCCCAATGGAACAAATCAAGGTATGATACTACCAAGCTGACAAAGGCCACTCACCGGGTACTTGCCGCTTTTGAGGATCAATCCTTAAGCGATGTTGACTCCGAGAGCGAGGAGGACAAGGAGGAGGAGATCCCTCAAAGCAAGAAGAAAGGGAAGGTCAAGGACTTCACCGGCTTGTGCTTCATGGCCGACTCCGTTGACAATGACAACGATGAGGTACCTCCTTCCTATGATGTTCTTTCTAATAGATGTGAATTTATGTTTGACCAACTCATGAGTTAGGATAAGGCTTTAGAGTTTGTCATGGCCAAGAATAAGGACTTAGAGTCACAAGTAGACAATTTGACTTTAGAATTTGAAAATGCTAAGACTCTTGAATCTGATGAATGTTCATTTTGCTATGCTTTGCACTCTGAATTTGCTAAACTGCAATCTGCTCATGATATTGCTTTGCAACAACTTGAAAATGTTAGGACTGAGCTTGTTGAGGTTAAATCTGCTCCATGTGAAAAATGTTTAGAGTCTAGTAAGTTAGTTGCTTCTGGTGTGGGTGACTCTAGCTTTTGCACTTTCTGCTTAGAATGCAAACATGAAGTTAAAGATATCTTAGAAGCAGTTAGAGCTAAATATGCCAAGCTTAAGGATAGTATTGAGTCTGCTACACGTGCTTCCTGTCCAGCTCTTAAACTTGAAACAGGTTTATATAAGGAAAAATATGCTAGAGCCATTAAAGGTAAAACCTGTGAATCATGTGTTAATCTTAAAGGAAAAAATGCTTATCTTAAGGATGCCTTAGAAAAATTCTCTAAAAGTAAGAAACAATTAAACATGATTCTGGACAAGTCTAAAACTCCTTATAAGAAGTAAGGATTAGGATACAACTCTGTCCAAGATAATTCTAAGCCAAAAGTTACTCAAGTCTTGGAAAATGGGTTAGTTGAATTCAAAACTCAACCTGCAAAAACTGTCTTTAAATCTGCACGTGTTGCCCAACCATCGGTTAAGTCAAAGGGTGCTTCTCCCAGTGGTATCAAATACCATTGCACCTATTGCAAAAAGGATGGCCATTTGATTGAGTTCTGTTGGCGTAGGTTGAAAAATGATAAGAAAAATTATACTAGAATTTCACCTAATCAACCTAGAGCTTTAATGAGACATGGTAACATAGAAAAGAAGAAACTTGGTTTAGGATTTGTGTCACATGCTCATATCATATTTCTAGACAGAATAACTCTCATGTTAATTTAACCATTGCTCATAACAGAACTTCAAATAGAATCAAGGATAGCATTTCTGCTTTGCATACTACCCGCAGACATGTGTCTCAGTACTGGGTCCCTAAGTCTTGTTTAACTAACCCCAGTATCGAGACACATCGTTCTTCTGTGCCTTGATTTTTAGGATTTTCGCAGAAAGAGCAAGGACACGTGGTTCGTCGACTCCGGCTGTTCACGTCACATGACCAGAGAATCTAGATGGTTCACCTCCTTCACGCGGTCGACGGGTGATGATTTCATTACTTTTGGAAATAATAGTCTTAAGCAAGCCCCTAGAACCTGGTTTGATAGACTTAAGATTTTTCCTGCTTAAGAATGATTTTTAGATGGGTAAGGTAGACAATACTTTGTTCATTCTTAGGCGTGGTAATGATTTTCTGCTTGCTCAAATTTACGTTGATGATATTATCTTTGGTGATTCTTCTAATGCTCTTATTTCAGCTTTTCTGAGACTATGTCTAGGGAATTTGAGATGAGTATGATGGGAGAGCTCAATTACTTTTTGGGGCTTCAAATCAAGCAATGCAAGAAAGAGATATTCATCCATCAGACGAAGTACACTAAGGATTTGCTCAAACGCTTCGACATGGGTGACTGCAAGCCTATCTCCACTCCCATGGCGACTTCGACTGTTTTGGATCCAGATGAGGAAGGAAAAGCCGTGGATCAACGCGAGTACTGCAGTATGATCGGCTCCCTTCTGTACCTGACGGCCTCAAGCCGGACATTCACTTCACGGTCTGCCTCTGTGCGAGGTTTCAAGCGTCTCCGAGATCTTCCCATCGTCAAGCCGTTAAGCGCATATTCAGGTATTTACACTCTACCTTTCTGTATGGCTTTGGTATTCCTGCTTGTCATCTTTGTACATTCGGGGGTTTTCTGATTCTAATTTTGCAGGCTGTCGGCTAAATAGGAAGAGTACTTCAGGCACTTGTCACTTCCTAGGCACTTCTCTTGTATCTTGGTCTTCTAGGAAGCAGTCCTCTGTTGCACAATCCACCTTTGTTGAATATGTAGTTCTTTGCTAGTTGTTTGAGTCGATTTTGTGGATGGTAACCACTCTTAAGGATTATGGGTTAAATTTTGCTAGTGTTCCTCTTTTCTGTGATAACACTTCTGCCATTAATATTGCTAAGAACCCTGTGCAACTCTCTAGGACCAAGCACATAGACATTCGTTATCACTTCCTTAGAGACCATGTCGAAAAAGGTGATATTGTGCTACACTTTGTGGAGTCCGAGGCTCAACTGGCTGATATCCTCACCAAGCCTTTAGACCCAACTAGGCTTGCCACCTTGAGAAGCGAGTTAGGGGTAATTTTTCCCTATGGGTTGGTTTGAGGGGGAGTTCGATCTTTTCTGATCTTACCTTGTTCTTTTGATCTTTTCTTGTTCTTTTTCTGAACTTATTGATCTTTTTGAACTTTCTTGGTTTTTAGGCTTTTATTGCATTCATTGTATCATATTGCATTCATATGAAAAATTCAACAAGTGGTATGAAAAATCCATCAAGTGGTATCCAAAAAGATGCATTCTAATATAAATTTTTTTGGCTTATCTTTTAAAAATTGATAAAGTTTTGCCTATTACCCTTTGGAGCTTTAGTATTTCAATTCTTGCTCAATGCCATGTCTAGCTCTTTGACTTGCTAGAATTATCATGCTTTCACATATACAAATAAATCTTTGCTGTATGAGCTAGAACTCTAAAACAACTCGAACTAAAAATTGAAATTTGTGGATGTTTTAGTTAGTTGCGCAATTAGTGCTCCTTTTGTGACATTGGCCCTGTCAGAATTGCTTTGTTAGCTCTTGAATCTAAAATTGACCATTAGTTGAGCTTCTTGTGTTCTTGAGATTCTAAAACTGCTCTTGTGAAACATGGAAAATCAAGATTGTCTTATGCTTAAATTGTGCCAAACTACTCTTATGAGACTGCTTGTCAAAGACATGAACTTGGAGATAGTTTGATGATCCAAATGATCTCATGGGGACTGCTCGTCAGAAATGACATGAACCTCAAGATTTGTCGCCCTGGTAGAAGTTTCGGAAGAGTTTGTGGATGGCTCCTAGTCCAGGATGTTCTTCACTAAGATATACCTTTAATCAACTTCTGTTCGAATCTTTGGATGAGTTTGTGGATGGCTCCTAGTCCTGGATCTTGTCACTAAGTTAGATCATTAGTCAACTTCAATATTCAGTGCAAATGAGAAAACTGTTGAAAATGGGCATTTGAGAAATTTGAGCAAAATGATTCAATACAGGACCTGATTGACTCTTAATGTGGTCTTTGTTAGATTTTTTATCTCACTTTGATATTTTAACATGGCCAGTTTCACTTTAGGATCCCTGTTGATGAACTTGCTGAATTTGAAGCTTTGCTTAAATTGATCAAATCTATTACTTTACTTTTGAGCCTTCGTGCTTAGCTTTGATATATATATATATATATATATATATATATATATATATATATATATATATATATATATATCTTATCATGATCTTGCCAACGTTGTTAGGCTTGATATGCTGTTTTTGCAATATTAGAGATGCTAGCTTGTTCTTTTGGGTAATCTTCAAAGCTTATTGTAATCAAATATTGAAAAATACAAAAAAAATGAAGCTACTGCATTGCACTTCATGCATACTCCTTATGCTTCTTTCTTCATTATGCATTTGTTATCTTTGTATGAGAGGAAGGTGTGATTCCTTGATGACTCTATTGTCAAAGGGGGAGAAGATATTTCAATGTCGGAGGAGAAAATATATCATTATTGTACAATGGGGGAGAAGATATATAAAAATGATAAAAGGGGGAGAAATTGGAGATTTTGAAATGTTCTAAAATCCGAGGATCATAGTGAGGTGAGTTCTTGAATTGCATTCTTATTGTCTTATTGACTTTTCTGAACTTGAATTGCATTTATTTATCCTCACAATGATCATAGGCCAATTGAACAATTGTTCTTTCATAGGGACCTTAAGTGAGATTCTTTACTCTTTTCTGGAATTTAAAGTTTTTATGCTTTCTTTTGCCTTATCTCACTTGCATATGCTATTCTGATGCCACTTGGTCATTTCCATTGCTTTCTCTTGCTTATGGACCAAGTTGTGCCTTTGTGCGAAAACGAAAGTATTTTACTTTTCAAACCTCCAAATTACATTTTTTTGGATTATAGCCAATGTGTTCATCAAGGGGGAGATTGTGGATATCATGGGGATATGCTCCAGATCTTAGGATGATGTGACAATTGGCAATGACGTTAACGGTTTGTCGTTTCACGTGTTTTCGATAAAGTTTCAGGACTGTCAGGTCTCAACCGGTCTGACCGGCCAGGGAGGCAGTTAGACCGGTCCAAGATTGGTCTGACCGGCCCTAGCGGTGGTCGGGCCGATAATGTCAGAAAGTGGTGGATTGAGTTGGGCCAAAAATAGAGGGTGTAGGCAAGAGAGAGGATTCTATTGCACTTGGTCCCATAATTTTTGGAGTCTCCAGTCAAAAGTTCTATTGGTTTGAAAATTCCAAGAGGTTTCGGTTTTCCGAGAGGAAAATGGCTAAGTCTCACCGGTCCCGACCGCCCATAGGTGGCGGTCAGACCGGCCAGGGTGGGCGGTCAGACCGGCCCTAGGGGCGGTCTGACCGGTTTTCACTTGGTTCGTCGCCCGTCGTGGCGGGGATATTCAGATATTCGGATGTTAGATCACCCACGAGCGAGTTTTTGGATCAAGTTTACGTTTTGACCCGGTTTTGAACCCTTCTTCAATCAAACAAAAAATGATCGCTATTCTTCCAAGAATTATCACAATCTTCGATTGGAATAGGTTTCTGCTATCATAGAGAATGTGTGTTCCAAGTTTCATCAAGTTTGGAGTTGTAGATCAAAAGTTTCATCTATTTGCAACTTTGTCATCGGGTTGTTTGATCTGTTTCGAGGCCGGCCGATCGAATGGCCGAGTCACCGGCCGAGCCGCAGCAATCAATCCGACCACCAAGAATACAATGGTGACCAAAGAGCTAATTGATTTGCTTTAATCTTTGTTGAATTCGTTGTTTTACTAAGGGTTTTATATTGGATTCAATATTAGTCTTCCGCTGTACTGATATACTGATCTTCATAGCTTCCATAGCTACTGGAGTGAAATTTGTGTTGAATCCATTATTTGTGAAAAAGTGAGCGTGCTCCTATTCACCCCCCCCCTCTCTAGTCGCCTTTTCGGTCCAATAGAAACCCCTCTCTTGCCTACACCCTCTATTTTTGGCCCACCACAAAACTCTAATTTTTGTATTGGCCGTCCGATCACGCCTATGGTCTGGTCGGACCGCTTTCAACTTGTCGATCGATCACGCTCGCCGGCCGATCCGCCATTGACCTGACAGAACTGAACCTTTTTCAAAAACGCGTGATTCGACAAGCCTTTAAAACCATTGCCAATTGTAACATCATCCTAAGATAATGAGCATATCCCCATGATATCCAGATGTTCCACTTGAATGGAACCAACAGCTGGTTCGCATCATCCTCGTCGTCGGATCCTTCATCTTCTAACGATGCATTGTAGTCCCGGGATTCCTGGTCCATCCTTTGCATTATAGCTTCCAGCTCCTCACCCTCGTTAGCAAACACACTGACCTGCATGACTGAAGGAGCTACTTCTTCGTGGTCTTCGTCGACAGCATCAGCGAGCTTTGGGCACTGTGTGCACCATGCTGTGGTTGGAGTCACCTCTTCTTCTTCGACATCAGCACTCCATTCTTGTTCAGCCGTGGATGTAAGAATGGACTTGGCATATGCCTGGGCCAGAAGAACCAAATCCCACCCTCTCTCCCTCGCCACGTATAGATATAACTGTCATGACTTTGTTCCCTTCAGCTGCACTAACTCCAAATATGTGGGTTGTGTTGCTCGAGGGGTAAGGCAACTCAATCTCAGATCATACACATCACAATCCACTTGGAATGTGTGAAACAACCACCGCATCACAACATCCCATGTACGCCCCTCTACTCTTGGCAGGGGCACGGTCGCTGATTGGAAATAACGTAGGTCAATCCCTTGGGACCCTCCAGAATAGTCTCGGACCGTAGTAAATTTTAAAATTGGTGACGTCCGGCATAATTAACGCACTGCACCATGAAGAATATTTCTACGATTAACTACATATCTAAAACAAGACTACCAACCGAAAAGAATTGTGTACAACATACTGCACTACGCAACCGTACATCCAAAACTATGTAATCCATTCAGTTCAAAAAATTAACTCACAGGTGGGCAACCGGACGGGCAGCGCTTCACTATCTTCTCTCCTCCCCTCTACTCCTCCCCCTTCCCTCCTGTTTTTTCTGAACACAAATGAATCATGTACTGGATTTTAGGGTTTCATCGAGCTTTTATAGGGAAGGAGCTCCTGTCGCCAGTTCAAATAGCGACAACTTCCTTTCGTCAGTTCAACTGGCGATAGGAAGTCAGACTAACGACATAAGGGGAGTATGGTACCTGTCACCAGAACTGTCGCCAGTTCGACCGGCGATAATAAATTATTTTTGTTATTTTTTAGGCAAACTATTTATTTTAGTTGTCGCCAGTTCGGCGACAAGAACTCATTTTTGTTTTTTTTAGGCCAACTATTTATTTTATTAATTTTCTTTTTAGAAAATATTATTTAGAAAAATTCGTTTCCATACTACAAAAGGACAAATGTTGCAATCCTCAGAGTTCAGACGCTTAGCAGGGATTTGCTTTCATTCTATCAGCTCCTGGTCATGGAGTCCACACCACAGCTCGGCAATAATCCTGCACCTCAAAATACCACCAGTCAGCAACAGTCAGTAAGCCAATTTCCTTGGAATATGTGCTTAAGGTTCAATTAGAAGATAAAATAGGTAATTAAGGGATAATTGGAAGTAGTAAGCTGATTAGACAGGTAGGTGGTTAGTTAGTGGATGTTGCGAATAACAACTGCTTTGTTAATCAAGGATTTACTTAGATTATTGAAGTAGGTTTTAATTACCATATACTCTCTTTAACTAAACCGGTTAGTGAAACGACAGGATGGATGATTCAAGCATGTACAAACCATCAGCAAATGAAACTCAGTTTCAAGTGCCCAGTGGTCGACACTGGTTAGTGTTTAGTCAGAATTAGCGACATATAAGCTCTCATGTACTTGTATAGAGTAAGCAAGGGAATAAAAGCACATGTATATGCATGTATGTCAGTTGATACATGGACCATGCTAGTTAGTTTAGCAACCGAGAGTGACATCGACAGTTAGAATAAAATGTCAAGTAAAGTATAATAAAATGTCCACCTTACCGCACTAATTCAGAGGAGATAAAGGAGATTCAGCGGCAAGTGCAAGAACTACTTAATAAGGGGTATGTACGCGAAAGTCTTAGTCATTGCGTTGTTTCTGTAATTCTTGTTCCTAAGAAAGATGGTAGATGGAGAATATATGTTGATTGTCGTGCTATTAATAATATTAATGTTAGATATCATCATCCTATTCCTAGGTTAGATGATATACTAGATGAACTTAGTGGTGCTGTTATATTCTCCAAAATTGATTTGAGGAGTGGATACCATCATATTAGGATGAAACTTGAAGATGAATAGAAGACTATTTTAAAGACTAAATTTGGATGGTATGAATGGTTAGTCATGCCTTTTGGTTTATCTAATGCACCTAGTACATTCATACGATTGATGAATCATGTTTTAAAAACATTCATTGGTAAATTTGTTGTGGTATAGTTTGATGACATTTTGATCTATAACAAAACGATAGATGAACACATTGATCATACTAAGCAAGTGCTAGAAGTGCTTAGAAATGAGAAATTGTATATTAATCTTGATAAATGCACTTTTTGTACTGATAAAGTTGTGTTCTTAGGCTATGTTATTTCTGGACAAGGTATTGAAGTAGATGAATTTAAAATTAAAGCAATTAAGAATTGGCCTATTCTGCTGAATGTTAGTTAAATCAGAACATTTCATGGTATTACTAGTTTTTATCGTCGTTTTTGTTAAAGATTTCAGTACCATTGCTGCCATATTAAATGAGTTAACTAAAAAGGGTGTTGTGTTTGAATGGGGTGCACGAATGGGGTGCACCACAAAAAAAAAGCTTTTCAAGAGCTAAAGAAACGTTTAGTTAAGGCACCATTGCTTGTTTTGCCTGATTTCATTAAGACTTTTGAAATTGAATGTGATGCTAGTGGAATATGTATCGGTGGTGTTTTGTTGTATGAAGGAAAATCCGTAGCATACTTTAGCGAAAAACTAGGAGGTGTTCAATTGAACTACCCTGTGTATGATAAAGAATTGTATGCTTGGGTATGTGTCCTTGAAACTTGGCAACATTATCTTTGGCCTAGAGAATTTGTTATCCAATCTGATCATGAAGCTTTACAATATTTGAAAAGCCAAACTAAATTGAACCGTAGATATGTCAAGTGGGTATAATTCATTGAAACTTTCTCATATATTGTTAAGTACAAGAAAGGAAAAGATAATGTGGTAGCTGATGCTTTATCTAAAAAGCATGTGCTTTTAACTCAATTGAAAGTAAAGGTACCTGGATTAGAGAGTTTGCAAGATTTATATGCATCCAACCATGAATTTTCGTAACCATATTTTAAATGCAAGGATGTGAAAGGATTGGACAAGTTTCATGTCGAGTTCTTATTTCGTGCTAACAAATTACCTGTTCCAGATTTGTTCGTCCATTTTCTTTTATTACAGGAATCTCATGCAGGTGGATTAATGGGACACGTTTTGAGAGAAAAGACCTTTATGATGTTGAGCGATCACTTTTATTGGCTTAAAATGAGGCGTGATGTCGAAATATTTGTACAGCGATGTGTGACATGCCATAAAGCAAAATCTAAACTTAATCCACATGATTTATATACTCTATTTCCTATTCCTTGTGTACCTTGGGAGGATATTATTATGAACTTTGTTTTAGGATTGCCTAAGACTAAGAGGTGGAGGGATTCAGTTTTTGTAGTTGTGGACAGGTTCTCTAAAATGATACATTTTATCCCCTGTCACAAAAGCGGCGATGTGTCGTATGTAGCTGACTTGTTTTTAAGGGAAATTGTAAGATTATATGGCATGCCAAGGACGATTGTTTCAGATCGTGATATCAAGTTCATGAGCTACTTTTGGAAGATTTTGTTAGCCAAGCTTGGGACAAAGTTGTTATTCTCAACAACTTGTCACCCACAAATAGATGGACAAACGGAGGTGGTGAATAGAACGCTTTCAATGCTACTACGAACGATGATCAAGAAGAACTTAAAAGAGTAGGAAGATTGTTTGTCGCATGTGGAGTTTGCATATAATAGGGTGGTGCATTCTACTACTCAATTGTGCTCGTTCGAGGTGGTGTATGGTTTTAAATCAATGATGCCACTTGATTTGCTGCCACTTCCGCTACATGAAAAATGCTAATAAGGAGGCGTCAAAGCGTGCTGAATATGTGAAGCAAATTCATGTTAAGACTAAAGAAGAAATTGAAAAGAAGACGCGCTACTATGCTAAGAAAGCGAACAAGTCAAAAAAGAATATGATATTTGAACCAGGTGACTTGGTTTGGGTGCATCTAAGCAAAAAAACGTTTTTCGAACAAGCGTAAGTCTAAGTTGATGCTTTGATGAGATGGTCCATTCAAAGTACTTGAGAAGATCAATGACAATGCATATAAAATAGAACTTTCGGTTGATGATTATATTGTGAGTTCTACATTCAATGTTGCTGATTTGTCACCGTTCTTTGGACCGGAAGAATTAGAGTCAAGGACGACTCCTTTTTAAGAGAGCAAGGATGATGAGGATATCCCGATTGGACCTATTACAGGAGCACGAGCCAAAAAGATTAATCAACAGGTGAACTCGCTCTTAGTTGATTTTGGTTTTAATTTACATGAGAACTGGTTACTACCAAATGCTAGTATTTTAATTATTCTCAAGTTTACGTGTGAGGAGACTTTGAGACTTGAAAAGATTATATATTATCTAGGAGTACGTGTCCAGCAGAAAGTGTGAGAGAAGAGGGACGCAAAAAGAAGACAATGCATACATACAAAAGAAATAAAGGATGTATGTGTTACATGCATGCATGCGGGTGTGTATGAGAGCATCTTTAGTGTATTGAACCGATATTGATTTAAAATTATGCCACATAAGTATTCTAGGAATCGAGCTTGTTTTTCTTCAATGTATTGAACTGATTCCTACTAATAACTGGGACCCATGTTACATTAAAAAATTATAAAATAATAATATTCTCACTCAATCGCACTATCTCTTATGTAGTTATTTAATGCTCATATGAGTTGTTTAACATTTTGAATCAACTCCTAAGTAGAGTCCGGTTCTATGTATTTTTTTTGTTGGAATCGATCCCTCCAATGTATTAAATTAATTTAATAGATTCTCTCTCCTTATTTGAATCAGTTAAAACATAACATTAGATATGGTCTGAGATACTGCCCAAGTGTTGCATGCATGTGCCGCACTAAACGCGCATAGCAGTTTGCTGCGCGTGAAGAAGAAATTAGAGAAAGAAATCATGTGTGGCCGTTTGCATGCATGTGTGGCAGGAAAGGACAAGTCAATTGCTAACTGAGAGAGAGAAATCAATTACATGACGCCATCACATTTATTTGGTTGCAAACTTGCAATGGAGTTAATCTGCCTGGGTCCACCGAATCAATTTATTTATGTTTGATCGAACATGTATTTTCCTTTTTGTGATCGTTCTGTTTTCTTTAGCCGTAGTAGTACAGGTGGCCGAATTGTCGGCCGGGAGGCTATATAATATTATGCACCTTTTCGATTGAAAGGGGACGATGTTTATTCTTGAAATCAATTTACTATTTTTAGAGAGGGAGGTTATACGTTTCTTTTTCTTAGGGTGGGTTTAACACATAGTTGCAATCTAGAGGAGAATTAAACGTTTTTAACCCCTATTGTTATTGTGATTTCTTGTGTTTTGCAGGAGCGGCGACACGTCTACTTTGTGTGGTCAAATAGATGAGATCACGAACGTGTGGTTGATCGAATTCTTTTGTCGTAAGTTGTTGTTTTGACAGTGGTTGATGCCATCGGTTCGTCAAGTTGCACAAGTCCAAAGTTATCATCAATCGCCGTGAACATCGTGCACTCCCCGTATCAGTAACACCTAAGATCTGGCTAACTAATTTGTCTGCCGCCTCACAATTTCATCACTAGTGGGTGTGTGGAGTGTGCAAAGCATAAGATAGTCATCGATTCACATAGCGCAAAAGGGAGACCTCACGGGGGCATGGCCCAAGGAGGTGATACTTAGCGACGTGAAATTGCAATGAGGTGGAGCATTGTAAAGGTCTTGTGATAACCAACTTAGCCGCACACCTACAGAAGTGCGTTGGGGGCATCATATGTTGAAATATCTCTTATAGGTAAAGTGTACAAACTCTGCAGAGTAAAAAAACTATCTGGATAGTCGTGCTCACGGTCAAGAGCGGTGTGGAGAACTTGTTTGAGTTAGCTTTCCTTTTTATAAAATCATTTGTGTGTGTGGAATGAAAAGCGTAGGTCGGGAGCCCTGGGATTTGAGATAGCCTGGTCGGGGACCAGTGGTAAATACGAGATAGCCTGAGCATTGGGTAAACGAACTCACTCAATGATATAGGAGATGAAATCTCCACTAGTACTTTATAACAAAAACTCAGTTTATACAACTTGTGTTAGTAAAATGCTAAGTCTCAGGTTTTGCTATTACTTAATCTATTTCAATAAATGGCTTTGTGCAAAATAAAAGAATCATGAGCCTCCCCTTTGAATAGCCCTGCATGTATAATAATTGCATTGTGTGTTGGCTCACGAGTGCGGTTGTGTACTCATGCTCGTTATTTATATTCTTTTAGCTAGTAAGCATAAAAGAAGGCTACAGAACAATTATGAGTATTGATCAAGACCAAGATCAAGAAGGTCAACAACTAGGTCACAAGCCCACGATCGATTACTAGTGGACATATTGTGAGGTTCCGTGTTATACTTGAGTTCTACTTCCGCTGCTGATCTTTGAAAGTATTTGGCATATCCAGCCATTATACAAGTCAAAAGTCATAAGGTATATTTATGTTTTGTTTAATATTATGCAATAACTTTGTATTTTTGTGATATATGTGTGAACCAATAATGTAACTGTGTGTGCTATCTACTGATTTAGGAAATGTCACAAATTAACACAGTAGATCCCAGTTACAAATTTAGAGACTCACAAGACGGGATTATTCGGTTGGCTTCTACACTGCGCGAGAACCCGTTCGCGATGGAAAAGGGAGGAGAAACTGCATTGGGCGCTCCATCGACGGGTCGGGCAATCGAACGGTCGAGGCGCGCGCGAGGCAACACTAGCAACGACGCACGTGCGCTGGCGAGTGGGAGAAATTGTCCGCCGAACACGGGGAGGGCTCTGCTCTCTTGCGCTATAATAGAGGGGGCTAAGCATGGCACCATATCACTATAATGCCATGCTTTTGCACTTGCAAAACGATGGGTTTTGAATTTTTGACCCTTTAGTTCCACCTTGTTTATACGCTGAAAAAAAAACCGTGAGCAAAGACTTTATCCGAAAAAGGAAAAAAAGAAGGCGAGTAGGGATGAGGCGAGCATGACATTGGCATAGGCTTTTGGTGGCAATCATGATGGCATGTACAATGGGATGATATCAGCTGTCAATAATTTTTGACTTTAATGATGTGGATAAGAGAGAATGAAGTTGTCTGGCATGCAACATACAGTCTATAAGACCCTTATAGATAACTATTTTGTTGTTTTATTCATGTTGTCTGTACAGTTTGTGTGGTCATATATACATAACTTAAAGACAACCAATTGTATGAGTTCTCTTTAATTTTGTCTATAAATGACATAAAAAGTATTACAGACAACGATTCTTTATACCATTGTACACGCCCTAAGGGCATGTACAATAGAGTGATATCAGTCGTTTATAATTCTTACCATGTAAGATTTTTTATGATATGGATGAGAGAGAAGGAGGAGAGAGGTAGAAGCCGGCTGGCATACAACAGATGGTCTATGAGACCCTTATAGATAGCATTTTTGTTGTTGTATACATGTTGTCTGTAACCCACATATTTTGTGACCTCATTTTATAGGGGTCATATATAGACAACTTTGCTCATGTAAAATGGTCTTACATCAGCCGTCTATAGCCTATATCACGTAGAATTTTTGCTGATATGGATAAAAGAGAATAAAAAGAGAGAAAGTTGTCATCTACAATCTCGTAGCCGTCTCTATCACCGAAACCACAAAACTATCGACGACTTTAATTCCGTTGTATCATTGTCATCGATAGAGTTGTCTATGTCAAAAAAATCGGTGGGCCTTCCGATCCCGTGCACACTCCCTCTTCTCTCTCTCTTTCTCTATCCAAAGAAATTTCTCCTCAACTGTGGCGCGAAAGACATCCTTCTTCTCCCTTTTTCCTCCGCTCAACGCAAAGATTCCCAAATCCGCACACTCTCCGCTCCCAATCCCTCACGCGCGCCCCGCCAAATCCCCTCCCAATCCCTTGTGCGCTCTCCGCTCCAAATCCCTCGCACACGCCCCGCCAAATCCGCTCCCAATCCCTCGCACGCGCCCCGCCAAATCCCCTCCCAATCCCTCACGCGCTCTCTGCTCCCAATCCCTCGCGCGCCTAGGTGGAATCGACGATGCCTTGTGGGAGAAAGCGAATCGTTTCGCCATCGCCGCCGCCGTCGCCACCACCACGGCCGCCGCTGGGATCGCAACAAAACACCTCTATGGAGCTTGGGATCGACGGCGCATGCGCTAGTGCTGGAGTTTGGTGGGAGGGCGCATCAACCGGTAGCCCAGCCGCGTCCTCACCTCATGTGCTCCACACGGACAAGCCGTCAGACCATGCCGCGACGGCTGATTTGTCATCCCCGACTACAAATCCGCAGAGCTGGTACGCGTGCTCTTTACAATTCCTATTATGTACATTAGCAAGATATTTGTTGTTGAGGACATCAGTTCTTTGAGCTATTCTCACTGCAATTGTATGAGTTGTGCCACTCGATTAGATTTGTGGTTCCTTGTTGAGGACATCAGTTCTTTGATTCTTTGTATGTTCTAGTAGCCTAGGTACTAAAAATGAATTGCATATTGGTAATTTGGTGGTTATATTCTATATATTTCTTACTGTAATTTTTAATAATCTATGGTTCATCTTTGAGCTATTTAAATTTTTACTAGAAGTGGACAAGTTGTTAATTACTTAATTTTGCTGATCTCTTCTACCGTTAAGATCTCTAGAAGTGACAGGAAATAGTATACATGTGAATGAATTGAATGTTGTATATGCCCACCAGAAAAGCAGGCATATTGGTTAACGTAGAGAAGGCTAGACCAATGCAATAATACTACATCATGCTAGTATTTGACTAGCATTAAAAATATATAATCTAGAATTCACACATACAACTCTCTGATAATCACAATGACCACTAGTATGAGTTTTCATAACAGCACCAGAACTCAACTTGTGTGTTCAACTTTACAGCCACATATTTCAGAACACACACTCTTTGTTACTCATACTACTTCTTGTTAATCACAGCCAACACATCATCAAGAACCCATACTGATGGATAAAAATGAAGATTTAACTGCACACGATCCATACAGCTACTCATATAGTTGTTGCTCTAATTCCACAAATGATAGGCATGCATTGCATTGTGAAAGTGATAGCTTAACTGGGCATTTATTTTTAACTTGGCACTGACCTTAATTTTTAACATTCTGCACTTATAATATATAATCTATAGTTTCATTCAGCGCTTATTTATTTTTAATTAGGTTGTGACCTTTTTCACTTGTTTTTTAGGTCTATATGGATTATCATTTGCCATTGATACTTTTTGGTTGGTGTATACATTCAGCACTTATTTATTTACATTCAGCATTAATTTTTAACTTGGCTGTGACATTAATTTTTAACATTCAGCACTTATTTACATTCAACACTTGTCGTTACAGAATAGTTGGTATGCATGACATAGAATGGATTATCATTTGCCATTGATAATTTTTACATGCCTTTTTTTAAGGGAAAGGATTATCCTCTGGCTGGTGGATTCTTAAATTATTTACAAAATTCATCCAGTTTCCCTTGTCCACAACACGCTCCTCATCAACCCCCATGTCACAAAATTCATCCAATTTCCCTTTTCCACAGCATGCTCCTCATCAGCCCCCTATGTCACAAAATTTCCACTACGCTGGTGGAACTTCACACTACACTCCATCCCTGGCACCACGGCCACCGACAGCTACAGGAAGACCACGTGCAGCATCAGCTCCACAAACCTAGTCATTCGTCCATATTGACAGTAGAGACGACGATGGAGAAGGTAGGACTGAGAAGCGCTTGAACTGGACACAAGAGGAGGATGTAAGATTGGTAAGTTTTAAATATAGTCATATTTAGTAGTCCATATGAATAATTACATAAGTTTTTCTTGTATGTTTTCAACATAACTAATGTGCTTTGTTATCAATGTAGATGAGTGCATGGTTGAACAATTCAAATGATTCTATCATGGGTAATAACAAGAAAAATGATAAATATTGGGGAGATGTTGCTACTTTCTACAACAGCACCACTCCAAAAAATCAAAGACGACTAGCGAAGCAAGCCAAGGACTGTTGGTATAAACTTAACAAATGGGTCAATGAGTTCTAATGCTCTTGGTTGAAGGCTTCTCGAATATATGCCAGTGGACAGTCCGATGACCAGTTGATGGACAAGGCCCACCGTATCTATGGTGAAGATTACGGAGGACAGTTTTTACACATGGGTACTTGGAAAGCTATTAGAGATCAACCCAAGTGGCATGCTTACAATAAAAAGCTCAATGCGGGGAGGCAGGGGACCACACATCATCTCCTACAAATATTGCAGAAATCCCGTGCACGATAGGAACACAAGCAGCCAAGGCTGGACGCAATGACAAAGGCAAACAAAAGGAAAAAAACAGTGGAAGTGGAAGAGCTCGACAAATATCTAAATCTACAGGCTGAAACTAACAAAAATAGCAGCAAGGCGATGGAATTGCAGAAACGTATCTCAGCTGAGAAGCTTGAAACAGCAAGGCTTGCTCACCTTGTAGCAAAGGAGAACAAGGAGGCCAAGATGATAGATAAGGAGGCCAAAATGATCGATAAGGAGGCCAAAATGATCGATAAGGAATAAAAAATACTAGAAACATACATGACACTCATAACACTAGTAACATGCCTGACGATGTGAAAGGTGAGCACATGGAGGCAATTAGGTGTATGAGGCTGAGGTTATTTGCCAATAATGGTTGAGGTCGAGAGGTAAACCTTTTTTAAACAGTAGTTGATACATTATGATAACAGTGGTATCAGTATTTGGAAAATAATTCGCTACTGTTGTTAATTGGACCATGTTTCTGTGTCATTTTAAGTATGCTAGTGTTGTTAATTAAATGTTATGCACAATTATGTGTACTTCAATTATGAATTCCTAAATATATTTGATGGTAACTATTATGTCTCCTTAATACTGATTTTCGAAAATAATTCGCTACTGTTGTTAATTGGATCATGTTTCTGTGTCATTTTAAGTATGCTATTGTTGTTAATTAAATGTTCCACACAATTATGTGTACTTCTATGGATTCCTAAATATATTTGATGGTAACAATTATGTCTCCTCAACACTGACTTTCAAAAGTTGTCCATTTAAATATATCATCTCACGTCTTTTTGGTTATCTCTTAGGTGATATACTTTGGTGATCTTCTTATGAGCGACTTCAGATGGCCTTCAAAAGCTGGTTGGCAAACAACAGCTGTTACCTTCGTTTTTACATGCTTATCAGAAAGTGATCTTCCTCTTCCTACGTGACATTATCAAAAAATGAGTTTCGTTTTGTTAGATTCGTTTCAATGAATATTGAATATTATGGGACCAGTTTATAGAATTGATTGCATGCTCAATTGTATCTGTTCTGGAATGTGAACACTGAGCACTGTCCTATTGTTGCTTCCAGATGACCATTCACATGCATGTGAACACTGAACACCATTTCACATGTGTTTGAATGAATGAATGGCTATTCACTATTGACTGCCTATTAGAATGGCTATTCTGGAGTATAATGGTTATTTTGAATGAATGGCTATTTTGATTGAATGTATGTGAACTAGTAAAAGAGTGAATGCTCCATTTTTAGTGTTCTGGAATGTAGTTTTCTTTGACAGTTTGATTCACTATTGACTGGCTATTAGAATGGCTATTTTGACAGTTTGATAGTTCTGGATTTAATCATGTCATGCATGAATGAGTGAATGAGCGACTAGTACAAATAGAATGGCTATTTTAAATGAATGAATGAATGAATTGGTTGAATGCTCCATTTTAACTGTCCTGTGATGCCCCATAGTGTTTTACTTGAGGCTAGGTATGTTTTACTTGAGTTTTATATCTCAAATGGTAAACTACAAGCTCAAATCTGCTACATGAGTGCATTCTGATTTTTTTTTGGGGAATCCACATTCTGTTGTACTCTTCAGCACTATGGATTACTACTAGTACTTGCAGCACAACAGTCTTTGTATTTGTTCCTGTGATGGATGTGAACATGAATTAGCACCAGTTCACACCAGTTGAACTGATGGATTATCGAAGTCTCTGTATGTGAACGTAAATTAGCACCAGTTCACAATAGTTCACACGTATATTAGCATTAGTTCAGCCGTTCACTCAATACCAGTTGATACAAGCATTCATACGTGAGCTCCAAAATTATATATAACATCTGACCTTGTCGAACTATCCACCAAAACACCATTTTCTACCTCTTATTATCCTTTTAACACTCATACTATGTCACGCCAACCGGACTCTTCTTCCTCGAATGATCTTGATTATTCTTCCTCTGAGGATCTCGATGATATTGACCCAACCGAGTTCTACACAATCAAATATTTCATTACCGAGCAAGATTTCTTAAGACTCAATCGCCGACCAGGTCGGTGTGAAGTTGAAGGGCAATGTTGATCAAAGAGCCGAATAATCTCGTTGCCGAAGTGGTACCAGGAGGTACATACAGAGGGATCGTGAAGACGCCCATGACAAGTTCATGGCCAATTACTTCTCCGCACAACCTCTCTACACTAATGAAATGTTTCGAGGTTTCAGATGAGAAGACCACTAATCGTCTAGGACTCTCACCACTATAGAAGTGTACGATAGCAATTCGTATGTTAGCATACAGCACATCTACTGACCAACTCGACGAGGTACTAATGATCAGCACGAGCACTGCATTGGAGTGCTTGGGTAAGTTCGCACAAGGGGTGATTGACAAATTTGGTACGGAGTATTTGCGGCCCCCACATGTGAGGAAGTAGAGCGTTTGCTTCAAGTTGGTGAATATCGTGGCTTCCCAGCATGCTAGAGAGTATTGACTGCATGCATTGGCAGTGGAAAAATTGTACAGTTGCATGGAAGGGTCAATTCACCCGAGATGACCATGGTGTCCCTACTATGATCCTCAAAGCGGTTGCTTCGCAAGACCTTCGCAAGACCTTCGCATATGGCATGCTTATTTTGGTGTCGCTGGGTCTAACAAAGACATCAATGTGCTTAATCAATCACCACTATTCATTAAAGCATTAAAAGGGGGATCTCCACTGTAGTACCCCGAACATCGATTAGAGAGAATATCAATCGGGCGAGGGGATTTGTAATATCCCGGACGGTACTTGGGTTTTCTTGGAAGAAGTTTCGGGAGAGGAGGAGAATAAAATTTTGTGTTAAACCTTTTTGTCTGGGGGTTTTTTGCCTTTAGTCGGTAACCTGGGCTTGGGCTGCCGCCTTGAGAGGGCCCATTAGGGGGGCAAGGGGGGAGGTTCCCCCAAAACCCTAAGCCATCCCCTCCCCCTCCACCTCTTCCTCAACCACCGCCACCCCCTCCCTCTCCTCCCCTCCTCTAGCACTAGGCGCCACCCCCTGCTGGCCTGCTGCTGCTCCTCCGTGGTGGTGGTGTTCCTCCTCCCCCGAAGACGAGAGCCGCTGCCGATTCTCCCCGGGCATCGGGTGTTGCGCGTGTTGGCCGGCCAAGAGAAGAAGAAGAGAGGGGAAGGGGGAGCCTCTTCCCCAAGCCTCATTCCACCTCCACCTGGGTGCTACAAGGGTAACCATGATCCCCCCTTGCTGTTTGATTCATAGGAGATGAGGATTTCATTCGATTGATTGGATCGGGTCGCCACTGTTAGTAGATCGGTTCTGTCCAGAACGTTATGTGGCCAATTACGGGTCTTTAGAGGCCAAATCTCGGATTTTGGTCTCCTAGAGTTTGGTAGCTGAGGTTCTTAGCTTTCTATAGCCACCGAGATCACCCAATTCCGATCTGTGGTTCAAAAGTTATGATAATTTCGTTCGTACTGTTCTGAAAATCATGACGAGAATTGTCAGTAGACTTGTTAACGAAATTTGACCTCGTTAGAGTCAGATTCAGGTCGGTCACACAAAACAGTTTCTGTATGTAATTTTATAATGATTCCAGATTCGTAAAGAGCACTCAATTTGGACATATATATATTAAAAGTTATGCTAAGTTCTTTGCTACTGGTCTGCTGTCGGGACAGATGTCTGTTAGGCACTTTCAACTGCAGATTAGACTTAGGTGTGGGCATAATTAGGAAATCTTGTCTCCTAGTGTTTTGAATCTTTATCTATTAAGTTTCTTTTGGCACTGGTCTCGGGTCATTCTGAGTTTCAGATATTAAGTTACGAATTTTTGAAACAATTAGGAAGTTGGCATAGTATTTTGCCCGTCTCAAGTACACACGCGAAGTACGAAACGTCGGTTGTGTTCTGGTGCTGAATGAGCAGTTGAGCCATTCAAAATTTGAGATTTAGTTAAAGACGTTGACCATCGAGTAAGGTCTTACCTTCGATCCTCTTCTGATGAGTGTACCTAGAAAGTTCAGCATGAGTGTTAGTCAGGTGTCGTTTTACGTCTTTGTGTTGTGGTTTTCTCTAGTCCCGAAGAGAGGCCACTTGAGAGCTAGTCTCCCCTTTGCGCGAGTAGTAACCAGACTTGTTCGTTTCTAGTACGTGTTTATCACTGATAATTTCAGTCGCAGTTTTCTTTCGAATAGATCGGTGTGTAGATTCGAGATCGAATCCTGTTAAGGGGGGTAGAATGTAGTACCCCGAACATCGATTAGAGAGTCATTGTAGTACCCCGAACAGGGGAAACACTTGTTTCAACGTTAGGTCCATGAGTTGTGTCGGGTGGTCCGAGTCATTGTAGTTCACCTAAGTGTAGGCGGGGAGGTGGCGAGTGTAGGAGCGTCATCTTTGTCACCTAGTACGACCAATCTCGGAAGGCAAGTACCTTATGATAAAATATATTGATTTCATTGGTATGCATGATGATGTGTCAAACTTGTGAATGTCCTTGTTATTAATCCATGATATATTTGTTGTTTCAAATTGATACTCTCGTGAGTAAGGATAATGACATTCATAGTAATTGTTTCATTCCATTCATATATTGTTCAATTTCCGTCCACGGGAGTGGAATTTGCAAAGACCCATTAATTCCAGTATGGGCACGTAAGACCCACTATTCCAATGTGGGCGGTTTCGGACACCCGTATGAAACGTTCTTCATACGATATTTGGGTCCCCGGACTTTGTCAAGTACGGGCTTAAGTGAACACCGACGGGTGTATCACTCGCTATACCGGTATAAGCTGTTGAGTAGTCCATTCCTTCAATGCATTCTTTCATTCCATTCATTCATGTATGTGTTCTGAGAATTGTTCATATTTCGGTTGTAGTTGGCTTGTCCACTTTATGATTGATTTATCATGTATAGTACTTGCTGAGTTTCGACTCATTCTTGCTTTGTTGTTTATTTTAGGTGATCATTTATGTTGACGCTGGGCGGGAGTAGTCACACCCACACTATTCACTCTTTTCACCTTCCTTTAGTTTTATTAATAAGATTTGATTATATCTTTCATTCGTAGAATATTGAACTGTAATAAATAATATTGATGTAGTTGATAATTCTCCCGATGCCATGGTTGTTTAGTACTGTTTGTGGTTCTTGATCACTCCATTGTTTTAATCGTTTGGATTCAATCTTTGCTATTGCTATTACTTTATGAAAGTTTGACTTCTTTATGTCCTCCTAGGTGTTATGTTTTGAATGCTTCCGCTTGATGATTACAAATTAGATCCTTTAGGTAACATCTTGGCTTCCGAATAGCCAGGGTGTTACATCCACATGTGCATTTTAGTGTCAATGAGAAGCAATATGATAGGGTTACTACCTTACCGACGGTATATACCCATAATGGGCTATCTTTGTGACGACAATACCACTCCCTCATACAGATAAGGGTAAATTATTTGCACAACATCAAGAAGAGGCAAGGAAAGATGTTGAGCAGGCATTTGGGGTAGTGCAAGCTCGTTTTAACATCGTGCGTCGTCCAGCACAATTGTGGCAGCGGGTTGCTATCGACAAAATTATGGAAGCATGTGTCATTCTTCATAATATGATTGTTGAAGATGAACGAAAATTGGCCACCACTCCTTTGGACTTGAACGAGACATCAGGGGCATCTTTCGTTCTACCGCTGGAAGTCAATAATGGCCCTACCATTTGCTTTATAGAAGTGCTGCAGAGAAATTCCTCTATTTGTGCTCGGCCAACACATATCCAACTAAAGAGGGATTTAGTCGAGCATACCTGGCAACGCTACGGGAACAAGTAAAATGTTTAGGCCTATTTAAGTTACATATTATTATTATTATTATTCTCTTTATTATGTATTAGTTTCCTACTAATTCATTTCCATATTGTTGTATCCGAATTATCATATCATACAAATTATCATTATTTATCTATTTCAACCATATTCATTTTCTTTTAATCATGTATCCGAAATAAAAAATTAAAGCAACACAAGTAGTCCACAAAGATAAAAATTAGAGTTGATCACCACATTTCTTACGTCCATAAAAGTATTAAAAAATTGTGTGATCTGTAAAAACAAATAAAATGAATTATCTTTAGTGCTGTTTACAGGTGATATGAAGAGTTGCTATAGACAGTAATTATCTGTATTATACATACCCTTAAAAATAACTCATTATATGAATTATGTTTAGTTTTATTTATAAATAATATAAAAAATACTACGGACAACCACTCGACGATTGACTCTGAAGTAGTGAACCCATTCCGATTTGGACCCCCAAAACGGCACACGCCTGTCACCTCGCGCGACTCCTCCGATCTCCCCAATGGCGGATCCCGGCGAGACCGCAACCCCTGCCGCCGTCTCCTCCTCGTGGGACGACCTCCCCGACGATTTCTTCCTCTCCGCCTCCATCTCCTCCCCTTTCCCTCCCCCGGCCCCGGCCCCCGCCCCCATCCCCTGCACCTCCCCCCGCGCGGCCGCGGCCGCTCTCCGCTCCGCGTCGCTCCCTCCCGCCTCCGCATCTTTCTCCGACGCCCTCCCCCGCGCCCCTCTTCCTCATCCCCTCCACCCCAGCCACTCCCTTCCGGCCTTCTCCGCTGCCGCCTCCCGCTCCGCGGCCGCCGACGTCTGGCCCCCGCCCCCAGGGGCCCACCATTCCAACTCCCTCCCGGAGTTCGCCGCCTCCGCATCCGCATCCCGAATACACCGCCCGCCCCCGCGCGCCGCTGTGCGCGCTGACCGCCCGCCGCCGCTCGAGCTGCGCCCGCGGCCGCCGAGGGAGTCGCAGGCTGGCACCGCCCTCCGCACGCTCGCCAGCTGCGCTGCTCCCGGGGCCGGAGCCGGAGCCGCCACTCACCTCTGGGCAGCGGGCGAGGCTGGCGTCCGGGTGTGGGACCTTGCGGATGCCTTCCGATCGCCCGAATCTAAGCAGCGGTGGGGGGACGAGGCGAGCGCGCCGTTCCGGGAGTTGCGCAGGACGCCGCCGGCGCTGTGTCTCGCGGCGGACCCTGGCCACGGCGTGGTGTGGAGCGGCCACGCCAACGGGTGGATCATGGGGTGGAGCGCGGATCCAGGCTCGGTGGTTGGGCATTCCTTCGCGTGGGACGCGCACCATGGGGCGGTATTCGCATTGACCGTCTCTCCCTATGGTAATTCACTATTTCCCCTTGGCTCTATTTTGTGTCAATCAGTATGGAGTTTTTCCATAGTTCGGATTAAAAGTTGCACTATTTGTGTCAAGTACATGTATGGCAAGATTATAAGAGAGATAATAGAATCAATTAGGATTATTTTTATCCGATATGTTTCCTTCCATATCTCTAGATACATTCCATATCTCTAGTAGATTAACTTGATCTCCAAGTCATCCAAGTCATCATGTACTCTATACATATGCCTCCAAGTTCAAGCAATATAATCATCTCAAGTATTCTAGCTATTCTATCATCCTACATGGGTATCTGAGCGGGTTCACATCTGCCCTGTTCCTAGCCACCACCAAATTCCGCCACGTGCGCCTCTAGGAGAGGCGATGTAATCTCTTTGGGGCTGCGCATTGTAGATAGATGACCTCACTTCATCTCCGATCAAATAGATCGGTTTCTTTTGCCGATCAATAGATCGCCTTTTTAGCTTCTTCTCCGCTGCCGACCATGCCCGCCAAGGCGCCAAGCGTGATTGACTGCCACTTCGTTGTCTTCTCCCAGCTGCCATGCACTTTGTTGGCATACATGCACATGCACAATATCCGAACGAATCGAACATCTCCTAGAAAAGTTTCCGGCGCCAATCCATAAACACACGCAATCCCATCTCCTACAGAGACCACTCGACCGATCGTCCTATGCGATGTTGGTCACCTTTTGCTTCTCCCGACGTCGGCCTCCTTGCTGTCTTCCTTTGCGTGTCTCTGCCTCGCACCATCCTTCTCGCCGGCTTCCTCGACCTCTTTCTCTGCATGGGAATCATACATTTCCGTTGGTCCGATCCGCCGCCCATATTCTTTTCTATTTGCACGCATGCATTCTATTGCTCCTTCCAGCGCAAAGATGCATGACGTCTACACTACCTTCCTTTCTTTATTTTTCTTGTACATGTCTGATGCATGGCTGCATGCTTGTGCACGCGTGTGCCTCCCTATCATGGTTGTCATGATGTGCTTGGCGATGATGGTGCTTGAGAGGCGCCATGACGCCATGGCTTCATGGCGGGCGCTATTGTGTCCTCAAGGCGAGCTAAGGCGAGTAGCACATCAGAAGCAGAGGGAGGGACTGGCGGCGCGAGAGCGAGGGAGGGAGGGAGGGGCTGTGGGTCGGCGCAGTGAGGGGCGGTGGGAGCGTGATGGTGGCGGTAGGCTGCAGATGGAGGGAGCAGAGGAGGGAGGGGGTGGAGCTCGGAGACGGAGTACCTGGGGCCCAACGGTCGGCGCGATGAGGCGGTCGGAGATGGCCAAGGCGAGGCAAGCCTCCACGGCGTTTCCTCTGCACCGCCGGGACGCCAAGGCGACGCTGTGACAAGCATGCCTCCTATATCAGTGATGTTCATCTTTTCTCTCTCCATGGCTACCAGCCACCGCACACTTCGACGGCGTCCGCCACCGAACTTCTTCCACGTAGTTTCTCCCCTACTCTGACGATACCAGTGCACGATTCACGCTAGAATCCCTATCATCGGCTTCTCTGATCGCTGCATAGTCGACTTGTCCCCTTTCTTCGCCACGACAATCCTCTTTGCCGTCGTCTCCTGCTGTTCTCAATGGCCAACAAAAATTTGCCTCCAGTGTCCCTCTCCTTCTCTCTTTGGCCTCGCTCTCACCAAGTTGTTGAAGAAAGAATACTTTCTCTGGTCAAAGGAAGCCTCCAGTAGCTTTGACCTTTTAAAACTGGCTTTGTCATTGGCACCAGTTCTTCAATTGCCTGACTTTCACAAAGAATTCATTGTGTAATGTGATGCCTCTGCTACCGACATTGTAGTAGTTTTACATCAAGGTACAAGCCCAATTGCCTTTTTCAGCATACCAATGGCTCTTCGTCATCAACAATTGGCAGCATATGAACAAGAGCTTATTGGATTGGTTTAGGCGATTCGACATTGGCGGCCATATTTGTGGACTCAAAACTTTTCTGGTAAAAAAAGATCATTATAGTTTGAAATTCTTATTGGATCAACGCTTAGCCACGATACCTCAATATCGGTGGGTAAGTAAACCGGAGCTACACTTTCGCGTGGAATATTGGCCCTGCCAAGAAAACGTCGTGGCAGATGCATTATCACGACATGAGTCAGAAGTGGTAACAGTTTGTGCACTTTCGACCAATAGCTTTGATCTTTTTCAAAAGCTGCGTGCCGAGTTATTGGTTCAGATGAATTGCTACAGTTACGCGACAACATTGAGAAGGGCATGGCCGGATCTGATTGGAATTATGTGGATTGGCTAATCACATGTAAAGGACGTGTTTATGTTCGGAATCATCTTCGACTTTTCATCCATCCTTACAACTGCGAATACATTAGGGCATGAAGGAGTGCAGAAATCATTACACAGGCTTCGTGCTGATTTTTTTGTTCCAAAAGCTCGCCGTGTGGTTCAACAGTTTGTACAAGCTTGCTCCATTTGTCAACAAAATAAGAGTAGTCATTTACATCCGACAAGTCTTTTGCAACCCTTGGCCACACCGTTTTAGATTTGGGAAGACATTTCAATTGACCTCGTTGAAGGGTTTCCCAAAGTTAATGGTAAAACAATTATTTTATTGGTTGTCGATCGGTTTTCAAAATATGCACATTTTATTGCATTGGCTCATCATACATAGCGAGCTTTGTTGCTCGGGCATTTTCTGACGGGGTAGTTCGTTTGCATGGTATTCCTTCATCCATAGTAAGTGATCGGGATCCAATTTTTACAAATAATTTTTGGGAAGAATTATTTCGACTATCGGACGTGCAATTGAACAATAGTTCTGCTTTTCATCCTCAGTTAGTAAACAAAGTGATCACTATGTATTTGAGGTTTTGACGGGTGACCGGCCACGTCAATGGTTACAATAGCTTCCTTGGGTTGAGTACTGTTACAACTCGTCGTTTCATACTTCTCTCAAGGATACTCCTTTTAAGGTAGTATATGGAAGAAATCCGTCGTCTCTTCGTTGTTATGAGCTGGACAGTGCTAAGGTGGCGGCCGTGCATGAGCTATTAAAAGATAAGAGGTATCTTACTTACTGATATTCGGGATCGCTTGCTTGAGCCCAGCAGCGCCTACAAGCATTTCTATGATGCTCCTCACCATGACATGAAGTTCAATGTCAATCAGTGGGCGTGGTTACAAATTCAGCATAGAAAGATCGCATCCTTAGTAGCTCAAGTTTCCGGGAAATTGGCAACAAAGTTTTATGGGCCATATCAGATATCTGAGCACATTGGAGAAGTATCATATTGGTTAAGATTGCCACCCAAAGCAAATGTTCACGATGTTTTTCACGTTAGTCTTTTGAAGCCGTTTATCGGGACTTTGCCGCAAAATCTTCCCCCACCGTTACCAGCTTTGTATCATGGAAAGGTTACTCCTACACCCATTGAAGTATTGCGCGCTCGTAAAGCTCGAGGGTTGTGGCAGGTGTTGGTGCGTTGGGAAGGCATGTCTGCGGCCGATACGTCTTGGGAAGATGTACAATGCTCCAAGGAGCAATATCCTTCGTTTTAACTTGAGGACAAGCTGTTTCTTCAAGACGAGGGAGATGTCATGTGGGGGTGTACATACGTCTGAAGGCGCTATAGGTTGAAGCCCAATACGATTGGATTGGATGGTGTAGCCGAGTAGCAAACGAACCGGTTGATTTGGCGAAAGGGTGTTGGTTTCAGCTTCCGTGACAATACGACAACAAAGTCCGAAAGCATGACTAAATAAGAATTGTAATCGGATAGGTTACGAGATTGCCTTGTTTTCTTTTTGTTTCTAGAGATAGATTAGCTAGCATGACTATATAAGAGTTATACATTGTAATTCAAGGGATATACAAGAATTTATCCTCTTCAAACTCAATTCTGCTATCTCCGATTCTGCTTCCGATATTCTTCTTCTTACGTCTTCTTTCCTCCGAACTTCACGACGGATCGACCCATCGATCTCAACGACCGCACCGCGACCTCGACGCCCATAGCTACAACTCGCGATCTCGAGACCGGCTCGTGACAAATGGATCCTCTGAAATCAATTATCTATGCTAACTATCTGAGCATAAGGACATTAGACCTCTCCATGTAGTAAAAAAGTAAGGTACTAAGGTGTCTAACTTTAATTGGCGATTTCTATGTGCAAAACTGCAATTGAACTATAAACAGGCAGACAGGCAGGCATTTTTACCCTACAAATGTTGGCCATCTTTGGCCTAGATGCTTCATGCTTGCCATTGCCATGAACTAGGGTATAAGACAATAATTATAATTCTTTTGTTGAAAACAACAGCTTATTAGCTCTTATGAACTTATAAATCTCTTGAGTTCCCTCCACTATCTTGAACTTCTCTTCGAGGGAGTGATTTAAGTCTAAGAAAACAAGCCATGAAATTTGCAAATAATATGACGTAGCTTAGGCTTATTTTGACTAAAACTGTAAAATTAATATGGGAGTCTAGCCCGAATGGACTTATATTTGAGTTTTCGTGAAGACATAATGCAAACAGTGCACCCACCAAAGAAAGTAGTTTTGTACTGTGTTCAGCAAACTGGCTTGCTAAGTGCCTAAAAGAAGGAAAAAAATTATTCGAAAAGAGCTGGCAGCAGCAGGCCCTTAACTACTTTCGTGCACCAACTCCAAAAGCTCGATTCGCCAGTATCGGCATCTTTTGGATAATCTGTTGTGCAGAGATTTTGATTTTCTTGTCGATGAAGTACCAACACTTGTTAAGACATGGTTCCATTTTGCTTTCTCCAAACTGCTATAAGATCAACAAAGAGTGAACTTACAATGCTGAGAAAACTGCCCCATCCATTTTAAAATATTCAAATATCAGTATCGTACTAGCTTTAAATCTACAAGATAGATGTGTCATGCGATTAATAAATGTGCACCACGAGCTGCATAAAGCTGCAACCGCAAAAGTGAATTGTTAGTCACTTATAATCTGATGGACTAGAGAGGCATCTTAGGTTACTTTTTCATGTCCAAATGTGGACAGGAATGGATTTCTGTCAAATTGCAACTATCAGACATGAACTTTGTTGTTTAAGTAGCCTATATCTAAGGTGATAACTTGCTGTTTGCATTTTCACAGATCTTCATAATTATAGTATTGTCAGCAGTTGAACTTACCTCTTTGAGGGAACTGTTTGCAGTTGGGGTCGTACACGCTGATTTTTAAAATGCATTATAGGTGATTTGTGGTCTGGATCTGAAGGGGAGTAATCAAAGTATGGTATGGAGAAGCAATTGAAAAGTCACTTGCTTTACAAAAGAAGAAAAGCGTAAGACCTCCTTTTAGTCGAAAGATCATCCATTGACCTTAGGACCATGGTCAGTGATGGAGGGGCCTGTCCTTTGCCTGCTGTAGATGTAAAACTTCTATTGTCTGACAATTCTAGATCAAAAGTATGGAGTGCTGGTTACCTCTCATTTGCACTCTGGTACACTTCATGTGTCCATTTATCTGTTATTGTTGCATTTGGCTGACATTAGTCCAGCTGTTTGTATATTTGTGTTATATTCTTGTCTACTTTGCCATATAGGGATTCTCGCACTAAGGAGCTTCTGAAGGTGATAAATGTGGATGGCCAAGTTGATACTCGTTTCGACAGCATATCTGCTCAGGATCCATATGGCTATGAAATAAAGCAAAACCTTTTCTCCTCTTCAAGGAAAGAAAAAGCTCGCAGTCCTGTTAGTTTTTTCCAGAGATCACGTAATGCTTTGATGGGAGCAGCTGATGCGGTCCGGAGGGTCGCTGCTAAAGCAGGCTTCGGAGATGATTCTCGGAGAATAGAGGCATTAGCAATGTCAATGGATGGGATGATCTGGACAGGATCTGCAAATGGCTCTGTTGCTCAATGGGATGGCAATGGTAATCGTTTGCAAGAGTTCCAGCATCATTCATCTTCTATTCAAAGCATTTTCAACTTTGGAACAAGATTGTGGGTGGGTTACATGGATGGCAGCATCCAGCTGTTGGACCTGGAAGGCAACTTGCTAGGAGGATGGATCGCACATAGTAGTCCAATTCTGAGTATGGCTGTTGGAGGTTCATATATCTTTACACTGGCTGGACATGGGGGAATCCGTGGATGGAATTTGTCATCTCCAGGGCCTATTGACAACATTATGCGTTCTGAATTAGTTGAGAAAGAGGCATCATACAAAAAAATTGAATGTATGAAAGTGTTAGTGGGTTCTTGGAATGTTGGGCAAGAAAAAGCATCTTATGAGTCGCTAAGAGCTTGGCTAAAATTCCCAACACCAGAGATTGGGGTAGTAGTAATTGGATTGCAGGAGGTGGACATGGGTGCTAGTTTTCTTGCAATGTCTGTAGCTAAAGAAACGGTAAGAATGACAAGTTCAGAAATTTTGTTTTTTATTAGTTATTACATCATCGTTACTGCACTTAATTATCAGTTATCATGATATAGACCAAATCCTAGCAAGAGAACGTTGTGAAACATCTTGTAATCAACTGGTTATTTGAAGATTCATTGTCATTATGCAAGTTACCTCCTTCCTCATTGTACAATCTTCCAAACTTGACTAAGTTTTACCCATATATTTTATTTGATGGGCTGTTGTACTATATTAATTTGACTTGCTTTTTAGTAGAGTTATGTAAATGCCCTTGCTGCAACGTCATTGTGAAGAGGTAGTTTGTTTATAGCTGTTAAAGAGTCCATTCCCTTGTTAATTTTTTCAAGAATATTAATCAACATAAACATAAAAAATGTCATAACGTTTTTTGCTATTTGTAATCCTGATATCATTTCCACCGGCTTTTAGGTAGGGCTGGAGGGAAGCCCAAATGGAGAGTGGTGGTTGGATGTAATTGGGCAGATCTTGAAGGGACACTCTTTTGAGCGTGTCGGATCAAGGCAGATGGCTGGATTACTTATTGCTGTATGGTAATCCATTTAGGACTATTTTTTCCCTGTAGCTTTATCTGCCTTCTGTTTTTGTTGATATTATTTAGTTTCTTTCCTCAGGGTCAGAACACATTTTAAGCAGTTCATTGGTGATATTGAGAATGCTGCAGTAGCATGTGGATTAGGGCGAGCAATCGGCAACAAGGTAATTTTTTTATAATATGTGTTTACAAGTTATGCCAAATGTCAATACAGATTGTATTTTTCAGCCAACCATTTCAACCATCATATTCATCAGACATTTATTCTTCAGTAGTATTCGATTTTCTTTTCAATTTTTCAGTAGTATTTGATTTAATGGGGAAAAGATCTGCTGGTTGCTATATGCCCATACTCCTTTCTTGCACAAGCGTAATACACCAATACTTTATTCTAGGGGAAGGTAACAATGAGAAGAAACACTGTGTAATACGCAAACAAATCCTTATGCTGTATGTTAGGGAGAATGATTTGTGGTGTAACGGCAAGTTCTATATGATTTATTTCTTTATGTGGGTACTGAGTTCTGAAGTTTAAGAAGTAACATGCCCATAGGAATATCGTGTCATGCATTCCCATGTTGAACATTGTTTATTTACTTGTTTCTTGTCCATTGTTTTCTGAACGAATATCTGAAACACTTGAAAGTTTGAATTATTCAGGATATACTAAGCAAGGAGATTTGTTTACATTCATTGCATTATTCCTACATGGTAAAGAGAGCATCATGCTAATATGTTGCATTGGGTTGAGGACAACAGAATCCTTGGGTTGAGGCAAATTTTAATCTTAGACACGATGACTTCTCTAAGTCTTAACACATTGTACTGTCATTAATGTCCTCATGCCTTGTAGCACCATTACATGTTCAATATGAGAATTTCTAGTGTATCAGACCATCTTCATTGCGAGAGATGCTTAAACAGATGCTTTGGAAGTGAGAGAGTATGTCACACAGTAAGCACCTACTTAAGAACTCAACCCTCCGATGCAAGCACCTCTTCTTAAAGGTGGTTACATTCAGGGGGGAAAAACCCGGCCGGTAACCGGCGGTTACTGATTTCGGTGGGGTCCGGGATCCAAAATCCCGGCGGTTTTCCTGGTTTTGCAGGTTCAAATTTCAAATTTCGTCTGGTTTTTAAGCAACTTCAAGTGAAATTGAACCGGATTTTTCCTGGGAAAACCGGTAACCGGCTGGGCTTTTTTACTGACCGCTCGGCGGGATTTCCCCCGGAACCGGTTTTTGGATCCTTGGTTACATTCTCCACAAACTCACAAGCACCCATCAAGCATCAATGCTTAAGTAAGCTTTGATGCGTAAGTTTTGACTCCTCTCTCCAACGTGGCAAGAAAACTACCTCTAAGCACCCGCCAACTTGGAGAATTGGATGCGCCCTCATATGTTTTTGTTACAATAAATGGTCCTATTTTGACAAATCACGAAAGATACCTACTTCAAATTTCAAAAAAATTGAGCAAGGCAGGGATATGCTTTTTTGGTGTTGTGGTTAATGTCGTAACAAGAATCAGATACATTCAGGCTTTATGTCCATGGGTATTGTTTCAGATAATTTGCCAGTTTCGAAAACATGTTTTTTTGGGGTGAAAAAGTATATTGGCATGATTTAGTAGTGTCTTAAGAGTTGTTGAAATCCTTGTAAGGACTTACATGACCAGTCAAAACAAAGGGAAGGAAACACATCTTGTCCCCTTACGTGCAAATGCGTGGTAACTCCCATGTTTGTCATTCTTTTTGGTGGTCTATAAAATGGTCTTAACTCTTTGAGTAAAAATTATGGGGGACATAACTATTACAAACTCATATCTAGATTTAATAATGCAAACTTCTCATATAGATTGTTGTATGAGCGATGAATGGATCAGACTTGGAGGGACTTGAGGATTACATGATGAATGACTTTCTGAGTAACCCCCTACACATTGAAAAATTGTTTACGAGGGTTCCCACCTTCCCAAGTCCTCCCAATTCTGATAATCTGATCCATCCCTCCCTCGTCCAATGGTCCATGTGCGAGTTTGCACTGGATATGTACCCTAATTTTCCTGGCTCGTACCTTCTCAGGATATCCCAAATCTGATCCGTCCATCCCTCGTCCAACAGTCCATGTGAGAGTTTACATGATTGCACACCTTGATACGAGTTTGCATTAGATATGTCCCCTAATTTATGGAACATGATGAATCAATTATGTATGACACGTGTATTATGCTGTCTTGCCTACTGACTACTGGTTTACACTTTCGTAAAGTTTGCCCCTAGTGGATAAAATTTAAAAATCACAATGTAGTTTTTATTATCACATACCTGTTAGAATGAACTCTTGCTCTATTCTAATAGTCCAAAGACCAAAATATACATGTTACAGGTGGAGGTAAATATGCAAAGAACACTCTATACAAGAGGCATATCTAACAACCCCTCAAACTCATGGTGGATCAACAATACTGAGTTTGGAGATGTAGAAGCAGTGTACTAAGCTCTAGTCTGTTCCTTGGTAAAGAAATTTACTAACGAAAGCTCCGAGGCACATACTGAAGAGTTATAACTTGGTCCTACACCTGCGATCTCATGTACGAAGTATCTACTGTAATGTGTTTGGTGAGCTCATGCTTCACTTGATCTCGAGCAATACTGGTCGTACCAATACTGTATGATAAGAGAGGAGTCGGTGCAGAACCTGAAATACCGAAATCCTCAAGTAGCCACCGAAGCCAAGTGATCTCAGCTGTCAACGCCGCCATGGCTCGCAACTCAGCCTCAACACTCGAACAGGAAATGATAGTCTGCTTCTTGGTCTTCCAGTTCCAGGCAATTAGAGAGGGACCAAAGAAAACACAATGAGCAGTAAGAGACCGACGATCAGAAGGATCGCTAGTCCAGGTCGCATCAGAGTACGTCTGAAGCTGCAGAGAGCTGGAGCAAGAAAAGAAAAGGCGACGACTGATGGTCTCACAAAGACATCGCAGAATATGAAGATGACTGTGGTGGAGCTGAGTGGGAGCAGAAACGAACTGACTCAGAATGTGAACTGGGGAGAAATATTAGGTCGAGTGATCCCGAGGTAGACAAGGCTCCCGACAGGGTGGCAGTAGTGAGTGAGATCCTCAAGAGGCTCTCCATCAGTGGGCCGAAGATGAGCACTAAGCTCCATAGGAGTGTCCACCATGCGTTGATCAGTGAGACAAACGTGAGTAAGAATATCTTGGATGTACTTCTCCTGGGAGAGGTAGTAACCCTCAGGTGTAGAAGTGACCTCAATCCCAAGGAAGTAGCGAAGATGACCCAAATCAGACATCAAGAACTGCTCACTGAGACACTCATTCACAAAATCAATGTACTGAGAGTCATCCCCAGTAATGATCATATCATCCACGTAGAGGAGCGTCTGACCCCGATGAGAGGTGTACAAAGAGGGCAGGGTCGTGATTACTAGTAGAGAAGCCGACAACAGTGACAACAGAGGATAAGTGGTCAAACCAAGCACGAGTGGCTTGCTTGAGCCCATAGAGAGCAATGAAGGCGAACTATACCATCCGGGACAGAATGCCTAGGGGCGGCTGCATGTATACCTAACGTAGCTTGCCATTGAGAAAGACATTCTTGACTATGGACCACTATCGAACTGAGGCCACATCAAGGAGAGAGAACAGTGGTCATGTGGCGACAGGAGCGAAGGTCTCATCGTAGTCACGGCCAAGCTCCTGCTGAAAGCCATGCGCCACAAGACGATCCTTGTAGAGTCATCCGAGCGGGTCTTGATTTTGTACACCCACTTGCACGTGATAGGAGAGATACTCACAAGGGCACAAGATCCCAAGTGCTAATACGCTCCAAAGTAACAATCTCCTCAAACATCGCGAGCTACCACTCAGGGTGAGCAGCGACCTCACGGTAGGTCGTAGCATCATAAAGAGTAGCGATTGTGAAGTTGTAGTGCTTAGGAGGTCTGACAGTACGCCGATCACGAAGATCGTATCTGGGAGGCCTGACATGACCCAGCAAGGGCGAAGAAGAGCCGGGAATAGGGCCCAACAAAGACAGAGGCTCAACTGGAGAACAAGCAGGCTGAGGACGGGGAGAGTAGTGCAGGGGAAAGGGGGGAATCTCAACAAAAGAGCTAGAAGAAACCTCCGGATGAGAGCTGGGAATAAGGTCCAACAAAGACGAAGGCTCAATTGGAATAGGCCGAGGACGGCGAGAGTAGTGCAGGGGAAAGGATGGAATCTCAACAAAAGAGCTGGAAGAAAACTCAGGAGGAGAGGGAATAGAAGAAGGTAGAGGCGGAAGCGAAACAGAAGTGGAGAACTAAGGGTCAGGAAAAGCCAGAAAGGAGATCGACTCATCAAGGGGGACGAGGGTAGTAAGGTCGAGACTCATCGAAGGTAACATCCTGAGAGATCCTCATCCGGCGAGCATCAGGGTTGTAGTAGCGATAACCCTTATGCTCAAGATTGTAGCCAAGAGAAACACATTTAACTGACTGAGCAGTCATCTTGGTGCGCTCACGAGGTGGAAGAAGGACGAAACAAATACAGTCGAAACAACGAAGGTGACTGTACTCTGGAGTCCGACCGTAGAGACGCTCGACATGAGTAGAATCCTGAAGAGCAGTGGAAGACTGTATGTTGACGAGGAAAGCAGTAGTGGAGACAACCTCAACCCAGAAGTGAGGTGGAACAAAAGAGACAAGCATGGGAGCGTGAGTTGTCTCAAGCAACCGATAGTGCTTACGCCCAGAGATACTGTTCTGAACGTGAGCACCAAGACAAGAGTACCGGGGAAGAGTACCTTACCCAGCGAGAAAGCGATGCAAAGCAGTAGATAAGTGTTCACTAGCAAAATTAGCACGAAAAATATGAATAGCCGAATCAAACTGAGCACGAACCATGGTGGCAAACATTTGGTATTTGAGAGAACCTTATGTGAGAGGACATGAAATAGATCCAAGTATGATGAGAATAATCATCAATACATATCACGTAGTATCGATGACCCCCTTTCGAAACGAAGGAAACCGGACCCCAAACATCAGAGTGAACAAGATCAAAAGGACGAGCATAAACAGAATCACTAGAGGGATAGGAGTGCTACAGTTGCTTGCCAAGCTTGCAACCCATACAGTGTAGAGGTGTCACCAGAAATAGACCCAAAACACCACGACTTGCTAGTGACGACAGACACAATCTACCGAGATGACCCAAATGATGGTTCCATCGAGCGAAGGAAACAGTAGAGGACGCAGCAAAAACAGGGGCAGTGGTAGTGGCTGACTGGCTGGTGGAAACAACAGAAGGAATGTGCAGCCATTCAAGCTTTCAAAGACGTTGTGAATAACAGCACCGAGGGCCAATACCAAGCAGAGTCCCACTGCGGCGGTCCTGGACACAACGAGAGTTGGACTCAAGAACACGATAGTTGTGATCAGTGATCGAACCGACCGACATAAGCTGCATAGTAAGCTTGGGAACATAAGAGATAACAGGAACATGAAATAAAGATGTGGAAAGGATGCCTCAGCTTGTAACAGGAAGAGATGTACCATCTGCGGTCTGAACAGTGGAAGGAAGAGCTGTGAGACTCACAAAATTGAGGAGAGTAGAATATGTTGTCATGTGAAAAGAAGCACCATAGTCCAAGATCCACAGAGACAAGATATCTACGAGGAAGGTGGCGGAGGTGAGGAAGACTGCTAAGAAGCAAGAGACAGACGAGCAAAGCCCGAGGAGTGTGAGGATGAGCCGACACCGAGGCACCTTTGGAGCGGGGAGAAAAGCTGCTGCGTGGCGTCGGAGAGGGGAGTTCGAGGCGGAGCTCAAGGCGGGGCGGCGATGGTGCTAGCTGATGTGAGGTGGCGGCGACCCAGAGCAGAGGGGCAGAGCCGAGCAGTCGGACGGAGGAGGCGGCATTGGGAGCCCGAGGTAGAGGTGCCAGCGCGGCAACTCAGAGTAGAGGAGCTCGGGCGGCGTCGGGCAGTTGGGCGGAGCAGAGGCGGCGCCAAGCGAAGCTCGGACAGCCGGGTGGAGGAGCTCGAGGCGCCATGAGCCGGCGATAGCTTGGGGAGCAAAGGGGCGGCGGCTGAATCCGGAGCGGAGGGGCGAGAATCGGGCGTCGGCGGTTCAAGGGCGAGGATCCGGAGCAGAGGCTTGGGGTGATGAGGGGGAGCTTGGGCCAAGGCAAGGGAGCCTAAGGCGGAGGCGGCAGGGGAGCCGAGGCGGCGACCGAGCCTTGGGCTAAGGCAGGGGAACCTGAGGCGGCGGCGGGATCCAGCAGAGTAGAGCTAGGCGGAAGTAGAGATCGGGCAAAGCAGAGGATCTGGACGGCGGCGGCGGCGGCAGCAATCACGTTGGAGGAAGAAGAGGGGAGGCTAGGGTTAAGGTTTTTGGGGAGGAGAGCCATGGGCTCTGATACTTTATTAGAATGAACTCTTGCTTTATTCCAATGGATCAAAGGCCAAAATATACATGTTACAAATGTAGGTAAATATGCAAAGAATAATCTATGCAAGAGACATCTAACAATAACATCCTAAAAACAAAGCTTTGTTTGTTGGATAGACTCAGCATTCTCCTGCATTAACATGCATAGTTCGTACTTATTTGATGGCAGTTACGATGAAAATCCAATAAAATCTTTGTTTCCTTAGTCTTATTAAATGATGCCTGTAGGTTGTTGTGCATATGATTAATGGATGGATTTTATGTCGGCTTAGTTTACTATTTCGTTAATGCATTTCACTATGACAGGGAGCAGTGGGATTGCGGATGAGAATACATGATAGAAGCATTTGCTTTGTAAATTGTCATTTTGCTGCCCATATGGAAGCTGTGAGCCGATTTAAATGAAGACTTTGACCATGTCTTTAGAACCATGGACTTTGCTGCTCCTTCGAGTGGATTATTGACAACATCAGGTATTTGTTCAATCTTCTCCGTTATCCTTTCTGGATTTGTTAATGGGCACTCAGAAAATGTCCTGCAAACTTGCTAATCACAATCAGCAATCATCTCGTGGAAATGCACAACTTCTGAATCTTATACACTGTTACTTATCTTGTTTTGATGTTACAGTTTCTGGTTCTGCTGGTCATCTTCTTCGTGGAGCAAATGTATGCTGTTGGTTCATCTTCAGTTTTCTTTTAGTGTATAGAGTTATTGCTAGATCCATATTCTGAGATTGTAAACATACCAGAATGTTGCTATGACAGGGATCAAGAATGCCTGAGTTGTCAGATATGGACATGATTGTATTTCTTGGTGATTTTAATTACCGGCTTTATGATGTTTCCTATGATGAGGCGATGGGCTTGGTTTCCGGAGATGCTTTGACCGGCTGAGAGAGAATGACCAGCTGCGAGCAGAAATGAGATCTGGGAGAGTCTTCCAGGGATTACGTGAAGGAGATTTCAAGTTCCCCTACTTACAAATTTGTGAAAAACACAGCTGGCTTATCGGGTATATGAACAATATTTCTCTGTTTAAGATCAAGGTTACCTGTGATGCATTAGTTACATTAGCGTAAACTAGCCGCACCAATAATTTTTTTTATGGTGCCATTTTGATCTTAATATTACTGGAGTCCTGAAACACTTGTTTGAAGGATCTTCACTTTTATTTGTCATGTAGGCTATGATTGTAGTGAGAAGAGGCGCATTCCTGCCTGGTGTGATAGAATTCTATATCGTGACAGCCGAGCTAGTTCAGGAACCGAGTGTTCTTTGGATTGTCCTGTGGTTTGTTCCATATCACTGTAAGTTATTCGTTGTTTGATTATCTTACAGCATAGGCATGCCATTAATAAAAGAAGCTTACAATTCCTTATTATTCTATTTTTCCAGGTATGACTCTTGCATGGAAGCAACAGACAGTGATCACAAACCTGTAAAATGTGTGTTCGATTTGGATATTGCACATGTTGACAAACAGACAATGAGGCAGAAATATGGGGAGATAATGAATTCAAATAAGTGAGTGTTGCACTTGCTTCGGGGGCTTGAAGCATTCCCTGAGGCAAATATTAGTGCTAATGACATCATTCTGCAAGTTCAATCGCGTTCAGTTTTGAAATTACAAAATAGAAGTACAAAAGACAGAGCCTGTTTTGAGATCATTGGTCAAGCACCAAATCCCTTTGGTACACATTTTGCTGGTTTCCCTACTTGGCTAAAGGTGGGTCAATGCTTTGTGCGACTCCTTATATTGCTGCACTACATTTAAATTGTCTCAGGTTTAGGTAGACACCTAACTGTAGAGCAGTAGAAAGTATAGGAACTACAACAAATTATTTTCAGTATCAAGAGTTTAGCTATGATCAACCAAGAGGGCAGACGGCCTAAAGTTGACGGAATATCGGCCTGCACGGCTGTACCTGCCGCCTTGTTAGTAATAGCAAATACTCCACTAACACACCATTTTTTTATGGATAAAATGGTCATCAATAGTGTATGATGGTTTTGCTCATTAATACTTACGCAATATTACGAATTTGACGCCTTGACTCTTGAGAACTGAATGAACATGCATTCAACACAGGTTTCGCCAGCAATTGGTATAATTTCCCCTGGACAAATGGTAGAGCTCACTTTGCAGCATGGAGATCTGCGTGGTCAAGATTTTTTTAGTGGAACCTCAGGGAATAGTTTGGCTGGAGCTAACGAAGAAAAGGCAGCAACACTGTTGGTGAGAATAACTGGAATGTATTCAACAGTTGCAAATTTTTACAAAATACATGTACGACACCAGAACTGAAGGAGCACATTTTCTTCAAGAGGTCATAACTTTAGTGATCGATTTTTTAATTGAGCATGATTCTGAAGTTATTTTAGTCTGTGTATAAGAACAGTTGGATGCATAGCTTAACATTTTCATCAAAGTGTGCATAGAAAATGTATGTTGTAACAAATATTCTTCTTTGTGAGTGAACCAAAATCGAGGCTTTCTACTATCTCATTGTATTAGTGTCATTGGGAACCATCTTTGGGTTGGTGGTAAAGTTGTGTGAGTATGACCATCCACCAGGTTTAAATTGTAGTGTCTATATCTTTCTAGATGTGTGCTAAAAGGAGCGTACTCGTGTGCGCACGCGTCTTCATCAATGCCTTTTTTGACAAAGAAAATTAGTGAAATGATGTGCTTTGCTAGTTTTTTTTATCCCCGGAGGTATGACATGCCGTGGAGAGCTGCCTGTTTACGTGATTGACGAGATTTGACCCTTGCAAGTAAATGAGTATCCTTCATTTTGACTGGTACAAGATAGGAGATATCTGTGAAGTGCTCTGTTTCTAGGAGGGATATCTTTGCTGTGTTATTATTATTACCAGAAACCATAGCGCCTTGGCGCGCAGAATCGAAGACGCGAGACACTGATTATGACCAAGGAATCGTTGGTGATAGAAGGCACGGAGATGCAGGCGATAGTTATAGGCTTATAGCTATAGATGCGAAATTGTTACGGGGATGTTTACTACACCTATTAGAGTATTTAGAGTATTAATGTACATAATTTCTTATCAGTAATCAATTTTTTCGTGAGTTCCTGAAAATTGGTTGAGATTAGATAGCACAATGGTTAGAAATTCGTACAGGTAGAATGTGAAACCTATGCAATGATAACGATAGGTGTCAAACTAGGTACAACGGACTGAACACAACACAAGAGAAACTATAATAGATAAAGAAAAGACTAATAAAAGGAGAGAGAGCGGCGGATGCTCTATATTCAACTGGGCGTAGTTAACTATTGTTTACCGAAGGTATTGTCTATGGCGTTCTAGAGTCGATAGGACGGGAAATATACGTATCAAGATGACATAATACTAATCAGAACAAACTATCTGTTTTGCCGATCGCTGGCGCTGTAGGTGCTGCATAGACTACAACATAGGCATGTAGGCGAAAAAGATGTGCGAGTAAGAGAAGAATCGTCGGGCCCAAGAATGAGCAACAAAGCAAACCCACACTAAACACTAAGAAAACATCCTCGGTAAGAAGAACATGTTGGGAAATGGCACAGGATCGCACACCCGATCTCTCACTTGTTGTGGTAAAACAGGGAAAGAAAACTCAAGAACAAAGAATTTGGGGCAATTTTCTGGTTCTTTTCTCTTAGAATCAAGACTACTACTTGCTTGCTTACAATGTTTCTAGCTACTGCTATTTATAGAACACATGGACTCACGCATTCATACTGACCATTCAGCTACTCTTGAAATGCATTCATACTGACCATTCAGCTACTCCTAAAACGCTTTCATACTGCATTAAAGAAAACGCCTCGTTGCTTGCATACTGCATTGAAGAGACTCCTCATAGTCGCCAGCCAAGAATAATATCTTCATTCTCCCCCTTAGTCCTGGCGTAGCCCAAGATCGCGGACACCGAGCAAGTGCCGCATAGTTGCCAGCCTCACTGCCGGTAATGCCTTTGTCAGTGCGTCGGCCCGTTGTTCATTAGTGCGAACAAACTCGATGCCAATTTGTCCACCTTCGACACATTCACGGATAAAGTGATACCTTGTGTCGATGTGCTTACTCCGCCATGAAAACCGGATTCTTCATGAGGCGATCGCGGACTTGTTGTCGACGAACAGCTTCACCGTCCTCGGTTCTGTCCCAACTAGTTCGGCCATCAACGCCCTGAGCCAGAGTGCCTGGCATGCTGTCGTAGTCGCCGCCATGAATTCGGCCTCGCAGGATGAGAGAGCCACTGTCTTCTGTTTCTGTGAGGTCCATGAAATCAGGCAATCGTTGATGTAGAACACCATGCCGCCTGTGCTCTTCCGATCATCCATATCACCGCCGGATCACCGCCAAGAAAACACGTGATCACCTCTTCTCGCCTCCTCTCCCATACACCATCAACTCAATTGTCCCTTTGAGATATCAGAGGATCTGCTTCACAGCCTTGTGATGCATCACCGTGGGCCTCTCCATGTGTGGATATCATGGGAATATGCTCCAGATCTTAGGATGATGTGACAATTGGCAATAGTATTTACGGTTTGTCGTTTCACGGGTTTTCGACAAAGCTACAGGCATTCTCGGGACGGGCGGTCCGACCGGTCCTTGCGGCGGTCCGATCGGTCCCAAATCGGCTCGGACCGCCATGTGGGACTGGCGGACCGTGATGACCTTAAAGTGGTCAAAACGAGTGGGCCAAAAATAGGTGTTGTAGGCAAGTGAGGGATCCCAATGCACTTGGTCTCATATTTTTGGAGTCTCCAAGAAGAAGTTCTATCCATTTTAATTTCGGAAGGTTTGCATTTCGGGCTTGAATTTCGCTAAGTCCTTAAGCGGTCCGACCGCTCACATGGAGCTGGTCGAGACGGTTTTGACTTGAACGTCGGCCAACTTCGTGGCGATGTTGTTTTGTTAGGTCAAAGTCATTGGTATCGTGGCATATGGTTTGCATGATGCGTGTTTTGACTAACATGGGTCAAGTTGTGAAGAACTTGTTCCCGAATACGTGCTTGCTTGTCTGTGGTTGTGCAGGTTGCTTGGTGGTCAACGACGATCAACGGCGAGGAGGATCGGGACTAGACTTGGAGAGTTGAGGTCCAGAACAATTAACGATGCCGGGTGAGGTCAACGACTCAAGCGTGACACAAGATGGACATGGGTGACCTATTGGCAAATCCATGACGCATGGTGAAGCGGTTTAGGTCAAAAGGTTAAAGACGGCGCTTATGGCGTGCGTGTGTGACCCGTTTGTTAGTGGGCCTTAACGGGAGCCCAAATGAGTCAAACCCTAGAGAGTTCTAGGCCTCCACTATAAATAGGAGGAGGTGGGGGCTGCTCCCTCTCTCTCGCTGTTTTTCACCTCTTTTGTCGCTTTCAAACCCTAATTGGCTTAGGGGGAGTTGAGGTGGAGGCTAGGGCTTTTCATGGTTTGAGGAGAATTTCGTGATCTTGGATTGACCACTGATCCATGATGGTGTGGGTGTAATCCAGCAACGATCACGTTCTTAATCTATGCAAGGTTTGCTTGAGATAAGTCTCTTTTCGTTCTTGCCTTCAATTTTGTGATTTTAGGGCTTCCTTTGATCCGCGAGTTTGTGATTGATTCTTTCACGTGAATTAGCTTGCTATGATAAGTGTGAATCTATCTAGCATCTTCTTGATCATTGTAACATCCCAAAAATTTGGCATGTTTTAAAGTTTTAAAAGAAAAATAACCATTTGAATTTTTCTACCAAAGTTAAAAGCTTAATTAGAAATTTCAGAGATCAAAACAATTTAACATGATTAATTCCAACATCAACTATTATCAAAATTATTTTATTTGGATTCTATGGGCTTAGATATATTTTATATAATTTTATAGAATTTTTCTGAGTGCAATTGCTATTTTCTAATGACCATTTGAATTTTCAGTATTTTATAAAAAGAAAAACATATTAATTTCCCGAACGAATGTGTCAAGCCCATCACTGCTCGAGTTCACCTTTCTCCTCGGCCCAACTCCGCGCCATTGCTGTCTCGGCCCGCTTCCAAGGCCGCCATTCCTCTCTGTCCGGTGGACCCGCCATCGCCACGTGGTCTTCGTCTTCAAGCCGGACTCGTGAGTCCGAGGCGAACACGCAGCAGCAGCCGCCGCCTCCATCACGGACTCCCCTTCCCGGCTATTTAAGGCCCAAGCCCCACACCAAAAGCTTCGCTTACCTCCTCCTCCAAAGCCCTAAGGTGCCGCCTCCTGTCGTCCTCGTTGCACCGCATTTGCCGAAGATTAGAGCTCCGCCGGCCGTGTCACCGACGAAATTCCACCGCTTCGACCGTCCCCGTGGTGATTCCACCGCCACCGAAAGTGCGCAATATCAAGATCTACGCCGTAACGCCGCCACCTCGCTCAGACCACTTCTTCGTCGTTTTCGGTTTTGTCCGACAACCGCCGCCGCTTTGTCGCCTCCGCCGGTGAGTCACCGCCGCTCGAGCTCACCACCACCTCCTAGGGCTCCACCGTCTCCCGAGGTTCCGTTTGCCATCGCTTCGCCGCCACCTCGCCGCTGTCATTGCCGCCGCCATTGTCCACCACCGCCATTGCTCGCTTTCTGCGTTGCTCTGGCTAACGTGGCAAGCCACCTCAAGCAGCCAGTCGTGACCACCTCACATTTGCTTCTTCGCGTGGCGACCTCGTCAAGCCAACTCACCGCCACGTGACACGCCTGTGTTTCTCCCGAGCCAAACCTCCTGGACTCACCCACCATACACCCGATCACCTCCATGTGGGACCCACTTGTCGGTTGATTTTAATATCGGCCGAATTTCCTGCTGACGTCATCCCGACGTCATATTCATCTTTTCGCTTGAAAATATTTCAGAAATTAAATTAAAATCCAAATTAGGGTTTTGATTTATTTTCAATCTTCCAAAGCCCATATCTTTTGCATCCGAACTCCGATTGAGCCCATTCAAATTTGTAAATTCATCTAAATTCGAGTTCTATTTATTTATGATTTTTATTTAATTTTTGGAATTGATCTTATCTCTGGTTGATATTTATTTGTTCTATTTGCTTATTTTGCGAGTAGACGTTGCTACTTCGGGGAGTTTTGAACAAGGAGAAGTACACCAAGATCAAGATCAATCCCAGGATTTATTCCAAGGCAAGCCGTAGTCCTTTGATCATATTGATCCTATGATTTCAAAAGTATATTGTTTTATACAACTGCATGCTATCTTTATATCAATTGTTTTGGGTTTAGTTATTACCTGTTGTCATTATACCTCCATTGAACTCTTGAATGCCATGAATCCTTGGTCACCCTAGCTTGGATAATTTTAGTTGGATATAATTGTATCACCAACATGGGTATCGTATTAGTGCTTAGTCAAGCCTAGTCTCGATGGGTTCATCATCACATGTGTCATAATGATTAATCTTGAGTTAATGATATATGGAATTGTGGTGGTTAGCCACTGTTGTTAAAACTAGTGAGCCATGACAGGGGATGTCATTGGTTTCTTTTGAACAAAATGGTTTTCACTCAAAGCAGTGGATGGTGGATTGAGGTGTGAATTTAACACGTTGTGGGTTTGTGGAAAGATCGCTGAGTAACTTGTCAAGGACTTAATCTTGTGCGCCATTGAACGAGCCTTAACTGCACAACCACATGTCCTGTATGGGCGGGACTGGATCGATTAATTAGCAATATCTTATTTCGGTTCTGTTTTGGAAGAGTGAGTTACTGGCGTACTACTATGGCGCAAGAGGGGCCCCGTGCTGTCTGGATGGAGACATTCTGTTGAAACCTCAATGCGTAATCGGGTTAAGAAGGAGCTTTGTAAAGGCTTTGTCACGCACTCTAGCCCGCTACCCAAGGTAGTGAGCATGGTATCGACGGATGCCAAACCAACTAGAGAAGTCGTGTCTTGTGGGTCAAGCCGCATAACCTCTGCAGAGTGTGTAAAACTATTCAATAGCCGTGTCCGCTGTTATGGACGTGCTCGAAATTTCACACGGAGATAGAGTTTCTTCTAAAAATAAGTCGGAGTGTGAATGGGAAGTTCACTTGATGAATATAATGTTTGTTCGGTGAATGGGTAATTCACTTGGTGGTTTGTGTCGATGGGTGAATGGGGAGTTCACTTGTCATTGGTTTGGTTGAGAAGTGAATGGTTAGTTCACCGGTTGTTTCAAAGAAATTGTTTAAGTATTTATTATTCTTTCAATTACGCATTTCAATCTATTTATTGTATTTGTCATAAATGTCGTTTTACGCAAAAGAACCATACAACCTAACCTTTGGTAAGCCTTGCATGAATACTATTTGCATACATTTCCCTACGACTTTCTTGAGTGCTTTATGTACTCACGGCTCATGCCTTTGTTGATCGCTTGAAGAATATCAAGTCGCATGTGAGTTCTTCCGAATCAAGACGTTGAAGGTTTTGCGGATTAGGATGCGTTCTCCACTGATTGCTCGTGGGCACGTTGATTGGCCTTTCCAAGTTTCTCGTTCACCGCAAGAGTTTATTTGTTTCTTTAGCCTGCGTGTAAGTTAAGTAAACATTGACCATAAGGTCCAGATTATTATTATTTGTTATTTCAAGATCTTTCTAGTTAAATCGAATAAATGGATGGTATTCCATCATCGCTTCTGTGTGAGCTAGCTACTGATCTGGGACTAGTTCAGAATACACAGAGGGTTCCTGAGATGTATTTTCGGGTCCCGACAGAGGTGGTATCAGAGCCATATCGACTGTAGAACGCAACCTTAGTTAGCATGATCGTTTTAGTCAAAGTTTCAAACTTATTTTCTAAATCAAATCAACTGAATTTGACTTAAGTTGTTCCTTTCTGATCTATTCTATTCTGATCTCATCTCAATCTATTCTATTCTTACCACATTCTATTTCTCCTCATCTTGTGCTAGAGATCTTGTCTCTTGTCTTATCAGAATTGTATTTGGTGATCTTAATTTGACAAATCTTATCTGTTAATTTCTCTAGATGGTGCAAGTGTATCGCGATCAAAGAGGCGATTGGCACGAGTTCTTCATTGCTTGTTACAAAGTTTGGGAACAACTAGAGGTGCAACTTACTTCACCAAGGAAAGGAAAGTGAAGGGACACATAATCGGATATGAGACAAGAGTGTACTTCATTGTGAGGATTGGAAGCCACCTCCGCCATCACAAAGATGAAGTGCTACGACAAGCTTGAGGACATGTCGGCATCATAGTTGCCCACAAAGCCGCTCAAGGATTTGCGCTTGCATCGGATCGCTTTGTCCAAGTTGGTTCGCAAGTATGTGATGCAAATAGCGCCGATACCGGCCTCTGAGCAAGAAGTCGCTGCTCCACCACTAGCTTCACTGCCGTCACCTACTCTACCCAGTCCTGAAGAAAGGCGTCGAATCACCGGCAATCGTCAGGAGTATCTCCACCACTTCGTGCCAGTTGTTCGTCCAGAGTCTCCTCCAGCTGTTCGCAACTCGTGGGTGTTCTACAAATGATTCGTAACCGTGGTTGAAGAGTCTTCGCTCTCTAGTCCAGAGCGGAGCCGCTCTATTAGTGTTTTAGTAGCGCGTTTAGATCGTTGTTGCAATAGGTCTTTATTTTGGTTGTGTGCAAGTGAGAGCTGCAGTTTTGCTGTCAAGCATTATGTTGCAGTCGCACTAAGCTTTTGATTTGAAAAGTTTATTTGTTCTTTCATAGCCCTTCAGCTATGCTTTCTTGTCTCTTGTCTTGGGTTTAACTTGTTTCCCCTACTTAAGCTGTTCCATCTACCCTATCTGGTCTATCTCATCTATTGTGCTATTCCCTCTCGTCTACATTGCTTTTCTATCTTATCTAACAAACCTGTGGAGAGGCATCGCAGATGGTTGACACTCGCAACACATCGAGCCGTACTCAGTCAGATGGTGCCCATACCAACGTCAACACTAGTGGCCAGTCACCAGTCCTTGGAACTACAGAACCCAGCATGGCACAACTACTAGCAGCTCAAACTCAATTCATGAGCGCAATGATGCAAAATATGAACAGTATGATGACTCAAAGAAAGTCGACAACCACGCAATAGTCACCTATTGAATCGTAATAATCGTAACAATCAAGCGACCGCTTCCACCGTGAGCTCATCATCACCCAAGTTAGCGTAATTTATGAGGACTCGTCCACCTACATTTTCTCATTCGCCGTAACCTTTGGGCGCAGTAAGATTGGCTTCGCCCCGCTGAGAAAAAGCTCGCCATTGCCCAATGCAATAATCATGAGAAAGTTCTTTATGCCTCACATCAATTGGAAGGTACAAACAGAATGGTGGGAAACTACACCGCACTCATGAGAATTCACAAGCCATTACTTGGGGAGAATTTTCAATAGCGTTTAAGCAAGCTCATGTTCCGATGGTATAGTGGAAATGAAGAAGAATGAATTTCGTGAACTACAAAGAAGGAAATATGTCTTTGGGTGAATATCTCAACAAGTTTACTCAACTGTCTCGCTATGCTCCGTAAGATGTTGCGACGATAATGCACGCCGGCGATTCAAGCGTGGACTCAACCCCGCTTTGAAGGTACAAGTTATCGGAATGACTATGTTGATTTTCAAAGACATGGTAGATAAAACCGTATTTATAGAAGATTCTCGCCGTGAGTTGGACGAATCTCGTAAAGGAAAATGATACAACAAGGAGCTCATCGTAGTCGGCTACAAAGAGTCAGACTAATACCCAGCAGAAATTCTTTCGTACTAATAATTCATCTGCCGGATTCGTAACCCCGCCCAAAGATCGCATGCAGAAACTCAGAATTTCAAATTTCAATAGCAAAGAATAATCATCACCTCGGAGGACCAACAATCTCGCAGCAGGAGTTACTTGTTTCAATTGCAATGAGACAGTCATTATGCCAACAAGTGCCCGCATGAAGCAAGGACTCACACCGCCTTTCAACTGGGACCTACACCACCAGACTTCGTGCGGGAGTGGGAAGAGGAGTGTTTCAGACTCCAAATCAAGCTACCAGACCCCACCAATCAGTGAGCAAGAGGAAGATCAATCATGTCACCGCAGAAGAAGTGCGGCCCTGTAACGCGTCGCTTCGTAAGTTTTTAAGTTAGACTGCGCGTGGAACCTATTCTCTAGTTACCAATCTCGGGGACGAGATTCCTTTAAGGGGAGGTTTGTAACATCCCAAAATTTGGCATGTTTTAAAGTTTTAAAAGAAAATAACCATTTGAATTTTTCTACCAAAGTTAAAAGCTTAATTAGAAATTTCGAGAGATCAAAACAATTTAACATGATTAATTCCAACATCAACTATTATCAAAATTATTTTATTTGGATTCTATGGGCTTAGATATATTTTATAGAATTTTATAGAATTTTTCTCGAGTGCAATTGCTATTTTCTAATGGCCATTTGAATTTTCAGATTTTATAAAAGAAAACATATTAATTTCCCGGAAGAATGTGTCAAGCCCATCATCGCTCTGTGTTCACTTTCTCCTTCGCCCCAACTCCCGCCGCCTCTTCTACCACGCCAAGGCCGCCATTCCCTCTCTCGTCCGGTGGACCCCGCCATCGCCACGTGGTCTTCGCCTTCAAGCCGACTCGTGAGTCCGAGGCTAACACGCAGCAGCCGCCGCCGCCTCCATCACGGACTCCTTCCCCGGCTATTTAAGGCCCAAGCCCCACACCAAAAGCTTCGCCTTACCTCCTCCTCCAAAGCCCTAAGGTGCCGCTCCTGTCGCCCTCGCACCGCATTTGCCAAGATTGGAGCTCCGCCGGCCGTGTCACCGACGAATTCCACCGCTGCTCGACCGCCCCGGCCAGTGATTCCACCGCCACCGAGCGCGCAATATCAAGATCTACGCCGTAACGCCGCTACCTCGCTCAGACCACTTCTTCGCTGCTGCTTTTTGTCCGACAACCGCCGCCGCCTTTTGTCGCCTCCGGTGGTGAGTCACCGCGCCGAGCTCACCACCACCTCCTAGGGCTCCACCGCCTCCTCAGGGTTCCGCTTTGCCATTTGCCTCGCCACACTGCATGGCTTCGCCGCCGCCCACCACGGCCATTGCTCGCTCGTTGTTCTCGGCTAACGTGGCAAGCCACCTCGGCAGAAATTTCAGTCGTGAGCCACCTCATTTGCTTCTTCCGCTGGCGCCTCGTCAAGCCAACTCACCACCACGTGACACGCCTGTTTCTCCCGAGCCAAACCTCCCGGACTCACCACCATACACCCAAATCACCTCCATGTGGGACCCACTTGTCTGCTGATTTTAATATCGGCGAATTTCCTGCTGACGTCATCCTCGACGTCATATTCATCTTTTCATTGAAAATATTTCAGGAAATTAAATTAAAATCCAAATTAGGGTTTTGATTTATTTTCAATCTTCCAAAGCCCATATCTTTTGCATCCGAACTCCGATTGAGCCCATTCAAATTTGTAAATTCATCTAAATTCGAGCTCTATTTATTTATGATTTTTATTTAATTTTTGGAATTGATCTTATCTCTGGTTGGTATTTATTTGTTCTATTTGCTTATTTTGCGAGTAGACGTTGCTACTTCGGGGAGTTTTGAACAAGGAGAAGTACACCAAGATCAAGATCAATCCTGTGATTTATTCCAAGGCAAGCCGTAGTCCTTTGATCATATTGATCCTATGATTTCAAAAGTATATTGTTTTATACAACTGCATGCTATCTTTATATCAATTGTTTTGGGTTTAGTTATTACCTGTTGTCATTATACCTCCATTGAACTCTTGAATGCCATGAATCCTTGGTCACCCTAGCTTGGATAATTTTAGTTGGATATAATTGTATCACCAACATGGGTATCGATAGTGCTTAGTCAAGCCTAGTCTCGATGGGTTCATCATCACATGTGTCATAATGATTAATCTTGAGTTAATGATATATGGAATTGTGGTGGTTAGCCATCGTTGTTAAAACTAGTGAGCCATGACAGGGATGTCATTGGTTTCTTTTGAACAAAATGGTTTTCACCAAAGTGCAGTGGATGGTGGATTGAGGGTGTGGATTTAACACGCCAGGGTTTGTGGAAAGATCGCTGAGTAACTTGTCAAGGACTTAATCTTGTGCGCCATTGAATCGAGCCTTAACTGCATAACCACATGTCCTGTATGGGCGGACTCGATCGATTAATTAGCAATATCTTATTTCGGTTCTGTTTTGGAAGAGTGAGTTACGGCACGTACTCACTATGGCGCAAGAGGGGGCCCCGTCTGTCGGATGGAGACATTCATGTTGAAACCTCAAATGAGCGTAATCGGGTTAAGAAGGAGCTTTGTAAAGGCTTTGTCACGCATTTCCAGCCTCTTACCCAAGGTAGTGAGCAGTGGTATCGACGGATGCCAAACCAACTAGAGAAGTCGTGTCTTGTGGGTCAAGCAGCATAACCTCTGCAGAGTGTAAAACTATTCGAATAGCCGTGTCCGCTGTTATGGACGTGCTCGGGAATTTCACACGGAGATAGAGTTTCTTCTAAAAATAAGTCGAGTGTGAATGGGAAGTTCACTTGATGAATATAATGTTTGTTCGGTGAATGGGTAATTCACTTGGTGGTTTGTGTCGATGGGTGAATGGGGAGTTCACTTGTCATTGGTTTGGTTGAGAAGTGAATGGTTAGTTCACCGTTGTTTCAAAGAAATTGTTTAAGTATTTATTATTCTTTTCAATTACGATTTCAATCTATTTATTGTATTTGTCATAAATGTCGTTTTTACGCAAAAGAACCATACAAACTAACCTTTGGTAAGCCTTGCATGAATACTATTTGCATACATTTCCCTCACTACCTTGAGTGCTTTATGTACTCATGGCTCATACCTTTGTTGATCAGTTGAAGAATATCAAGCTGCACAGGAGTTCTTCCAGAATCAAGACGTTGAAGGTTTTGCGGATTAGGATGCGTTCTCCACTCGATTGCCTGTGGGCACGTTGATTGGCCTTTCCAAGTTTCTCGCTCATTGCAAGAGTTTATTTGTTTCTTTAGCCTCGTGTAAGTTAAGTAAACATTGACCATAAGGTCCAGTTATTATTATTTGTTATTTCAAGATCTTTCTAGTTAAATCAATAAATGGATGGTATTCCATCATCGCTTCTCGTGAGCTAGCTAACGATCCGGGACTAGTTCAGAATACACAGAGGGTTCCTGAGATGTATTTTCGGGTCCCGACAATCATCAATCTCTCACGAACAAGCATTAGGATCAAGTTTTCGTTCTTACCCGGTTTTAGACCCTCTGTTATTCAATTGGTAATTGCTCAGGATCTATCCAAGAATTATCATAATATTCGATTGGAATAGGTCCTCAATAGCATATAGAAGGTGTGTGCAAAGTTTCATAAAGATTGAGTTGAGAATCAAAAGTTTCACCTAATTGCAACTTCGCCATCTGGCCGATTTTACTGCTTGAGATCTGCTTCGAGTCGGCCGTCCGATCGCCATCATCACCGGGCAGACCGATTTTGGAGCGGTCCGACCGCCAGCACAACAGTGGTCAGACCGCCCAGCAATCGGTCCAACCGGTTGGGTCCAGAGGTCAGACCACCCGTGCTTTGAGCTTTTGCAATCTTAGTTGATTTTGTTATTTTGTTTAGGGGATTTAATTGGATTCAATACTAGTCTTCCGCTGTACTGGTATATTGATCTTCATAGCTTCCTAATAGGTATTGGAGTGAAATTGTGTTGAATTCATTATTTGGAAAAAAGTGAGCGTGCTCCTATTCACCCCCCCTCTAGTCGCCTTTTCGGTCCAACACCATGAATCTACTCGCTACGCCGACAGCATAGGAAAGATCCGGACTGGTGTGAAGGAGATAGCGTAGGCATCCGATGACGCGCCGATAATCGGTGGCGTCAACCGGGTGTCCTTCTGGATCGTTATGCAGTTGGGTCTTTGGCTCCATAGGAATTTTGGTGGAATTACAATCAAGCATTCCAAATTGAGTTAATACATTTTTGGCATAGGCAGTCTGCTTGATCGAGATACCACCATCTCCGTGTGCCACCTCAATGCCGAGGTAGAACGTGAGCAAGCCAAGGTCGCTCATCTCAAACTCCCCATCATCTCGCCGCTTGAAGGCCGCAATCGCCACCGATCCTCCCCGGCCACGATCGATCATCAACATAGACACCGACAATAATGTCGCCGCGCCTTGCCCTTATGTATACAAACTTTGCTCCTCGCACACCTTGTGAAGCCGAGCCGCTTCAGACTTCATCAGTCCGCATATTCCATGCACGCGCGCCGCCAAGCCCATAGAGTGCTTTGCTCAACTTGAGCACCAAGTGCTCCTTGTTTTTATCAGAACCCTCCGGCCGGGTCGCATAAACCTCCTCTTCGAGCTCCCATTTAAGAATGCTGATTTTACGTCAAGGTGATGCACTTGCCACCAGCGTTGGTCGAGATGGCAAGAATGACACGCAAGGTCCGGCGAGCGACGGTGCGAAGACTTCTTCAAAGTCGATACCACGTCGCCGACATACCCTTGGCAACCAACCGTGCCTTGTGTTTGATCACCTCGCCATCCGAAGTTCTTCTTTAATTTGTACACCCATTTGAGCCCAATTGCTTTGTGCCGATCGGCAACGTGGTAAGTGACCACGCCGCTTCTTCTCGATGGCTTCAATTTCCTTGTTCATGGCTTCCTCCCACGCTTAGCCGACCAAGAGTCTCGCGATAAGAGGATGGCTCCTCCATCTCCATAAGCATTGCCTCCTCATCGCCTTCTTCATACTCCACTCCACATGCGTGCATTATGATGATCTCCACCATGTGCTGTGCACTAACAGTCCATGGAGCGAACGTGAATAATTATTATTTACTTTTAACAGCGAAAACTCTTTTTAGGTTACAGAAAATCAAGAAAATTCTTTGGCAACCAGAAAATCAAATAAAATAATAACTTTATTTATTTTTATTTTGGTAACAGAACTTTGGGATGTTACATGCCTGTACCGAACAGGTCCATCATTGCTGCCGACGTGTCCGCCCGACCACGGTGTGGGCGGGTTCTTGCCCTGGTCGGCACCCTCTGCTGTCAGTGATTCATCCGACCAGGGTGCATTGGTCGTCATGACTTGTGGAGTGGTCGGGTTCTTGTCGTGGTCGGCACCCTCTGCTGTCAGTGGTGCATCCGACCAGGGTGCACTGGTCGCCACGACTTGTGGAGTGGTCGGGTTCTTGCTGTGGTCGGCACCCTCTTCGATCACAAAGTCGGGTGATCGATTACTCCCTGCATGGTCCGACCACTTCTGTTGAGGATTAAAATATTCATATATTATCTTAATATATGATAAAGACCATACGTCTTCATGGTCGTAACTTCTAAGACCACCGACCTAACTGGTTGTAGGTATTACAGAAGTTATATAATAAATACCCTGGTCGGACAAAGTTCCAAACCTAGTCCACGACCAGGTAAGTGCTCGTAAAGCTATGAACAGGCGTCTGGGACGAATCCCCACCACGCCACTCACTATGTGATGAATGAACCACGTGTTTCATATTCCGCATAATACAACACTATCACGGTTGATGATTTAATGTCTCCTAAATCATTAATCAGAGAACAATCAGCGCCTTCACCAACCGCCTCTGCGGCTTGGTGGAACCGCAAACCGCCGCCTCTTTTCCGACTGACGCGCCGCTTCCCCAACAGATGTCTCTTCATGGGATAACTGCCACCGCTTCATCAAGTACTTAAGGAGAACCATGGAAGGCCGGAAAGGGCACGTAACAGCACGACGAACACGAGAAGACTCGAGACAACACATCAGCAACAGTCCTATAGAAGTACATCAAACGAGATATAGCCAAGTGTTGTGTTTTTAGATACTCTCAGTGTTTGTAATCGTGAGTTCATAGCAATAAAGAGCAAATCAGATCCACTCCCAGGAGTCTCGCACATTTTTCCTCTGTTCATTTATATATTCATAAGATCGGCGATTTGATCGTCGACAGCTGGCGCCGTCCGTGGGGACGATAGTGCAAAACTTCTGAAGAGGTTCTTTGCTCAACTCATCCGTTTTCTTCATATTCGTAATTACAAGTATGGCAGGAACATGGGATGAGGAGAACTGGTTCGACCTGGATGACTACTCCAACCTTGTTGGACCGTAAAGGCGACTAGAGGGGGGGGGGGGTGAATAGGAGCACGCCACTTTTTCACAAATTATGAACTCAATACAATTTCACTCCAAAGAGCTATTAGAAAGCTATGAAGATCAATATACCAAGACAAATGGAAGACTAGTATTGAATCCAATTAAACCCCTAAGCAATGTGACAATAATCGGCAAGAATCAAAGCAACACAAGCATCGGGCGGTCCGACCTCAGATTGAACCGGTTGACCGATTGTCGGCCGTTTGATCGGACATTATTATCAAGGTCGACCGCTCCAAATCGGTCGGACCGGTGGTGACGCGATCGGACCGGCGATCGTAACCAATCTAAAACAAAGAAATCACCGATGACGGTTGCAATTAGGTCTAAATTTTGATTCTCAACTCCAAACTTCACGAAACTTTGCACACACCTTCTCTATGCTATTTAGGACCTATTCCAATCGAATATTATGATAATTCTTGGAACGATCTTGAGCAATTGTCAATTGATTAACGTAAGGTCTAAAACCGCAAGAACGAAAACTTGATCCTAATGCTTGTTCGTGAGTGATTGATGATCAAGATGATGCTAGATAGATTCACACATATCACAGCAAGCTGATTCACGGAAAGAATCAATCACAAACTCATGGATCAAAGAAAGCCCTAAAACACGAAATTGAAAGCAAGAACGAAAAGAGACTTATCTCAAGCAAACCTTGCATAGATTGATTTCGTGATTGATGCCGATTACATCCACACCATCATGGATCGCTGGACAATCAAAGATCACGAAATTCACCACAAACCATCAAGAGCCCTAGCCTCCACCTCAACTCCCTAAAGACAATTAGGGTTTTGAAACATAAAAGGCGAGAGAGAGAGAGTGCACCACCATCTCCTCCTATTTATAGTGGAGGCCTAGACTCCTAGGGTTTGACTCCATTGGGCTCCGTTAAGGCCCACTAACAAACGGGTCACACACGCACGCTTCGCAGCGCCGCTTTAACCTTTTGACCTAAACCGCTTCACCATGCGCCATGGATTTGCCAATAGGTCACCCTTGTCCATCTTGTGTCACGCTTGAGTCGTTGACTCACCCGCATCGCCAATCGCTCGACCTCAACTCTCCAAGTCTAGTCCCGATCCTCCTCGCCGCTGACCGCCGTTGACCACCAAGCAACCTCGCACAACCACGCATAAGCAAACACGAATTCGGGAACAAGTTCTTCACAACTTGACCCATGTTAGTCAAAACATGCATCATGCAAAACATATGCCATGAAATCAATGACTTTGACCTAACAAATCAACATCGCCACGGTTGGCGGACGCTCAAGTCAATCTTCGGTCCGACCGCCCAGTGAGCGGTCGGACCGCTTCTTGGCCGGTCCGAACGCTCCTCGTGAGCCGGTCGGACCGCCCTTGGGACTTAGCCGAAATTCATACTCCCAAATTCAAACCTTCCGAAATTAAAACGAATAGAACTTCTTCTCGAGACTCCAAAATTATGAGACCAAGTGCATTGGGATCCTCACTTGCCTACAACACCTATTTTTGGCCCACTGCTTTGAACACTTTTAGGTCATCGTCGGTCCGATCCGCCCACATGGCCGGTCCGACCGATTTGGGACCGGCCGGATCGCCGTGCAAGGACCGGTCGGACCGCCCATCGCCCGTAATACACAGTAGCTTTGTCGAAACACGTGAAACTACAAACCGTAAACGCCATTGCCAATTGTCACATCATCCTAAGATCTCGAACATATTCCCATGAAATCCACAATCTCCCCTTGATGAACACATTGGCAATTATCCGTAAAATGTAAGTAAGAGGTTTGAAAACGAAGTTTACTCATGCAGCTGCACAAAGGCACAACTTGGTCCATAAGCAAGAAAAAGCAATGAAAATGACCAAGCCGGCATCGAATAGTATAGGCATGTGAGAGAAGGCAAAAGTAAGCATAAAAACTTTGATTTCGAAAGGGTCAAAATTCTCACATGAGGTCCATATGAAAGAACAATTGTTCAATTGACCTATGATCATTGTGAGTATAAAAGAATGCAATTCAAGTTCGAATATTCAATAAGACAATAAGAATGCAACTCAAGAACTCCCCTCACTATGATCCTCAAATTTCAAATTTTCAGTTTCTCCCCCAACAACTTCTCCCCCAGCAAAGAAATATATTCTCATTAACACATCTTCTTCTCATTTAACACATCTTCTCCCCTTTGACAATGGATTCATCAAGGAATCACACCTTCCTCTCATCCAGAGATGATAAATATAGAATAAAGGAAGAAGCGAAACAAAAGAAGCATAAAGAGGAATATGCATGAAATGCAATGGAGTGGCTTCAATTTTTGTATTTTTCAATTTTGATTACAAGAAGCTTTGGAGATTACCCAAAAGAACAAGCTAGTATCTCTAATATTGCATAAACAAAGATATCAAGCCCGACAAATGCTAGCAAGATCATGGTAAGACATATATATCAAAGCTAAGCACAAAGGCTCAAAAGTAAAGCGAGAGATTTGATCAATTTAAGCAACGCTTCAAATTCAGCAAGTTCATCAACAGGGATCCTAAAGTGAAATTGGCCATGTCAAAATGTCAAAGTGAGATCAAAAATCTAACAAAGACCACATTAAGAGTCAATCAAGTCCCGTATTGAATAATAAAGGAAAGAAGTGGTGTCCACTTCACCAACAGGCAGGGCATGACTTGCACACATGTCGCGTTTGGCAAAAGAAGTTGGAGGATTTTTATGCAGGTGAAGGCCCGCTTCCCCCAATTCAGGAATTGGGGGAAACAAGTTCCAAAAAAGACAAGGATGGCGACGAAGAGATGGAGTACCAGGAGCCTCAACGCACGGTCAACATGATCTTTGGAGGTTCTTCTTCATACGACTCGCGCCGTCATCTGAAGGCCATGGAGCGAGAGGTCAACCTATCAGAACCTTCGATCATCCCCAAACCATCAAGATGGTCGGATACCGTAATCTCCTTCAGCAAAGAAGACTGCCCCATCTCGTCAACTCGACCGGGTAGGTTCCCTATTATCGTAGAGCCTACTATTAATAATTGCAAAGTCAATCGAGTTTTAATAGACGGTGGTAGTTCTTTAAATATTTTATTTTCGGAGCTTTAGAAGATATGCGAGTTCCTAGAACAAAGGTAAAACCGGTGAAATACGCCTTTCATGGCATAGTTCCCGGTTCTACCGCCAAACCGATAGGACAAGTATCCTTACTGCTTCGCTTTGAAGCCCCGATAACTTCCGAATCTAAAAGATTTCATTTGACGTGGTCTATCATACGTGCTCTAGGGCTTGTTTAAGACCATACAATGCTTTAGATAGCTTGAAAACACGATTTGGATATTTAGGATCCTCAAAACCAGGGGGTTGCTTAACATACACTTACTCATCTATGAAACCATTTAAAAAGGCACTTTTAACATCCATCTTATATAATTTAAAACCTTTTGATGCAAAGAATGCAAGCGTAATCGCGAATGGCTTCTAGTCTAGCAACAGAGCAAATGTCTTATCAAAATCTAACCCCTCAACTTGGTCAAACCCCGAGCTACTAATCTGCCTTATTTCTAACCACGTAACCATCCTCACCTTGTTTATTCTTAAACACCCAACGGTTCCTATAACATTATGACCACTAGGAGGTTCTACTAGGTTCCAAACTTTGTTTCTTTCAAAATTCTCTAACTCCTCATGCATGGCATTTACCCAAATAGAATTAGATAAAGCATGTGATGTATCGCGGGTTCAAAAGAAGCAACAAAAGCCGAATGAGAGTAGAGATTTGGATCATTATACCCGAGCGAGTGACTCGCCATGTAGATTACCTATTATCTGCTCCGAGGATGCCGTCTTTGAATGCGAAGTGGAGCGCCGGGTGAGATACTGCTTTCTTCGACCTCCGCAGTATCGCGATGATGAAGATGCAGCAGAGCCTCAATCAAGGTGAAGTAGACGAGCGGTGTTCTTGTATCAAGATGGGCGCTTGAAGAGCAAAGCAGATGAAGGAATGATATTAGCTTCGTCCTCATCTTCCTCCACAAAATGCTCTCTCACACAGTAAATCATCTCAGAGTAATAGATCTAGCCTGTGGCTAGTCTCATCAAAAGTGACATTACAAGTCTCCGAATAATGTTAGTCTCAAGATTAAAACCCGAAAACCCTCGAATGAGCAGATAACCTGTAAATATCCCATCAAAAGTTCTTGATTCAAATTTATCTAAATTGCTGTCTTAAGAATAAAACATTTTGATCCAAAACTCAAAATGCGAAACAGAGGGTTTTCTACCAAAACGAAGCTCATAAGGAGTCTTGCCTAAAGAAGGTCTCAAAAAGACACGATTTGTAATATGGCAAGCAGTAGCAATAGCTTCGGCCCAAAATCTCCTCGGTGTGCTATACTCATCTAGCATCGTTCTAGCCATTTCGACCAAGGTCCTATTCTTCCTTTCCACCACGCCATTTTGTTGAGGTACGTGTGGAGAGGAGAACTGATGCTCAATACCACGCCAAAGACAATAAGAAGCAAAGAAGCATTTTGAACTCCGTGCATTATCACTCGCGAATCGCTCTCAAAGCACCGTGAAGCTCAAGCCAAACGAAGAACAAGGTCATGAAAATAACCAAAAGCTTCATCTTTTGAAGTAAGAAAGAACACCCAAGTATATCTAGAAAGATCATCGACTATGACAAGAATATACCATTTTCCACCGATCGACCGGACTGGCAGACCAACAAGATCCATATGAAGCAACCGTCTCCGTCCGCTACCATAACCATAGTCACGTAGGGTGTGAGGCGGCAACTTGTTTGCCATGCCTACAGTGGCGCATACAAAGATCCTTGATGACTTTGAGTTTGGGCAAACCTCTCATGAGATCAAGGTTGCTAACTCGTGTCGATGATCAAAACCAATGTGTCCCAAACGTCGATGCCAAAGCCGTAAATCGAAGAAGATGTAAGCAAACATTTAAGAGATCCAAAGAAGAGATTCTCAAAATCAGCCCAAAAATTCTACCAACTCTAGAGATTCCAAACACAAGCTCACCAAGAGAATCAAGCACACGACAAGTATTTTTCTTAAAAAAAGTCTCATAGCCATCATCAAGAAGTCGAGATACGGAAAGGAGATTATACCTAAGCTTGTCCGTAAGAGCGACATCCTTTAGAATGAATTTATTGTTTACCCTAATTGATACTGCTCCTTCAATTCGCCTTGTGTATCATCTCCAAAGGTGATGAAGTCACCACCGCTGCTCGCGTGAAAGAGGTGAACCATTTTGAGTTTCCGGTCATGTGGCGTGAACATCCGAGTCAACGAACCACATGTTCTTCCCTTTCCGCGGTAATCCCGAAAATCAAGGAACAAAGAACGATGTGTCTCAACATCAAGTTAGATAAACAAGATTTAGGAATCCAAAGATCGAGACACACGCCCGCAAGGAGTATACAAACCGTAAGTACTATCCTTGATTTCATCTAACATTCGTTATGAGCAATGTTTAAATTAACATGAGACTTAAATCGTCCATGGGCGGTCTCGATCGGCTAGCAGTCAAGGTCTTGGTCGATCGGTGACCACCAATGGCAACATCGACCGCCAGTCGATAAACATTAGAATTAGGATATCTAGAAACATAATGATTTGCATGAGAGAAAATCCTAATCCAGATTTATTCTTTTCAATGTTACCATGTCTCATAGAAGCTCTAGGTTGCATGAATGAAATTCTATCAAAATTTTTCCTATCATTTTTCAACCTACGCCAACAGAATTCAATCAAGTGTCCACCTTTTTTGCAATAAGTGCAATGGTACTTGGTACCACTAGAAGAAGCACCATTGAATTAATACAAGGTTGAGCAAAGCCCGCAGATTTAAAAGATGTTTTTGTTGGTTGGGTTTTGAATTCAATTAAACCTTTTCCAAGACTTGAATGACTTTTGGGTTTGAATTGTCTTGAAAAGAATTGAATCCTAAACCTTGCTTCTTATAAGGAGTTTTAGACTTGTCAAGAATCATGTTTAATTGTTTCTTACCTTAAGAAAATTTCTCTAATGTATCATGAAGGTAAGCATTTTCTTTTCTCAAGTTAACACAAGCATCACAAGTTTTATTCATAGATTTCTCCTTATACGAAGCAATTTCAAGCTTAAGAGCGGAACATGAAGCACAAGTAGTATTTTCAATATTGTCCTTAAGCTTAACATATTTGACTCTAGCAGCTTCTAAGATATCTTTGATTTCACGTTCTTTTTCTAAACATGAAGTGCAAGGGCTAGATTCAAATACATCAAAAGCAATCAATTTACTAGATTCTAAATATTTTTCACAAGGAGCACTTTTAATTTCATTTAGTTCAGATCTAGCATTCTCAAGTTGTTGTACAGAAATATTATGAGCAGATTGTAACTTGGTAATTTCTGAATGCATAGCATGACAAGATAAACATTCATCAGGTTCAAGAGTCTTAGCATTTTTAAGCTCTACTTTTAGTTTGTTAATCTTTGACTCTAATTTCTTATTCTTTGTCATGACAAATTCTAGCGCTTCATCTTGACTAAGCAATTGCTCAACTATAGAATCATATTTAGCATAAAGCTCATCATAAGAAAAAGATACCTCATTATCATCAATGTCGTCCGTGTCAGCCATGAAGCACATGCCGTGAAGTCTTTGGCCTTCCCTTTCTTTTGCCTTGAGGATCTCCTCCTCCTTGTCCTCCTCACTCCCGGATCCACATCGCTCAAGGATTGATCCTCAAAGCGCAAGGACCCGTGAGCACCTTCACAAGCTTATTAGCCTCATACCTTGATTTGTTGAAAGGAGGCTTCTTCCAAGCTGGCTTTCCTTCCTTATGATTGCTCTTACCTTTCAGTTTGGGGCAATTTACCCGGATATGATTGAGCTCACCACATTCATAGCATGTCACCGACCACCTCTCTTTTGTTTCTCACATTATTGTAGGCCCGTGAATTTTTTAGCTAGAAGAGCTAACTCGCTTTCAGAATACTTTCAAGCTCCTCTTCATGAATAGCGGATAAACAAGCAAATGAAAATCCGTAAGAAGATTCAAAAGAGTCATCAAAAGCCTTTTGAGAGGATCTCGCTACCAAAGCTAAATTATCTTTCTTGGGATGATCAACTCTTTTAATTTCATGAGTCTTGAGTTTACTATAAAGCAATTCTAAAGTAAGACTTGAAAGATCAACTCCCTAAAGACAATTAGGGTTTTGAAACATAAAAGGCGAGAGAGAGAGAGTGCACCACCATCTCCTCCTATTTATAGTGGAGGCCTAGACTCCTAGGGTTTGACTACATTGGGCTCCCGTTAAGGCCCACTAACAAGCGGGTCACACACGCACGCTTCAAAGCGCCGTTTTAACCTTTTGACCTAAACCGCTTCACCATGCGTCATGGATTTGCCAATAGGTCACCCTTGTCCATCTTGTGTCACGCTTGAGTCGTTGACCTCACCCGCATCGCCAATCGCTCGACCTCAACTCTCCAAGTCTAATCCCGATCCTCCTCGCCGCTGACCGTCGTTGACCACCAAGCAACCTTGCACAACCACGCATAAGCAAACACGAATTGGGAACAAGTTCTTCACAACTTGACCCATGTTAGTCAAAACATGCATCATGCAAAGCATATGCCATGAAATCAATGACTTTGACCTAACAAATCAACATCGCCACGGTTGGCGGACGTTCAAGTCAATACCGGCTCGACCGCCCGGGTGAGCGGCCGGACCGCTCTTTGGCCGGCCGAACCGCCTCCCAGGAGCGGTCGGACCGCCTGGGACTTAGCCAAATTCATACTCCCAAATTCAAACCTTCGAAATTAAAACGAATAGAACTTCTTCTCGAGACTCCAAAATTATGAGACCAAGTGCATTGGGATCCCTCACTTGCCTACAACACCTATTTTTGGCCCAAACTGCTTTTGAACACTTTTAGGTCATCGCCGTCCGATCGCCCCCACATGGCCGTCCCGACCGATTTGGGACCGGTCGGACCGCCATGTCCGTATACACTGTAGCTTTGTCGAAAACACGTGAAACTACAAACCGTAACGCCATTGCCAATTGTCACATCATCCTAAGATCCAGTAACATATTCCCATGAAATCCACAATCTCCCCTTGATGAACACATTGGCAATTATTCGTAAAATGTAAGTAAGAGGTTTGAAAACGAAGTTTACTCATAGCTGCACAAAGGCACAACTTGGTCCATAAGCAAGAAAAGCAATGAAAATGACCAAACTGCATCGTAATAGTATAGGCATGTGAGACAAGGCAAAAGTAAGCATAAAACTTTGATTTCGAAAAGGGTCAAAATTCTCACATGAGGTCCATATGAAAGAACAATTGTTCAATTGACCTATGATCATTGTGAGTATAAAAGAATGCAATTCAAGTTCGTAATATTCAATAAGACAATAAGAATGCAACTCAAGAACTCCCTCACTATGATCCTCAAATTTCAAATTTTCGCCCCAACAACTTCTCCCCAAAGAAAGAAATATATTCTCATTAACACATCTTCTTCTCTCATTTAACACATCTTCTCCCCTTTGACAATGGATTCATCAAGGAATCACACCTTCCTCTCATCCAGAGATGATAAATATAGAATAAAGGAAGAAGCGTAAACAAAAGAAGCATAAAGAGGAATATGCATGAAATGCAATGGAGTGGCTTCAATTTTTGTATTTTTCAATTTTTGATTACAAGAAGCTTTGGAGATTACCCAAAAGAACAAGCTAGTATCTCTAATATTGCATAAACAAAGATATCAAGCCCGACAAATACTTAGCAAGATCATGGTAAGACATATATATCAAAGCTAAGCACAAAGGCTCAAAAGTAAAGCAAGAGATTTGATCAATTTAAGCAACGCTCAAATTCAAAGAAGTTCATCAACAGGGATCCTAAAGTGAAATTGGCCATGTCAAAATGTCAAAGTGAGATCAAAAATCTAACAAAGACCACATTAAGAGTCAATCAAGTCCCGTATTGAATAATAAAGGAAAGAAGTGGTGTCCACTTCACCAACAAAGCGTGGCATGACTTGCACACATGTCGCTTTGGCAAAAGAAGTTGGAGGATTTTTATGCAGTGAAGGCCCTTCCCCAATTCAGAATTGGGGAAACAAGTTCCAAAAAGACAAGGATGGCGGCGAAGAGATGGAGTACCAGGAGCCTCAACGCACGGTCAACATGATCTTTGGAGGTTCTTCTTCATACGACTCGCGCCGTCATCTGAAGGCCATGGAGCGAGAGGTCAACCTATCAGAACCTTCGATCATCCCCAAACCATCAAGATGGTCGGATACCGTAATCTCCTTCAGCAAAGAAGACTGCCCCATCTCGTCAACTCGACCGTAGGTTCCTATTATCGAGAGCCTACTATTAATAATTGCAAAGTCAATCGAGTTTTAATAGACGGTGGTAGTTCTTTAAATATTTTATTTTCGGGAGCTTTAGAAGATATGCAGGTTCCTAGAACAAAGGTAAAACCGGTGAAATACGCCTTTCATGGCATAGTTCCTGGTTCTACCGCCAAACCGATAGGACAAGTATCCTTACCGGTTACGTTTGGAAGCCCTGATAACTTCCGAACGGAAAAGATTTCATTTGACGTGGTTTATTTTGAAACCGCGTACAATGGAATTCTTGGTCGTCCGACATTAGCAAAGTTCTTGATAGCCACGTACTACGGGTATCAAAGTTTAAAAATGCCAGGACCAAAAGGTGTAATCATGGTTCGTGGAGATCGTAAGATGGCATACGATGTGATCGAAGGTCTTTAGAATCGTCGATGAGTCCGACCGTAAATTCGACTCATCATCTACGCAGTCAAGCACCTGCACTCCAAGATAACACCCAAACTATCCGACTGCACCAAAGAGGTTTCGCTGACGGCGCGCCTCCAAGAAGCGCCATGTCGTGCAATGACAAAGGATCCTTTCCAAAGGTATCGACGGAGCAGACTCGATCCTAAATAGGAAGAGTCGCCGCCTCCTTACTCCGAGCAAACAAGGATGTATTCGCATGGCAAGCGTCCGACATGCCCGAGTCCCTGTGGAGGTGATCGAGAACAAAGCTAAGCTCCCACCGACAAAATCCGGTCAAGCGTAAGCTCGACGCTTTCGCACCACCGGAAGGACGCCATCCACCGAGATTGACAAGCTCTTAAAGGTCGTCTTCATTCGTGAAGTACATCACCTCAATGGCTCGCTAATCCTCGTAATGGTTAGGAAGAGTAATGGGAAATGGAGGATGTGTATAGACTTCACAGATCTTAATAAAGCTTGTCCAAGGATGATTTCCTTCCTCGCATTGATCAACTTGTAGACTCTACTCCAAAAGCGAGTTATTAAGTTTTTAGATGCTTACTCAAGGTACCACCAGATTAGTATGAGTAAAGAAGATGAAGAGAAAACTTCCTTCATCACTCCATTTTGCACTTACTGTTATGTAAAGATGTCCTTTGGTCTCAAAAACGTTGGTGCAACTTTTCAAAGATTAATGCGAAAACCTTCACCCACAAATAGGTCAAAATTTGGAAGCCTACGTTGATGACTTGATAGTGAAAAGTGTCAACTCCGCGACTATATGCTTGACCTTAAAGAGACTTTCAATAACTTGAGAAGACATAACCTCAAGTTAAACCGAAAAGTGTGTGTTCGGGTTTCACCGAAAGTCGCTCGGTTTCCTAGTTTCGCTAGAGGTATCAAGCAAACCCGGCGAAGATATCGCCATCCATCGATGCGCCCCACCACTAAGAAGGAAGTTCAAGATAACCTACTGTATGGCGCTAAGTCGTTTATAGCTGTGTTAGGGAAAAAGGACTACCTTTCTTCAAACTCCTTCGGAAACATGGAAGTTTCGAGTGGACGACAGAAGCAAATGATGCCTTTGAAAAGCTCAAAGAGTACCTTACGAGTGCCCCGGTCTTAGTTTCTCCAAGACCAAGGGAAACACTGTTGATTTACGTGGCCGCAACGCCACAAGCTGTCAGCAGTGTACTGGTCGTAGAACGTGAGAACGTCCAACGACCAGTATATTACGTAAGCGAAGTCTTACATGGGCCAAAGGAAAGATACCCACAGGTACAAAAGTTGCTTTATAGTCTCCTTATGGCTTTGAGGAAACTAAGGCATTACTTTCAGGCCCACAAAGTGGTCGTGCCTACTGGATATCCCTTAGGTCAAGTCCTTGGAAATAGGGAATCGTCAGGACGAATAGCAAAATGGGCGGTAGAACTAGGGACGTTCGACCTCCATTTCATCTCACGAACAGCCATAAAGTCTCAGGCGATAGTAGAATTCATTGCCGAGTGGACAAACCTGGAATCTAAGCAAGGACCTGAGTACGAGCACCACGATGAGTGGACAATGTACTTTGACGGTTCCTTAATGCTTAAAGGATCGGGGGCTGGAGTGTCTTGATATCCCCTACCGGCGAACACATCAAGTATGCCGTCCAGTTTAACTTTCCCGCTACAAACAATGTGGCGGAGTACGAAGGTTTGCTGGCAGGACTTCGAGCAGCTCGTTCGCTCGGGATTCGCAAATTGCTAGTGAAAGGCGATTCTCAACTAGTAGCGAATCAAGTAGGGAAAGAGTATCAATGCTCGAGTACCAAGATGTCTTCCTATCTGGCGGAAGTACGGAAATTCGAAAAGCACTTTTTCGGTTTCCAGATCCAACATATTCCTAGAAGGAGAACTTTCTAGCAGATCAGTTGGCACGGATGGCCTCTACTAGGTCAACCGTCCCGCCAGGAGTTTTTCTCGAGCAACTCGATTCACCCTCGGTAGTCGAGCATTCCGAGAACATCGATAGTTTACATTAGGTCAATCCTATTGACTCTGATAACTTAGATGCTCCACAGATCGGTGACGATCAAGGTAGAGACTGGATGACATCGATCTACAATTATCTTCAGCATGACCTAATTCCTGAAGATGATGTAGAGGCTGATCGTATAGCACGAAAAGCCAAATCATACACTCTAATCGAACGTACCTTGTATAAACGAGGATCTCATGGAGTGTTGATGAGATGCATATCTCAATCGGCTGGCATTAGGTTGCTAACCGAAATTCATGAAGGAGTCTGTGGAGCACATCATTCCTACAGAACCTTGGTCGGTAAAGCCTTCAGGCAAGGATACTACTGGCCAACTGCCCTTCATGATGCAAAAGAGCTCGTGACGGCGCGCATAATGTCGATTTCATAGCCGATAAGTACATCACCAGCACAAGCTTTGCAAACAATCCTCTTTCTTGGCCTTTTGCAACTGGGACTAGACATTCTCGGACCATTCCCAAGAGCGCCGGGCTTCAATTCATGTTCGCCATGATTGACACGCTTACAAAATGGATTGAAGCTGAGCCGCTTGTAAAGTTACAATCGAAACCGCTAAGAGGTTCATAACAAAAACGTGATTACACGATTTGGTGTACGCAGTCGTATCATCACGGACAATGGTAACCAGTTCTCAAGCAGCAATTTCCAGGAATTTTGCGAAGAACTAGGAACCAAGATCCATTTCGCTTCAGTGGCTCATCTACAGAGCAATGGAGCAGTCGAGCGTGCCAATGGTATCCTAATACAGGGGATAAAACGCCGAGTATTCGACCGCTAATAAAACGGTCAGAGCTTGGGTTCAAGAACTTCCTTCGCTTTATGGGTCGTCCGGGACCACGACCGATCGTGCGACCGTGAAACACCTTTCTTTTAGTTTATGGGGCGAAGCTATGCTTCCTCCGAATTAAAATTGGTTCTCGCCAGACCGATTGTTTTAACTTAAGCAATCGGAAGAACATCGACTGACGACATCAATTTCCTTGAAGAACGACGAAACCAAGCTTTGATACGCTCGCAATCTACCAACAAGCCATGCGAAGGTACTACAATCGTAAGGTGCAACCTCGCAACCTAGTCAGAGGTGATCCGTTCTCGAAAAATTCGAGCCAAGCAGGCGCAATAAACTTTCCCTAAATGGGTAGGTCCTTACACCGTGGTCGGTTACCCACTGTGCTCAAGACGATTAGCCATGTCAGACGGCAGGGTTTTGTCAAATTCATGGAACATTGACCAATTGCGTAAGTTCTTTGTTTAACTTCTTCATTTTCATTTCATTTCCTTTCGTTTAAATTCCTTTAAATTTGATAATTAAGTTTAGAGCAGAAAGTGATGTTATTTATATGACGTTGCCCAATCCTGGTTGACTGCGGTTCGTATGCTCAGGATTATAAAGTGTATAGTTTATGTTTCAAAATTCTGTTCTACTCTTGTTTGGCTACTGGTCGGGACACGAAAAACCTCCTAGTCGAAGTCTCTCCTTTTTCGCACGTGGTTCCACCCACTGGAAGGAGCTTCCTAGCGACAGTCTTTTTCCTACGATCCTCGCTGCCAGTCGGACTAAGAGCATGAGCACGTCTTGCGAAATATATTTTATACCTTTATTTCCTAGCTATGTTCATTCCGACCAGTATTAAGCATCGCATAGAAGTAAAACCACTTTCCTGCTTTTATCATGTGTTTTTTATGTCTTTTCCTCTTATCAAGGAGAATTCTTTATTTCTCCGACCATATGTTGTCTTAGTAAAGTACTTCGATCATTAAAGACAGATTTACAACTAGCCGAAACCTACACGGTTCCGACCATAAAGGTTTCCTAGTATTATCACGATCAGTTTTTTACCGATCAGTACATACTTACAAGTAATGGTTGAGATTCGAATTTATATTCTTGGCCTCAGGTAGTACTATTATATAGTAAAGATCTTCTACTATATAACAGTCGGGGGCTAGGTAAGACATAAATTCACGAGTCGACCGAATGAATAAAAGAATTTTTTCCATTTTGATAAGAGAAAGGTAAGTCTTTACATTGTATGCATTGTTTTCCTGCAGCTAAACTACTAGAGAATGCCTAAGTTAACTACTGCTAGATGGAGATCCGACTTTCATCTCTTCTGCGACCTTTTCGCCTAGAGGTTTCATCTCTGCGAGGATCTGATTTGCCTCTGCATGTAAGCGCTGAAATCCTCTTCGATGGCTTGAAGGTTAGTTGATGGGTCGGAAGCTTTCAGCTTTGCCAAAGCAAGACTGACTCCACAGGCAATAGACTCCTTAACGGAGTGGGCATAGTTCTCCCTAGTAGTCTTGAGCAAAACCTTGAGCTCTTCCAACAAAGAGCCTAAGTAGTTGACCTTCTCTATTGGGTCGCTCAAGGAGGGCAAGCTTGATCCCGCGCCCATATCAAAGAGCATTTTGTTTAGCGAGGTGATTTTCTCGTCCAAACCAAGCACGAGAGCTGCCCCCTTGTCTTGCTCAAATTCCAGAGCTTTCTTCACTCTGGTCAATGCTTGTTTTTGTTCTGCATAGACAAAGCAAGTATTAAGTAAAAAGATTAGAAGACATATTGAGTCATGACTACGACCAGTTACCTTCCCCTCTCTTCTTGGAATCATCCAAAAGCTTTTTATTACTGATCGTCAAGTCTTCGATCGACCGGTTTTTATCCTGAAGTTCTTCTTCAAGCTTTATTCTTCTGACCTTTTCAGCCAAAGCATCTTCTTTTATTTTCTCTAAATCTATCAAAAGAATTTTTGATAAGGGAGAATAAATAAAAGGAAAGTCTTAAAGAGGAAAAAAGAAGAGGAAGTCTTACTCTCTATTTCAGAGTGCTTTTCTTCTAATATCCTAACTCGCTCGGTTAGTCCTCCGACCGTAGCGAGGTTTTCGATTATATGCTCCACAAGTAGCATTTCTTCCATAAACCTTCTTGTAAACTTCAAGAAAAGTTATGGAGAAGATTGAAAACACTTACCCGAATTACGGCATCATTGTAATCAAGAAAATTTTATCGGGCCACTGCGTTAAGCGATCCGATATCCTCCCCAATAATCATCAAGTTCCTTACTCGCGACTAATCGAGTTGAGAAAGGAAACTTGTTAGTTTTGGAGGATGACCTTCGTGCATCGAACTGTGGAAGATCGCAGGGTCTCTACCTCCGCTGCCGGCATAGTGACTACTATGGGATCTAACTCAGTTTCCAGTGCCGAAGTTGGCTCGGGGGCTCCTCCAACCATGTCATCCTCAAGATGTCCTACCTGAGGAAGATAATGGCCAGGACCACCTCCGACCGCCTGACCTGTTGAATGCGACTGGTCGGAAGCGACCAGGGATTCAGCAGATCTGCACAAGAGAAACAAAAAGTTCAATTCTACTTGGAATATACGAGGTATGTTTCTCATATAAAATTGTACATACCGTTGTTTTCTTAGTCTTGATCTTATAGCTACGGTTTAAAATCCGCTTGCGCTGTTTTCTCTTCTTTCCAATTGTTCCCACCAGCTCCGAACTGGTAGGTTCAATTGTATTCTCTACACTCCCGATCAGGAGATCAGAAGCAATGTTCTCAACCATCTGGTCGAGAGCAAGGTCCCTGATTCTTGGGTCAGAAAGTGTAGTTTCACTGGTCTTAGGAACAGTTGTCTCATAGACAACTAGACGAGACTCAGTGATTGCTGCCTGGATTAACAAACAAAGTTAATTAGGTGAAAAATATACTTCATCTTACGTGTTATTTCTTTCGATTTTACCTCAATATGGATCACGCCTTCAAATGATCACAAGGTCGGTCTGATAATCAATAGGCTCACATGTCTCCGTAGCCTCGTTGATCTTGAGTCAGACCAACTACATATAAAGAGGATTAAAACTGATCGGAAATAACCAGAAAGGTGAAAAGAAGTTAATACACTTACCCTAAGTCTTTCAACCCTCTCCTCAGCACTAGCAAGTGCTAGGATTAGGGGAAAGCTAGCCTTGTCATCGGGTTCGCCAGCACAGATCATCTTGATCCTATTTCTGACGTCCTCAGAAGACAAGACTGCAAGTGCAAATGAAAGATCTTAGTTTGGCAAAAAAAATCAACTCGCAAAATAATCTGGTCGGGATTTTCTGAAAAATTACCTGGATCAGAATCCTTGGTAGCATCATCGCCACCAATGAACCAGAGCATCGAACGTGCCCTGGTCTTTAAAGGACTAATCCTCCTAATGGAAAAGTCCCTTACGACATGCCAGGAGGTTAAACCCCTGACACTCAAGAGATGGATGGCCTCAATCCATCTCCCAACTTCTCCCTCCTTCTTTGAGGAGGAACGCCAACGCGAGTTCTCGACCGTCTTCTTACCACTATAATACAGGCCGTCTTCTCGCGTAACCTTCATGTAAAACCATCTTTTCTTCCATGACGACCAAGAAGACTTCGAGTACATACGAATGTACTCGTCAGTCTTGCCGCCATGAAGCCTTAGGTGCATTCCCTGTGTGCTTTGGTCGCTTTCTTCGTGTTCGCCATCCGGTAGTAATACTTGAAGAGTTCCATCGTCGGTAGAATCCCCAATTATGCTTCGCAGAGGTAGACGAAGATGCTTAGGTTTGCAATGGCGTTGGGAGCAAGGTTGATCAACTCAACCTCGTAAAACTCCAGCACTTGAGAAAGAAAAGGATGTGCTAGAAGCTTGAGCCCGCACTCAACATATGCGAGGAACACTGGGATTTCTCCCTCCTCGCCGCTGGGCAAGGTTTCTCCAAAGCCGATCTCCAAGAGATCAAACTCCTGTCGGGTAGCAACCCAACCTTCTCCAAACTCTCCAATTTTCTCTCACTCGGACGGAGATCGACCAGGTTTATGATGAGGTCCGACATGGTGCTTTCCTTTTTTGGGTGAAGAACTCAAGGAAGATTTTCTTGGAGATAGAGGCGTAAAGGTTTAAAGCAATCAGCCGGGGTCGTTTTATAGGCACTACATCAGAATCGACCTGCGAGAAGTCCAACTGCAAATACCTTTTCGCCAAGGATGTAAAGGCTTTTTCCTTTTTCCAAAGCAGTTTCTCAACTTTAAAATGAATACAGACCGCCTCGAGTACCACGGCATTTAATGAGAGGTCTGTTCGATATGATTGCATCGGAGAACGTGTCCGCACGACCAACATTCATTTAAAAGTTCGGGGGCTAGCGGTTGAGGATTAAAATATTCATATATTATCTTAATATATGATAAAGACCATACGTCTTCATGATCGTAACTTCTAAGACCACCGACCTAACTGGTTGTAGGTATTACAGAAGTTATATAATAAATACCCTGGTCGGACAAAGTTCCAAACCTAGTCCACGACCTGTAAGTGCTCGTAAAGTTATGAACAGCGCCCCGGGACGAATCCCGACCACGCCACTCACTATGTGATGAATGAACCACGGTTTCATATTCCGCATAATACAACACTATCACGGTTGATGATTTAACGCCTCCTAAATCATTAACCGCATAAGCTTGACGCCTTCACCAACCGCCTCTGCGCTTGGTGGAACCGCCAACCGCCGCCTCTTTCCGACTGACGCTGCCGCTTCCCCAACAGATGTCTCTTCATGGGATAACTGCCACCGCTTCATCAAGTACTTAAGGAGGACCATCGAAGGCCGGAAAGGGCACGTAACAGCACGACGAACATGAGAAGACTCGAGACAACACATCAGCAACAGTCCTATAGAAGCACATCAAGCGAGATATAGCCAAGTGTTGTGTTTTTAGATACTCTCAGTGTTTGTAATCGTGAGTTCATAGCAATAAAGAGCAAGTCAGATCCACTCCCAGGAGTCTCACACATTTTTCCTCTTTTCATTTATATATTCATAAGATCGGCGATTTGATCGTCGACAACTTCCATTCCACATTTTCTTCAAATATAACATCGCGACTTACATAGATTTTGCCGCGATGTGGGTCCAGTAGTCGGTGAGCTTTGCATCCTTCCTCGATGCCCAAGTACACCAATGGCTGGCTGCGGTCGTCGAGCTTCTTTAGGTTTGGCATAGTCACCTTGGCGTGCGCCGTGCAGCCGAACACACGAATGTGTGCCAGGTGCGGCTTCCTCCCTGTCCATGCCTCGAACGGGGTACGATCACCCATCGCCTTGGTTGGGAGTCGGTTCAGGAGATAGACGGCATGCCGCACCGCCTCCCCCCAAAATCTGCCGAGCACGCTCATGCTTTTAAGAAGTGATCGTGCCATACCCATTACCGCCTGTTCGCTGCCCACTACACCGCTTTGCCGAGGAGAATATGGTGCGGTGAAATGGCATTCAATTCTGCGCCGCCGCACACCTTGCGAGCTCGGCCGAATAAACTCGCCGCCGTCCGACCTAAGAATCTTGACGAGGTGACCACTGTGTTCTCGCCAAGACCTTGGTCTTCATGAATGCCCAAAGACGCTCGTCCTTTGTTTTGATAACATGTAACCACATCCACCGGAGTAATCATGAGCAATTAGCATAAAGTAACGACACGGCCGGAGTTATCGGGCGTGATCGGTCCGCAGAAATCGATGTGCGGAGTTCGAGCAGCTCCTCCGCAGATCTAGTCTGCCGCTGAACGGGCCTAGTTCGCTGCGCCACCAAACACGCCCGACACAATCGTTCGTAGGTGTTATCGGCGCACACCGCCGCCATTCCTTTGATAACGAGCATCTTCAAGGCTTGAAGTTCACATGACCAAGGCGCGCATGTCATAACCATGCCGGATTATCGAGGCTTGTCAGAGACAAACCGCCTTGCCAATTGCGCTTGATGCGATAGAGGCGATTTTGGGTTCGCCTCACCTTCATGATCAATCGATTCTTGACAAACACCTCAAGTTCATCTTCATCCATGTTAACCCGTGACTGGTCCTCGGTGAGTTGACCGAGGCTCACTAGATTGCTACAAAGTCCGGTATATAGTATACCTCCGGGCGCACCATTGGTCACCGCTTCGCATGCGAAAGAATTGAGCCCTTGCCCTTGATTCGCACTGCTGAGCCGCCACCGACTTTCACCTTTTCGAATCGCTTCGCCCGTCATGCGAATTTCTCCTTGTCGCCAATATGTGGTTGCCGCACCGTTGTCCGTACCAAATATCGCTTACGCGAACGTGCTCGCATTGTGCAGCCCGCCACACCTCCTCCTCATTGAGCATAACGACATCTTGTCGCTCTGCCGACCGGCGTTATCTCCTCGAGACCGCCAAAGAATAGTGCCACCACAGCGTCATCGGCTCGCGCGAGGTGAGCTTCCTCCTTCTTCTTCGGGGCTCAACATTGTGTCGAATAGTGCCCCATCTCGTCGCAATTAAAGCAACGAATGTGACTCTTGTCACGACCACCGCCGCCTGAGCCACTTGCCCCATCTTTGTGTGGCGGTCCGCCACGACCTCCTCTGGCACGACCTCTGCCGCGACCACGACCATTCCGGCCGTGGTTCCCGCCATCTGCGGGAGCCTTGTTCTTCTGTCTTGATGATGAATCCCCGCTATCCTTCTTAAACCGCGCCTCCCACTCAGCCTGAGTGAGGAGCACCTGCCCATCGGCGCTCCGCCGATGCCGCGTGCTTTTGCGCGCAGGTGCTCCTCAAAAGTCTTGAGCCGCCCCACGGCCTCCTCGAATGCCAAAGTGTTGAGATGAAAGAACTGCTCGATGCCGGCTATCACACTGATAAACCGTTCTGGCACCGTGTCGAACAGCTTCTTCACGAACATGGCATCGCTCAGCGTTTCGCCAAGACTTGAGTACTTGACAGACATGGTGGTGAGCCGACCGGCATACTGGTCGAGGGACTCACCGGCGTTCATGTGCATGACGTCGAACTCGCTTTTCCGTCGCAGCTCGCGTCCTTCACTCGATCCGCGCCGACAAACCTCGTCTTGAGGCAGTCCCACACCTGCTTAGCTGTCGTCTTCTTCACCACTTGCATGAGGAGGTCTTCAGGAAGCGCTTGAAGAATGTGCGACCTTGCCTTCTTGTCGAGCCGTGCATCGACTTCCGCCGACTCGACAGCCTCCCAAACTCCTTGATCCTCCATCATGGCTTGAACACGAATCACCTAGCTGGTGTAATTCGTGTTCGTTAGCTGTGGGTACTAGAACGTACCACTGCTCTGCTGCACCCTCGATGTCTCTCCCACAATAATCGACATTGGGTTTAACCGAAGGATTTTGGGCATGCAACCCGGGCGCCTGATACCAATTGTTGGGAAATGGCACAGGATCGCACACCCGATCTCTCACTTGTTGTGGTAAAACAGGGAAAGAAAACTCAAGAACAAAGAACTTGGGGCAATTTTTTCTCGGTTCTTTTCTCTTAGAATCAAGACTACTACTTGCTTGCTTACAATGTTTCTAGCTATCGCTATTTATAGAACACATGGACTCATGCATTCATATCGACCATTCACCTACTCTTGAAATGCATTCATATCGACCATTCATTACTCCTAAAACGCTTTCATATCGCATTAAAGAAAACACCTCGTTGCTTGCATATCGCATTGAAGAGACTCCTCGTAGTCGCCACCAGAATAATATCTTCGTAATGGGAACAAAATACGAAGAACCAAACGGATCAAGAACAAAGCCTTTAGCCCAAAATTGAACAGTAACAAGGAAAACCCTAAACAAATAAAAATCATGAACATCAAGAACGATTTATGGGAAAAACAAAAACAGCCCCAAATGGGATGAAAAAGCACCAAGAAAGAATAGCAATTCGACAAGAGTCAAGGACTGAGAAACATCCGCATGAAGAAGGATGACGAAAGAGTAGGAGCGATGACAACAGAGGCAGAAAGGTGAAGAGTAGCGATCGGAGCAGAGCACAAGTGCACAGGCGACGTAGACAAGAAAGGGCAAGGAACACGACGAGATAAGCGAGGAGACTGAAAGGAAAGCGAGTGGTACGGGATGAATAAGGCAGAACCATAAAGAGGCTGAGGTAGACGAATGAGGTGGGCTATCGCAAAGCAGAGCGGGCAATAAATGTCAAACAGGAACAGAAACAGCAAGTCGACTGGCAAATCGGCGAAAGCACACCCAAGCGCATCACACAAACTGATCGGACAGTGGACAACAAACAAAGCTAATCAGATGGTATGAACCAGCGGAACCGAAAAGCAAGAGCGGACGACAAGCAAAACGCGCATTAAATGGCGCACAAGAATCAAAGTGGCACAACGCATGGGAAGCCGGCAAAGGCGCAGCCGAACACAACGCAACCACACCAGAGAGTATCGCATAGGGTGATCGGATGGTGGAGAACAAACATATAAAATTTGACGCAGAAACCGCGGAACCGAGAGTAGAGGTGGAGTTGGGCTGCGTGCTGCCGCCCATCCGCTCATCGTGCCGGACCGCGTGCGGCTATGCCGCTCGGCCCGGCCACCCTATCGTCGCAGTCCGTCCGCTCACTTCACCTCCGGCCAGTCGAGCACGCCCAAAGCCTATCGTCTTTGGGTCGCGTCGCGTGCCGACCAAGCCCAAATTTCAAAATTACTATATACGGCGGAGGTGACGATGGTGGTGGCGACCACCATCTTCATTCCTCTCGTGCCGCTAATAAAGAACCTAGTTAAAATTGAATTAATTGGTAAAAACATGGGCACGAATATTTCGAGGAAAATTAAATTTTTATTGATATTTTACAGATACAATATTACTTCCTCGTTAAAAACCTTACGCCTGCATCGGGTTCCCGAGTAAGGAAAAGAGTACAAGAATAACATGTGTACATACTAACTACTCATCAATGTCGAGATCGCTCATGCGCTCGAGGTCAAGATACGCCGACAATCTCAAGATCCTCCGCTTGATGTCGTTGTCGCTTTTAGCCAATTCCTCACCCTTTGCGCATGTGATTGCCTCCACCATCTTAGGCGTGAGGGATGATCTTCTTTCTTCAATTATTCTCCCGCCATGCTTTGACGCTGCTTTCAAGAGACAAGGACACGGCACAGCAGTAACATCCCGCAAAATGTGACAAAGACGTAAAATGTCCGCTTGTTGTTCTTCCACCACTCGAGCAAGTCTATCTTTTCACCGAAAGATCATGATCGATGTTTGCAAAATCATGCTCCGTAGTGGTTTAGCTCGAGACAGATTCCACACGGGAGCCGCTCGAGATTGAGAGGACGAAGAACTGACTTGCCCTTTAGCTTCTTCCACAAGTCGGATGTCGCTTTTCTTTCCTTGTCGCTGTCTCACAGAGGCATCCGATCTCAACGCCGCTTTGCAAATTTGTCATGATACATGCGTAAAACACGAAAAAGCTCATCTTTGACATGTGCGAAAGCTTTCGAGTAATCAAGACCGAGGCATTCACCTATTCCCTCCAGACCGAGCTGCAAACCTGGCAACTTTTTCGTAGGATCGAAAATGATAGCAAAGCAATACACGTGTGAAATAGAACCAAAATATTTAATAAATCTTTTTCGCATTAGTGCGACAAAGATGAACTAAAAGTGGATCCTTCCTAGATTTGGCAATCTTATCCGCAATTAACCAAATATATTCTATAACTAAGGGAGAGGTAGGGTAATAAACACCGTGATAACATCTTTGTTGCTTTATAAAAGGTTTTAAAACTCTCAAAATGACTAGCAATCGCTAATCAATTAGTAACTACTAGTTCATTGTCTTGAGAGTTAGCGCTGACAAAACGGATATGATATGTTCGTACCCTTGTAACTTCTTTAACATGATATAGGTCGAGTTCCACCTCACCTTCATGTCAAGACCGAATTTTCTTGGCTCCTTCCCATTGGCCGCGCAGTACTCCGCGAACCTAGCTGCCACTTGTGGGGAATTTGTGAGGTAGCGAACGGCGTCGCAGAACATTGTTCAAAAATCCACCAATCGCTTGCATACCATCTTGAACAACAAGGTTCAAGATATGACATACGCATCTCTGGTGGAGAACATAACCACCAATATACGTCTGCAAGCTTGGGGTGAGGATGTTCATAGCAGTTGTGTTGGCTGATGCGTTATCAAGAGTTATAGAAGCAATCTTATTATCTATCTTAAAATCATCAAGTACGTAGTATACGCCGCAATGGCCTCTCTCGTGTGATTCGTTAATTAGCTTAAACCCTATGACTCTCTTGTTTAGTTTATAATTGTCGCCTAAATAATGGGCTACAATACTAAGGTAGGCACTTCTAGTGTGATGATGTCCAAATGTCCGGTTATAGCAAAAGAGAACCGAACTTGTAGGAATAGTTCTTTAGCTCGCTAGTTCCTTACGATACATCCGTAAAATATCGATGTAGTGGTTCTCCTACTAACATGTTGGTACTGCGGGCAAAAGCCGCGTTGGATCATTTTTCGAACGCGACTTTCACCCATCCTAATCGGTTGATATTCGCAACAATATATCTAGCAATTTCCTCACGAGCGAAAGCGGTTGTATACCCAAGTACTTACAGAGCCATCCGCCTCGAAGTTTAGCTGCGTTTGTACTCCTCCCTCGGCTCAAGCGCTCCGATCTTACGCAAGCATGCTTTGTAGTGCCGGCTCATGCCCCGTCCCCTGCACCGCACGAGCGAGATAATTTAGCTTGGCAATAATTACAGTTGCGATATCTACCGCTTGGCCGTCTTGGATTTCCTTGCTCCAGTCATGTGCTTCCAAAGAATTAGCCTTCGTCTGCACTCCGCCAATGTTGCCGTCCCGTGAACGCGGAGAGAACTCGAGGCCCCATTGGCTCCGGATTGCCCCGTACTCCTCGTAGCCTCCGCATCGCCCATATGACGGTCATCCATCCCGTAGTCTCCCATGCTTGGCGAGAATCGGCGAGCATCAACGGAGTCTGAGCCTAAGAGGACTAGGGGAGCGGCGGCAGAGCTTACACTAAGTCGCCTGCGTCCTTTTCGTGCTACGACTCCTCGGTAGCATACCGCTCGAACTCCTTGGTGCCCGGCCCTTGGCAAGATAATGGGTGAATAGATGGTGAATAAATGAGGAGAGTAGATGGATGTTGAAGAAATGAGGAGAGTAGATGGGATGATGAAGAAATAACGTGATCAAGTGGCGTGAGTGGATGAAGAAATAACGTGATCAGGTGAGCTGTGAGTGGATGAAGAAATTAGGTGATCAGGTGCTTCGTTTTATAGGCATGATCGCGCGGAGCCGTTTCTTCTCTGTGCTTATTACATCAAAATTTTCTTTCGATTTGTGTAAAGTAAAACTTTAGTCTCATTCTCTCAACGGTCACCCGACCGGATTCCTCTCACGGGTCTGCGATTCTCATTCTCTCTCTCTCTCTCTCCCCTCTCCCCTGGGCCCCTATTTTTTTCCCATTTCTCTCTCTCTCTCCCGCCTCCCCTGCCCCACCGTCTTTTTCCCACACCGCCTCGTGACCCCGCTCTCTCTCTCTCTCCCCGCCCCCAGGCCCCCACCCTCTTTTCCCACCCCGCCCGCCTCTCCTCTCTCTCTCTCTCTCTCTCGCCTCTCCCTCCCCGCCTCCTCTCCTCGCCTCTCTCCCTCGCCCCTCTCTTTTCCGCACCCGCACCGCCAGAGTCCTTCGCCGCCGCCTCCGCCCCACGGCCGCGCCCCGCCCATCGCCTCGGTCTTCGCCGCCTCCTCGCCGCCTCCCCGCCGCCTCCACCCGCCACCTCCACCTCGCCGCCTCCACTCGTCGCATCCACCCCGCCCCTCGCCGCCTCACGCGGCTCCGCCTCTCCCCTAGAGGCCTAGCAGGCGTGCCTTGCCGCCCCCTCTTCCGATGGCTCGGCAGAGGCGGAGCGGCGGAGGCGGAGCGGCGGAGGCGGCGGCGGCGCGGCGCGCCTGGCCCCTGGGCCCTTCCCATCACCCCCCGCCTTCCCAGCCTCCTCTCGCGCGCCACGGCGCACGGAGGCGGGCTATGCGGGGCGAGGCGCGCGGCCATGGCGCACGGAGGCAGCGGCGGCGGGGCCGAGGCGCCGACCACGGCGACGGAGGCAGCCTACGGCGGGCGTGCGGCCGGCCCGGCCGTGCCCGGTCGTGCCGTCTTGCGCCGAGCACGGCACGATTTGCCGTCGTGCGTCTTTGTGCCACCCGACGGCGCGGCTTGCGCGCCCTAAGACGACCCACCATTCGGCGGGCCACCGGCCTACCACGTGTCGGGCCGGGCCGTGCTTCCGCCGTCTTTGGCCGGCGGCTTTGGTCGTCTGAAGCACGGCCCGACTCCCACCTCTAACCGAGGCGAGCCGCCGCATGGCACAACGCGCATTGAACGACGACAACAACCAAAGCAAAGACAAATACAGTGGGAACTTAGAGAAGCCACACCAGAACGCAATTGAAGAATATAGACCTATCATTTGACTAACACTTTAACTGTTATACTTATTGTTTAGTCTCAATTGGATAAAAAGGAGAAAGTCAAAGAGATATGCATTCGACATCATATTCATATATCTTGTTGTATTCTTCCGATCCAAAATATAGATTGAACTCCACCAAAAGTCTAACTTAATATGTGTATATGCTCTTATTACACCTTCGTGTATGCATATATTTAGAGGGAATTCACTCTATGTTTTGTGGTTTTATTAGTATTGATCTATATTTCTTTATCCACATATATTTAGGATCTTTACTTTGAAACATATCCATTGAGTATATAAATTTTTTTTAGTTTATATATACTCATACTGCTTAATATTCAATTATTTGTAATTGTGATGGTTGTCACCAATTACCAAAGATGAGAAGATTGAAGTATCTTGACCCACCATTATGAGTTAATGGTATGTTGTGGTAATTAATGATAATCACATTGTGGAACTAGCATTTTCCATGAGTTGGTGAAATAAGTTGTGTTTTTTTGATGATGATGACTTTGAATGACATCATAAGTTGATCGGCATCAAGTCAAAGTTTAAGAAGAGGATGCATCATATGTTGATGCATATCAAGATCACGAAGAGGAGATGATCATGAGTTGATCATCAAGTCAAGAGAAGACCCATTATGTGTTGATGAAGGACAAGTGAAGAAGATCATTATGTATTGATGATATTCAAGTTAAGATTCGGGATGAAGGATGTCATCATGTGTTGATAAGCATCAAGTCAAGATCCCGAAGTGAAAAATCCATCATGTGTTATTGGAAAGCTTGTGAAGAATGCTTCATAAGTTGATGCATATCCAAGGCAAGAACTTGGAGTAAATAAAACCATCATGTGTTGATGGAAGTCAAGTGAAAGATGCATCATGGGTTGATGCATATCAAGTCAAGAACCTGGACTTGAAGTAAAGATGTGTGTCATCAAGTTTCAAGTGAGTGTGCAAGGCAAAGGTATGACTAGCTAGGGCAAAGGATGTGTTCTTAGTCTTTTACTGGTCTTGGTGTTTGGTTGGAGTCCGACTTGCTAGAATAGGTTGTCGTACTATTAAAAGGGGTCTTGTCTAGTAGTTTGAGCCTCATCATGTGTTGATAGCTCAATCTCACTTGCTCTAGCTTTCTGTGGCATGATGCTATTATTTGCGAATGCGTTTTGCAAATAGTTGAGCCTCATGCGTCTAATCTGTGTAGCATGTGACTATACTTTGCGAATGTATTTTGCAAATAGTTGAAGTCCTTATACCTACTCCATGTGCCATGATCTAAGTTTGCAACTGTGTTTTGCAAATTATTAGGGTTTATGCATTGCTTTATTTTGAGCTTTTGGAAAACTGTTTTAAAATTTCGGTATGACCGCAAGTATTGCGCGGTATTACCGCAGGTCGGTAATACATGAGTTTACATGGCGGTATGAATTTTCTAGAGAGTGTGTTTTTGGAAGAGTTTCTCAAATCCAAAAAATGGTATGACCGCAAGTGATGAGCGGTATTATCGCAAGTTGGTAATACCGAAATCTAGATTGGCGGTATTTTTTTAACAGAGAGGTTGTCTTTGGGAGTTTTTCTTGAAACTTGATAATCGGTATGATCGCATTTGAACGACGGTTACTCTGACTTGCGACTTTAAGTAGTACCAAATATAGATGGCGCATCGTAAATTACAGAGAACGTGTTTTTGGGAGTTTTGATCTCCCTTGAGAATCGGTATGACCGCATGATCTGAGCGGTACTACTGGTGTGCGGTAGTACCGATATTTACTTGACGGTACGACTTTTCTAGAAAGGGTGTTTTTCTTGTGTTTTTTTATCCTCTGGAAATCGGTAATACCGATATAACCGAGCAGTATTATTACAATGCGGTTTTACCGATTTGTAGTTGGCGGTAGTACGATAACTTTTTCGTAACGACTATATCAGACGCATTAAATGCACAACAGTCGACCGTTGATTCTCGACTGCGGTAGTACCGGTCCTGAACGACGGTATTACCAAAAATCCTGGTTTTTCAGTAAGTTTGTTCCAACGGCTAGTTTTTGTGGTTGAGGCTTTAAATACCCCTTTGGTCGATTGTGAACAACCCTTGGCACTCCATTTCTTTCTATTGAGCTAGTGTGACTTTCTCCTCTTAATTGTGCATGTGTTGCACCTTGTGAGTACGGAGAGAGGTCTCTTGGCATGTGTTGCATCTAGAGTTGGATTTCGTATCCACTTGTGTTTGTGCATTTGTTGCACGTGGTGAGAGTCAAACAAGAGACTTGACTTATTACTCTTGGAGTTTGCCGACTCCTAGGCGGCGTTGGAGGCGTCGTTGTAATACCCCGGCCTGCTCGTAGTGTGGCCCATGTGGCCCATGAGGAGTTGTGTGGTGGGATTAGTCCCACATTGCTTGTCTCAAGTGAGTTGTAGTAGTATATAATGCCTGTTGGATCCAAACGTAGCACCTCCGGGTTAACCCTTTTACACGAAGCGAGGACGAAAGTGTAAGTGGGGTGCTATGTGAGGGCGGGTCCGCCCCACGGTGGGCTGGGCATTGAGCCGATTTTGGGTCAGGGTGTTACAGTCGTGTCCGGTGATATCTTCAAAGAAGATTGTGAAGAGACCTAGCGTGTTGTGAAGGTTGGAGCTCACCTACCCGAAGCGGGAAAGAGCTGCCACTATTGGAATTGAAGTGTCTGGCTTAATTTTTGGAGCCGGTCTAATTAGTTTGGGCTTACCTCGACGTGGATTAGGGGAGACCGGCAAATCTCCGAACACCACGGTAAAACATCATTTTGCCATTGTGGTTTATTCTCTAGTGATTTACTTTGTGCAATTTACATTCCTAGAATTAAATTGTTTATATGTCTTTGTGTATTTGCTATCATTGACATAGTCTTATATTGTTGGTGTACTTAGTGAGACTAATTGATTTTGGCTTTAATTGTGTAAAATTGATTTGATTTACTCTTCCGCACATAAACTCGGTTTTAGCCAAAAGAATTTTAAAACCGCCTATTTACCCCACTCTAGTCGGCCTCCTCGATCTTACAAGTGGTATCAGAGCTTGGTCTCTCATTTTATTAAATTTAACCGTCTAGAGAGTAAATGATGGTCACTAGTGATATAATGCACCTAGGTGAAGCACCTCTATTTAATAGCACTAATTATGCTTATTGGAAAATCCGCATGATATGCTACTTTAAGGCCAAGAGCCCTAAAATATGGCGGATTGTAGATATAAGTTTTTCTCCTCTAAAGGTTTCTCTTGCTCCAACTATTGAGGAAGAGAAATGTTCATATCTCGACGCTCAAGCAATTAACGCTTTATTTAGTGTTTTGAGTGTAGAGGTGTTCAATGAAGTATGCAATCTCAAGAACGCTCATGAGATGTGGACCCATCTTCAAGATTATTATGAAAGTTCCACCTCAACCAATGATGATTGCATAGAAGAATGAATGTCGGGAGAAGAATGCTCAATCTCTAGCTCTGATAACGATGAGATCTCAACTTTATCTACGTCACCTCATTGCTTTATGGCTAAAGGTAATAAAGAGGTAAATAATGATGAGCCTACATATGATGAGTTGATAGATATGCTAGAAGAGCTTAATGAATATCTTGGGAAAGAGAAGATGAGATTCAAGGTTTTAAAGAAAGAACATCTCTCTCTTGAAAATAATTATGATATGCTAAAAGAAGAACATGAATCTCTCCTTCTCAAGGAACATGTAATTTATTACGTGATATGTTACGTACAGCTCCTAGCCCTTGCATTTCATCTAAGGTTAGCATATCCACATCTTGTGATGATTCGCTAGATACTCCTTGTAGCTCAAAAATAGATGCTCATGTTTCCTCTATGCTTGTTGAGACTTGACGAGGATCTAATAATCCTCATTTTTATCTTTTATCTATAATTCTTATTATGGGTAAATATGATGTCACATAGTCCCCAGAGGTACCCCTTATCTAAAAGGGAGAAGTCCAATAAGTGGTTGTAAGTCTTGCTACGACTATATCATGGTCGTAAGTCTTTCTACGACCACTTCATAGTCGTAAGTCCTTCTACGACTGCTACCTGGTCGTAAGTCCTTCTACGACTGCTACCTGGTCGTAAGTTCTTCTACGACCAGGTAAACTACGACCACATTATAATCAAACCTACAGGCAAGTGGGTCCAATTGATTAAGGAATCCGAACGGTCTGCACGCACTATCATTCCGCTTATTAATGGTGTGTAATTACCCCATTATCTCTGGAAGATAATTGCCAGATGGCGTGAAGAAGCCGAGGCGCCGGTAATTACTGCCATCATGCGCCCGTTACTGGATTAATCAGGCGCATCTCCCGCAGGGCAAAACGGCTACTTCTTCACGACTATATAAGGGCATCGATCAGAGAGATAGGGGAGCAACAAGAGCCAGTCAAGTAGGAACACAAGCGCTATTCTCTGTAATAGTCTTAGTCTTTTACTTGATCATCAAGAATACCATACACACAGATTAGGGTTATTATTCTCTCGGAGAAGGCCCGAACTCGCCTAAACATCCCGTGTCAATCCACTCTGCGTGATCTTATCTCTAGGAGACCCCCCGAATCAAACAATCTTTACGTAAGATCGGTTCTAATACACCGACAGTTGGCGCCGACCGTGGGGATCTTCCGGTAATCTCTTGTCAACATACTCTCTTTTTCCAATCTCATGCAATCATGGCAGGAGAATGGAACGAGGAGAACCTGTTTGACTTGGCGATTATGCAGACGCCGACATGGATGCCGGTTTCGACTATGAACCGAGTGATGCATCCACGATGGTGATGTTGCCTTCGGAGATTATTCTCCAGAAACCATCCCATTAATAGAGTTGAGGAGGATCCTTATCCCCACAACAATACGCCCAACAGAGGAGCCATTTCCTCAAAGGACAAGGGTCAATCCGACCAGACCGCCCCGGGAGGACTCACAACGCGACGAGTTTTTTTCTCCAAGTGTTCAAGTCCCCTTAAGACGGTCCGACTTGGTAAGTCAAGTTCGGGAGCCACCATTCCAGACTCCACCAAAGATCTAGTGATTCTCTCTCTGGGGTAACTCCAGAGAGGGTGGGATCAAGCATGCTTTTCACGCAAATTCGACCGCCTCCCGCAGATCTCATTTGCGAACGGAGCGATTATAACCCGAGTTCCCCTACCGAGGGGATTACTCTAGTCGCCAGATGGTGTCCTCGAGCACTCCTCAAGCGGGAGGCCTCGAGCGCAAGTGAGAATCATCAACGGAGGTCTTCGCCCTTCCCCAAATCGTGGTCGACTCATGGAGGCCGAGATAAGAACACTCCCGAAGATCACACACGCGCCCTCGTGGTAATGGCAAGGGCACCACCGCTGGCGAGAGGACCAACACTCGATGAACGCGAGGAAATCCTCGACATTCTCGCACTCCACTAAGAAGGCCTCAAAGACACGAGGAGGAGGATTTTGATGTCGTCGAAGGAAGAAAATTGCGATCCGTAAGAACTTGCTCAGGCGCATTCAACATCGATCGGAGGAGGTACAAGAACTCCGAACATCAACGACTTGCTCGAGAATCCCAACAAGAGCTTGCTCGAACGCTGAGTGGTACGATCTCTTTGTCAAGAGATTACGCAAAGACTTCGAATGTGATGACAAGACCGAGGTACCCCATCGACAACACTCGTAGTCGTAGTAATACGACTTCCTCGGCTACTATCAATCGAATATTTTCACGTAGGAATCGACACGACCATAAGTCGAATCGATCCCTATTCGAGAAATACCTTTCGATCACCAAGATCAAGAAGCCCCTCAAGAGGTGATCATTCACCACTTCGACAAAGAAATTCTAACGAGTGGAATACGAGGAATATTCTCCTCGTAGAACTGGGGCCTACTACAGAACAGGTCAGCCTGTTACCGGGTATCGTCGTATACGATCACCTGGTGACATTAACCCTTCTTTTCTACAAAGAAGGCGTCAAGAAGTGATTACCGGATGCCGGGCATTTTCGCCTGACCTTCGAGCAGTTCGCTGGCCACCTCATTTTCGACCAGTGAACATGGAGAAATTTGATGGATCTCAAAATCCCATCGAATTTCTTCAGATCTATACAATAAATTGTCCGCGCGGGAGGAGGAGAGCATGTAATGGCGAATTACCTTCCGATCGTGCTCGAAGGATCCGCTCGATCGTGGTTATTAAACCAACCACTCGAGTCGATCTACTCTTGGCAACACCTTTGTGATCTTCTACAGGCGAATTTCCAAGGCACATACAACCGCCCTGGAAAAGAAGACGACTTGCACCGGATAAAACAGAACAACAACGAGACTTTGCGTCAATTCATCAAACGCTTTAGTCGTTCAACTCAATTCGGAAATTTCGATTCCTCCGTGATCGTGGCTTTTAAGCAAGGAGTCCGCAGAGAAGAATAACGGAGGACATTGCTCAATCCTCCCAACACTGTTGCCGAACTCTTCGAGATGGCCGATCGATATGCAACTGCTTCTGAGGCAGTCGAATGGAACAACACTATCGATCGAGAAACATATACTCCTCGAGAGCCAGGTGAAGTTGGTAAGGATAAAAAAGCAAAAAAGTCCAAGAAGAAAATAAAAATCAAAACCACAAGCCGCTGGTTCCAAGGAGGTTCTCGCCGTAAAGATGGAGAGCCCCAAACCACCAAGTCGTACCCTGATCAAGGCAAAGGTAAGCGCCCTGATCGTAGGAACGACAAACCAAGGTGGTGTCCTTTTCATAAAAAGGAAGGACATGACCTCCGCAACTGCCGAGTTTTCCAAAGAAAGCTCGAGGACTACTACAACGGCAAAAGCACCACTCCCTACTCTCGGCGGTGTAGGACATACGAGTGGCCAAAAGTCGTCGGATGATGAGGAGATGCCGTTCAAGATCCGCAACATACCGTTGAGCACATCTACGGAGGATCATCGGCATACGACTCCAAACGACAACTTAAAGCTGCCGGACGAGAGGTAAATTCAATACATACTCCTCTTGTCAATAAATTACCGAAGTGGTCGGAAGTTACCATCTCTTTTGAGAAGGATGATCGCCCAATCACTACGAGTCGATCAGTCGATATCCGATTGTGGTCGAACCCACCATCAACAACCGCTGGGTCAATCGAGTGTTGGTTGATGGTGGCGATTCTTTGAACATATTATTTACTAAAGCCCCGGACGAGATGCAAGTACCGGACAAAGGTAAGGCTCGATGCGATATTCCTTTCATGGAATCGCATCGGGTCTTCACCAAACCTATTGGCCAAGTTTCTCTTCCTTTAACATTTGGCTCACCAAGTAATTTCGGACGAGAAAGTCTCCTTTGATGTGGTCGATTTCGACACGGCATATAACGCCATACTCGGACGACCAACTTTGGCAAAATTCTTAATGGCTACTCATTACGTATCAATGTCTTAAGATGCCAGTCCCAAAGGAGTGATCACCATTCATGTGACAAAAGATGGCGATAGTCATGCGGCCGTCGATCCTCGAGATGGTTGGTCAAATACCAACTCGAGATGAAAGTCACCGACTAGCAAGTCGAAGCCTCAAAGCTACACCAAAGCCGAACGACCAAGTCAAAGAGGTTCCTCTCGGCGCTTGAAGAACCCTCGAAGATCGCTCGCATCGGGAGACTTCCGACCCCAAATAGGAAGACGCCCTCATTACCTTCCTCCGAGCTAACGCAGATGTCTTTGCATGGCAAGCATCCGACATGCCCGAGTCCCGTGGAGGTGATCGAGCACGAGGCTAGCTTTACGGCTGATAAAGTAAATGTAAAACAAAAATTACGGAGATTTGCCTGATCGACGAGATGCTATTAAATCAGAGTTGGATAAGCTACTTAAAGCAGGCTTTATAAGAGAAGTCAACCACCCGAGTGGTTGGCTAACCCCTGTAATGGTCAAAAAGTCAAACGGCAAATGGCGTATGTGCGTGGACTTTACTGATCTTAATAAAGCTTGTCCAAAAGATGATTTCCCTTTACCTCGTATCGATCAGCTGGTTGATTCAACTGCAGGTTGTGAGATATTAAGTTTTTTAGATGCATATTCGGATACCACCGATCAATATGTGTTTAAACGATGAAGAAAAGACCGCATTCATTACTCCATTTGGTACCTTTTGCTATGTCAAAATGCCATTTGGTCTAAAGAATGCGGTGCTTCTTTCAACGCCTAATGCAATCGACTTTTTCATCTCAATTAGGCCGAATTTGGAAGCCTATGTTGATGATCTAGTCGTAAAAGCATTAAGAGACTTAATCATATCACCGACCTACAAGAAACATTCGACAACCTCAGAAAGCACCGCTTAAAACTCAATCCAGAGAAGTGTGTGTTTGGAATTTCTTCAGGAAAATTGCTTGGATTCCTAGTATCTGAACGAGGAATCGAAGCAAATCTGAAAAATAAAAGCCATCCTCCGATCGTCCTCCAAACACAAAAAGGAAGTCCAAAACTCACTTTGGGTGCATGGCGGCTTTAAGTCGTTTCATCGCACGACTAGGAGAAAAGGACTACCTTTCTTTAAACTTCTCGGGAGACATGAAGGTTTTGAGTGGTCGAACGAGGCAAACGCCTTTGAGGATGTCAAGAGGTATCTTTCGAGTGCTCTGCTACGGTTTCTCCAAAGCCGAAGAGACGCTCTTAATTTACCTAGCCGCCACGCCACAGCAAAGAAGCGCGAGATTAGTCGTAGAGCGTGAAAACGCATAACGACCGGTTTACTACGTTAGCGAAGTTTTACACGGGCCTAAGGAGCGTTACCCCGAGTCCAAAACTTATATGCCCTCCTCATGTCTTCGAGAAAATGCGGCATTATTTTGGCGCACAAAATAGCCGTCGGTGTCCGAGTTTCCTTTGGGAACAATCCTCCATAATAAGGAAACAATGGGGCGCATGGCAAAATGGTCGATCGAACTTGGGAGTTCGACCTCCATTCGTGTCCCGAACGGCCATAAAATCCCGATCTTGGCGGACTTTGTCGCCGAATGGACAAATCTGAACCTGCTCAGATCCCCAAGATCGATTCCCACGACCATGGATGATGTACTTTGACGGGTCACTTACTTTAAGTGGCTCGAGGTCGGGTGGTCTGGTATCTCCTACCGAGAAACCTTAAAGTATGCCATACAATTAAACTTTCGGGCTACTAACAATGTAGCGAGTAGCGAAGGTTTGCTAGGCGGCATACGAGCCGCGAAAGCACTCTCAATTCGTCGACTACTCGTGAGAGGAGACTCTCAACTAGTCGTGAATCAAATCGGAAAGAGTACGGTGCTCTAACTCAACAATGGCTCGGTACTTATCGAATCGTAAGCTAGAAAAACATTTTTAGGTTTCGAGGTACAATTTATCCCTCGAAGGATAATTTCCTCATGAGACCAACTTGCTCGGATGGCTTCTTCCCGATCCATAATACCAAAAGGAGTTTTCTTGGAGCAACTCCAAAACCGCCGTCTCAGTCGAAGAACCGAAACACCTCCTCTTGAGATGGCCTCATTAGATTACGAGGATACGGATGACTCCCATCTACGAGTATCTTTACAAGGGTTCCGAAGAAGATGATCTTGAGGCGGATCGATTATCCCGAAAAGCCAAAATGTATACTTTGGTTGAAGGAGTCCTCTATAAACGAGGAACCCAAGGGATACTCATGCGATGCATTCCATAAACGAAGGAATAACACTCCTTCATGATATACACATGGCATCTGTGGGACGCATGCTTCCTGAAACATTGGTTGGTAAAGCCTTTCGACAAGGTTTCTCTTGGCCTCTGACCACATGCGATGCTAAGGAGGTGGTTAAAAAGTGTGTCCAAATGCAATTCCATGGTGAGCGGATACACCAACCACTCAAGCATTACAAACAATACCTCTTTCTTGGCCTTTTGCACTGGGGCTTGATATCCTAGGACCGTTTCCCAAAGCTCCAGGAGGTTTGAATTCCTTTTGTGGCTATTGACACGCTCACAAAATGGATCAAGTCGAACTCAGAATCGATAACAACAGGCGGCAAAAGGTTCATGATGAGAAGCGTAATTAGTCGATTTGGAGTTCCGAAGTCGGATAATTACGCATAATGGTAAACAATTCGCAAGTGCAAAATTTCAGAATTTTGCGACGAGTTGGGTACCAAGCTATGCTATGCTTCAGTTGCACATCCCCAAAGCAATGGGGCGGTCGAACGTGCAAACGGCCAAATAATGCGAGGAATTAAAACTCGAGTCTTGACCCGACTTGTTAAGCGCTCGGGGCTTGGGTACAAGAATTACCCTCCATATTATGGGCGGTTCAATGCGACCACCATCGAGCAACAGGAGAAACACCATTTTTCTAGTTTTGAGCGAAGCCATGCTTCCTCCGAGCTAAAATTGCGGTCGACACGAGTTGAAACCTTCAACAACTCGGACCAGAACAACTTCGAGCGATGACATTAACCTACTCGAAGAGAGGAGAAACCTAGCCTTAATCCGTTCGCGGTCTACCAACAAGCCTGCGCAGATACTATAATCGTAAGGTCCAACCGCGACCTTCTTTGTAGGTGACTTGGTATTGAGGCTCGCCAATCCAAGTCTAATCGGAATAAACTTTCCCCTAAATGGGAAGGTCCTTACACAGTGGTCGAAGTAACTCGGCGAGTCCTGTCGACTAGCAATGGAAGATGGACGAGTTCTCTCAAACTCTTGGAACATCGACCGATTCATAAATTCTATGTGTGACCGGTTTCTCGTGCAATAAAAGTCCGAGTTCTTTCTACCTCTTTTGCCTTAATTTTTGAGTAGTGCTTTTTAATCTTTCGACTATGATATGAAAACACCCGAGTTTTCTTTACAGCGGCGGCGAGAAACGTCATCCGGTGAAACTTCTCCTCTCTGCATGTGGTTCTGCCCACTAGAAGGAATTTCTTAGCATCGACTCGTTACTCACTTTTTCTGCCAATACAAAGAGCTCGGGTTTTATCTAGTCGTAATGTTCTCAAAGCCAACTTTAAAAAAAAAATATTCTAAGCAGAGTGCACTTTCTTACATTTGTTCGACCACCTTTCGTGTACTCGATTTGTTTTAACTGGTCGAAGGAAGAGACACACCTAGTCGAAGTCTTTCCTCTCTGCATGTGGTCCTGCCCACTAGAAGGAAACTTCCTAGTGTCACTCGCTCCTACTTTTGCTCTTTGGAAAAGACTTATCAAGTCCACCAAAAAGGACGAGCGAATGACTAAAGTACTCTAAGGCGTTTGTTTAACTCAAGTTCTTCGTTCTTGGTTTGATTAAACTAGTCGGAGATGGGAACATCATCTAGTCGAAGCCTTTCCTCTCTGCACGTGGTCCTGCCCACTAGAAGGAACTTCCTAGTGTCGAGTCGTTTCTACTCTTTTCGACCAGTGCTTGACAACCGTAACAAAAGCTATAAGTTAAATAAACCTCTCTTTGTTTTCAGAAACCCCATTTTAAACACTATTTATTTAGATTGTCTAAACAATCTAAGCAAATAGTCGGGGGCTAGGATAAAGTTATTAATTTAACTTCAATTCTTAGTCTTTCATTCGTTTATTATCTTTTGAGTTACTAACTACTCGACAAGATGATTTTCGTGAAATGAGGCGGATCATATATTACTCATTAACAAAATTGTCCGCCTTACAAGGTAGTTACAAGATTACTCACGAAGGAGAGCCTAGTGCATTTCCTCCGCCACCTTTTTACCAATCGATCATTTTCTCAATCGAGACGACTTGCCTCGATTCGGAGACGATCAAGTCGGCTTCAATTGGTTTAACATTAAGGCGGGGTCTTGAGCTTTAAGTTTCGCCAAAGCGTAACTTACTGCAGCTTCGACTGCTTCCCTTATTGATTCAGCTTGATTAGTCTTCAGAGTGGTCACCATTTCTTGCAATTTTCCGACTTGTTCCCCAATGGTACTTGTGTGAGCGACTATGGTATCTTCTCGAGGAGTTTTCCCTCGAATGTAGCTCATTAAGCACATTGTTCAGAGAGTGATGTTGCCTTGAAGACTAGTCTTCATCGACTCCATCTCCTGTTGGGTACAAGTCGAAGCCTCGCGAAGCTTCTTGTTTTCGACCACTTGTTCTGAAAAGAATAATATCGGTCAAACAAAGATATACTTCTAGAGGAAGATAACACAAAGATAATTATAGGTAAAAGCTTTTCTTACCTACTAATTGAGAATCCAATTTCTTGACCTCTTCTCGATGGGAAGCAATAGTTTCACATGCTTTTGCTCCCATGCTCGATGTCCTCTCAGATTCATCTTAGCAATGCGGACGGACTCATTGCGAATTAAGGTCTTTGCTTGGATTTCACCTCGAGGCTTCTCAATTGGGCAGCAATTTACGAACAAGAAATTGGCATTAGAAAAGGAAAATACTAAAAAGAATAACGGTAAAGATTTACTTACATTAATCGAGTTCTAAAACCCTCGAGTTCTTGATCCTTATTCGCGGTAATGCGGAAAACTCTGAATAACCAAAGATTTTTCTTGAACTTGATGCGAGCTTCCATCTCTTTTTCTTTATCCGAGAAGAAAGGAGGATCGAGTAAAGGTTAAAGATCAAAAGCGATCTTAAGTTCGAACTTCTCGTTTATTTTTCCTGCAATCTTTTAGATGCGAGACAGTCTCTCAAAGTCTATCCGAGAGAACTAATACTTCATTCCTTAGCCTCCTCGACTCCTCTTTTCACAATCGGTGAGTCACTAAGGTCTTCGTATCACTTGTTTAACCTACAAAAACGAGAACGAAGATAAACATCGATTGAATAGTTATGAGTACTTCTACAACCACCGACCTAGTCGTAAGTTTTTCTGCGACTAAGATATGGTTGTAAGTCTTTCTCGACCACTACCCGGTCGTAAATAGTCGTAAGTTCTTTTCGATCGATACTTCGTCATGAGTTTCTTCCATGACTATTCTCGTGAAACATTTTACAGTATTTAAGTCAAAAACAACTATGAATGACAAGTGACTTACCACCTCTCGCCTCTGCAGAGTAGTTCTTTCTCTTGTCTTAGCTCTAAAAGTTGTCGATGATACTCACCGACAACGACAATTTGCTCGAGCTTTACGCAAAAGAAAGCAGTGAGAAGGGAAGGAAAGCCACATATATAGGTATTCAAGATACTTACATTCATAGTCGTTCTAGCAAAAATCGAATATACAAGGTCCGGTCTTTGCGGCTTATCTATCCTCGCGACTTTGTCCCACCACACCTTCTCGAGGCGCGTTGTCAAAAGTATTCTCCGTATTGGGAATATCTTTGGGATGGGGACTCGGTCACGAGATTTGTGCGAAGACCCTACGACGGAGGCGGCCCAAAGAAGTCACCACGAAGTTGAAATTTTCTCCTTACGGTTCTGTGATTTCTCTTTGGGTAGGGAAGGAACGTCTCCTCGATTTCCTTCCCGAGCGGTCTGCAGTGGTCACCACCTTGACGAGGCTTCCACACCGCTTGCCTCTTGTTTCTCGACTTGATGGTCGTGGCGGCCACCTCAACAATGTGGCCGCTACCTCAAGAGTCGTGAATTCGACTTGGCAGATGTGGGAGACACTGGGAGTCTCGACTTCATCGGCCACATGGGCCAAGGGTGATGCTTCGACCACCTCCATTGCTACCTCTCCAGTAGCTGAAGGGATAGCAATGGACTTCTCAGCAGAAGCATTCCCGGGGGCTGAAGGAGTCGGACTGAAATAAAGAAAAGCAAATCAGGTTGTGAAAAAGAAAAAGGTAAATGTCCTTCTTACACTTCAGTACATTTCACATACCTCTGCACCCTGGTCTTAACCAGGAATTTTGGAGCAATCCTCCCAACGGAGGACCTCTTCTTCTCCACGACCACGTCTGGTCGAGGTTCAACAATTGGCTCAGCTACGACCACGTCTGGTCGTAGAGTTTGAACAGGAACCAGAGCTCTGGTTTCCTGATCTTTTGGATGGACGAGATCGGTCTCGACCATTCCAGAAGCAGCACTGCCCTCAGTTGCAGGTTGTGCTGATGCAGCATCGTCCTTCATAAAAGACACAAAATCCTTCCAGTTCTCCCTTTCAAGTTTCTTAATAAAACTAGGAGTGGCACCAACTGCGAAAGATTCCGTGTCATAATAGAAGGGTACCTTAGCCTTGCGAGGTTTGCGCTTGAGAGGTTCAACTGCTTCAACCTCCTCGGCCGACCAGGCGCGCCTCGGCCAGATACAACTACAATGCCGCAGTCTTGAGAGGTTTGGTCGAAAGACCGAACTCGAACTTGCTCCCCTTGTCGGCAGATTTTATAAGTCGGCGTCTCTTGAGGAGGAGCCGAGTCTTTGTCTTTCGACAACCCAGCGCCAATAGTCATCAGAACGACTTCTTCGTCGTCCTGGCGATTTTCCATGCCTACTTTCTGTAAAGCAAAACAGAAAAAGAAGAATCACTAATTAGTCGTAAGTTTTTTCTACGACTAGTACCAAGTCGTAAGTTTTTCTACGACTTTTTCTTGATTGTAAGATATTCTACGATCACCATTGGTCGTAAGTATCTTCTACGACTATAAAGTCCTAAAGAGAGAATCGATTTACGATTACCTTTAGGCGCTCTATCCTTTCATCTGCGGACAAAACCGCAATGACTTGAGGAACCGCCTCGGAGTGGCGGGGACTTCTCACGATGAGTCGACTGAGTCAACCTCGGCTGTGAAGATCCGTAAACAGATAAAAATATTAGACAAGGTTGAGAAAGACCAAGCGGAGAGTTAAGTCGACAATTGCTTACCCTCCTCGTAGTCTCGGTGGGGTCTCCTCTCCCGAGTACCTCCACATAGGAGATGCTCGTTTCTTGAGAGGACTAATTAGGCGTGTGATGAAATCTTTCACCACATGCCATCCGGTCACCCTTCTTCCTTCAAGTCCTTAATGGCTTGAATATAAGGGCTAATCCGGTTGATATCTTCGTGGTTGAGTCCCATGAAGATTTCTTTTCAATGACCTTCCCCACGAAAGAAAGGTGTCTTGAGGTGACCTTCGGTGAGAACCACCTCTTCCTCCACTCGCCACGAAGACCGGGTGAAACTCAATGTACTCCTTCGACTTGAGTCGTGGAGCTTGACCACGACTTCCGGCGATTCGGTTTGTCGAGCCATCCCATAATAATATTGGAGCAGCTCGAGATCCGCCGAATCCCAGTGCGCCTCCATGCGGATATCGAACACACTCAACATGGTAATGGAATTGGGACCTAAATTCACTAGTTCCACCCCAAAGTGTTCGAGTACTCTTCAGAAGAAAGGGGTGGGCAGCAATCGAAGGCCGCACTCTGTACGCTTGGAAGGCGGGATTTGCCCATTTTCCCCGATGGCGATCTTTGCCGATGGCGGAATCCACTTCACGAGCCTTCTCTCGATCTTCCCACATCAACCAAGATCTTGATCTTAGCCGCATCCATCTCCGATTCCTCCCATTCAGAAACTCTCCTGGCCATTTCGCTCAGAAGCAAGAAGTTTTTTTTATTTTGGTTGGCGGCGGAGAAGATGAAACCTAGTCGAAGACGGAGAAAGCAAGAGCTCGAAGAACAGCGGAGTGATTTGGGGAAAAGTAAAAATCCAAGTCTACCTCCTGGTAAGTTTTTATAACCGCACGATCTCCGCCGCTTCGGAAACCGTCCCGGCTATAGGTCTATGATAGATGGTTGTACCGCTTCGGGAACCGCTTCATCGGACAAGTCTATGAGAGACGGTTGCAATTCTCCAGATGGTCCGTTCGAGAAAAAAGTAGGTACGTATTGTCACCTCCAAGCAAAATTACATTCTTGACCAAGTCTTTCTAGTCGAAGGAAGTATCAATCGGAAGAGCTTTTTCTCCGATTCCCCTACCACGACCACCAGACGGTCATAGGGGTTTTTTATGACTTTTTGATAGTCGTAAGCAACCTTCCTGATAAAGCAAATTCCTGGTCAAAGCAACACTCAAATGTCGAAGAGTTTTTCCTTCGACTATCATTCTACGACATTCTCATGGTCGTAAGTCCATTTACGAAACCTTTATCAAGTAAGTTACTTTCACTTGAAGCTGGGGGGCTAGATGACGAGGATCTAATAATCCTCATTTTTATATTTTATCTATAATTCTTATTATGGGTAAATATGATGTCACATAGTCCCCAGAGGTACCCCTTATCTAAAGGAGAAGTCCAATAAGTGGTTGTAAGTCTTGCTACGACTATATCATGGTCGTAAGTCTTTCTACGACCACTTCATAGTCGTAAGTCCTTCTACGACTGCTACCTGGTCGTAAGTCCTTCTACGACTGCTACCTGGTCGTAAGTTCTTCTACGACCAGGTAAACTACGACCACATTATAATCAAACCTACAGGCAAGTGGGTCCAATTGATTAAGGAATCCGAACGGTCTGCACGCACTATCATTCCGCTTATTAATGGTGCGTAATTACCCCATTATCTCTGGAAGATAATTGCCAGATGGCGTGAAGAAGCCGAGGCGCCGGTAATTATCGCCATCATGCGCCTTCTTTGGATTAATCAGCGCATCTCCGCAGAACAAAGCGGCTACTTCTTCACGACTATATAAGGGCATCGATCAGAGAGATAGGGGCAGGCAACAAGAGCCAGTCAAGTAGGAACACAAGCGCTATTCTCTGTAATAGTCTTAGTCTTTTACTTGATCATCAAGAATACCATACACACAGGATTAGGGTTATTATTCTCTCCGGAGAAGGCCTGAACCTGTCTAAACATCCCGTGTCAATCCACTCTGCGTGATCTTATCTCTAGGAGACCCCCCGAATCAAACAATCTTTACGTAAGATCGGTTCTAATACACCGACAAGACTAACCTTGTGGAGGAAAACAAAGAGCTCAAGGCTCAAGTAACAAAATTGGAGAATGACTTGAAAAGAATCTACAAGACGAAGGCCACTTTTGATGAGATATTGAGCAAGCAAAGATGCTTGCAAGATAAAAGTGGAATTGGGTTCACTCCAAAGAAGAATGAGAATAGCAAGACATGACACAGTGTCAAGGGCCACTGTGTCTCGGTGTGCCCAAATCAAATGGATGTCAAGTCAAGACATTAAAAAATGAGGCAAACCGGCAATGAGCAAGATAAGAAGACAAGAAGGGGAAACAAAAGCCCAACTTGCTACAATTGTAAAGAAAAGGGATATTTTAATAAGGATTGTCCCAAAGGTATTTTTTCTAAGCCTATTATCTATAATGATCATTATTTTCTTAGGAAGGATAAATATGATAATGTGTTTGCTAGAATTGTTAGTTCACCAAAGCTTATTGCTAGGGCCATTTGGGCGCACAAATCTCTTGTGACTACCATTCAAGGACCCAACCGAGTTTGAGTACCAAAATATGCTTAAATGGTTAATAGGTATTTGGAGAGTCATTGGAGGTTTGGCTCATGTGAAGTCATTTGGGAGCCCAAATCTCTTGTGACTAACATTCAAGGATCCAACCGAGTTTGGGTACCAAAAGGTGCTTAAATGATTAATAGGTACTTGAAGATGCATTGGAGGTTTGGCTCATGTGAAGAGATAGATTCCACCATGTGCAAAATTGGAACCAAACTTAAGGATGATCATTTCATATCAAGAACCAATGCCATCTCGGTAACAAGTATTTACATTGAAGTATCTAACCCTTTTACCTTGTGTAGGTCGTATTCATGAAAATATTTTAAAAAGGGTACTCTTGCCCTTATTCATAATATTCTTTAGTACAATCTTGACCAAGATGGTAGTGGCACATTAAGTATCTAGCCCATTGAGGAAGGAAGAAGGAGGGGGAAGAAAGCAGGTAGGGGGGAGGGCGACGGTGAAGAAGTAGGAGGGGAGCCGGGCCAAGTCGCCGGGGAGGTGGAAGAAGCGGCGACAACCGATTTTAGTGGCAGTGGATGGAGAAGACCGAAGGAGGCAAGAGTAAGTCATACGCGTTCGGGGACCTTCTGCTATCCAACTAAGGAAGCTAGGTCTGGAGACGCGTGAGCACACGTGGCGACGCTAAGGCAACGCACGACGAGGCAGAGCCAACGCGTTCGAGCGCAACGCTGAATCCGATTGGGTGGCAGGGACAACATGAACTGCAGCATCCGACGGACAAGGAATAAAGGGCAATGTGGCCATCCTAAGAATCCCCCAATCCCGCCTCCTTTTATATAGAAGGATTCTATAGTGCCGTGAGCATCCAAGTGGAAGTGATACAACTAGGTAAGGAGGCGCCTTACGCTGCGCCAATAAAATTCAGTGTGAGAAAACCGAATATAATGTCGTTTGAATAATGAGAGACAGATATCCACACTCGGCAGTTAAAGCCACATAAATGGTATTTAATATATATGTATGTGCAATTTGCGTGCACAAAAGGTAAACAGCTGATATAGCGCCAAGAAACATCACATAAAGCCTGCGTTGTAGATGATGGGCTCATTCTAATTGCTAGACCAACGCAAGTGGTGTCAGCTCAGTCATACAACAAGAGTACAAACTTCAACTGTGGTTCTAGCTAGCAAACAAGAAAATAGTAATAGGTCAAACCAAATTAACCAACAATGTGGATTTGAGAAAAAAAAGGCACATATGGTAAAATCTACGGTGGTAGCTCGCCAAATTTTGTGTGCAACTATCGAATAAAAAAATGAGCATAAACATACGCAATAGTTTGCTTGCAGCCAAGATCCCACATCTCAGGCAAAAAAAATCACCTCACAAGTTAAGAAAATTAACTTTAAGTATTACACCTAATGATCAAATATCTGAAAAAGGTTATCAAATTGCATTATTGGCAACAAAAATGTATCGGTGTCACTTTCATATATTCAACCTTCATAACTTTCGATCAAGGTTACAGATGTAACTGTTGGAATTGGGCCCACATGTGTAAAGGTTCATTCATTCATAAAATTTCAAAACATACAAAGTCTTAGTTAAAGGTGGTCGAAGTTTTAGACCAGTGTGGTCGAAGACATAGATCAGTGTGATCGTAATAATATGGACGAAGACATAGACCATGAAGTTCGACACAGATAACAACACCGCCCTTAGATGCATAATGACCATACTAGCCGACCAGCTCTATGATGTGTACATGGACTTCAAGTCCGCCACAGAGTTGTGGGATGCATTCAAGAACAAATATCTGCAAGTCGAATTTGGTTGTTGGCTCTATATGTGCGAGCAATTCTTCGACTACATCATAGATGATGCGAAGTCGATAGTTGCACAGGCTCATTAGCTTCAGCTATTGGTCGGAGAGATTGCACATCGGGGAGGTTATTTAGTTCGATCAGATACGGACTAGTCGTATGGAGATACGAGTTAGTCGTAGACTGGTCGAACATATTCACTAAATGGTCAAAACACAGTCGTAAGAATTATGAACTTGTCGAGACTACATATAAACTGGTCGTATAGAGATATGACCTGATTATTAGTGACAAGAACCAGGTCGTAGATTATATTTTTGCCAAACTTCGTACATCATGGCGGGATTTTGCCACTAGCCTGAAGCATAAAAGGGAAGAAATATCTATTGAGGATCTCATCGCTGCCCTTGATGTGGAAGAAAAGGCAAGATCAAAAGATGCACCAAGCACGACCAGTCAAAACAATCAGATCAATGCAAATGTCATAGAATAAAGGTTATAAGAGCGGAAGCTTGTTCTGCATAAATAATTTAGAGTATAATTTGAATGTTCCAACTGGTTTGAATAAATGTGAGGCCAATATATGGCATTCTCGGTTTTGTTATATTGGTTTTGATAGTATTGTTAGAATATCCAGATTAGATTTAATTCCAAAATATAAATTTGTCAAAGGATCAAAGTGTCAAACTTGTGTACAAGCAAAACAACATCGAAACCCCTTTAAGGGGATACAAGAGGAAAATGACTTGGCACCATTAGATCTTATCCATTCTGATCTGTGTGAGATGAATGGATTGTTGACAAAAGGAGGTAAAATATATTTTCTATCTCTTACTGATGATGCATCTCGATATTGTTATGTGTATATATTGAAAACAAAAGATGAAGTTTTAAATTACTTTAAAATTTATAAGACTGAGGTTGAAAACCAACTAGAAAAGAAAATTAAAATACTAGGGTCAGATCGTGGAGGATAGTATATCTCTCATGAATTCTCCCAATTCTGTGCAGGACATGGAATAGTCCATAAAGTTACATCACCATACTCACCCCAATCAAAGGGGATGGCTAAGAGAAATAACCAGACACTATCAGACTTGGTGAATGCCATGTTGGAGAGTGCTAATATGCCTAAGATATGATAGGGGAGCTATTTTGACAGCAACTTTTATTCTAAACAGAGTAATCACTAAAATATGTGAGATTACTCCATATGAGGGATGGAAGGGGAGAAAATCCAACTTGAACTTTCTACGAACTTGGTGGTGTTTGGCAAAAGTCAATATAGCATTACAGAAAAAAAAAGAAAGTTTGGATCAAAAATAGTTGATTGTGTCTTACTAGGATATGCTCATAACAGTACGACCTATAGATTTTTAGTAAAAAAAAATCAGGAACTCCTCAGATTATTATTAACACAATAATGAAGTCCAAAGATGCTTCATTTTTTAGGATATTTATCCTATGAGAACTGCAGGTAGTATTCCTCGAACTGAGGATAATCAAACTATGAATAATAGTAATTTTGAACCTACCACCATCTCTGAACCAATTAGTGATATACCACCGGTTTGTGATATTCTTGAGGAGTATAACAATTTAGTTGAAGAGAATCATCGCAGGAGCAAATGACAAAGGGTTGAAAAAACCTTTGGAGAAGACTTTATTGTATATCTCATGGATGATGTGCCAAACAATCTTTCAGAGGCTTATGCATTACCTGATGCTGAGTATTGGAAAGAGGCAATCCATAGCGAAATGCATTCCATCATGGCTAACAAGACTTGGGAGATCATTGATCATCCTATCAGGTGCAAACCTGTTGGATGCAAGTGGATTTTTTTTTTAAAAAAAGAGGTCTGACGGTACTATTGATAAGTACAAGGTAAGACTTGTGGTCAAGGGTTATACCCAAAAAGAAGGTGAGGATTATTTTGATACTTACTCTCCTGTTGCTAGATTAGCCACCATTCGAGTACTCATTGCATTAGTTTCTTCCTATAGTCTACACATTCATCAAATAGATGTGAAGACATCTTTCCTTAATGGATAGTTAGAGGAAGAAATCTATATGGAGCAACCAAATGGTTTTATGATTTCTGGACAAGAAAATAATATATGCAAATCAATCAAATCCTTAGACCAGAAGTCTTAGACCAGTGTAGTCGAAGTCTTAGACCAGTGTAATCGAAGTCTTAGACTAGAATAGTCGAAGTTTCAAACTAGGTTGGTTGAAACCATACACTAGTGTGGTCGAAGGCCTAGATCAGTATGGTCGAAATAATCTAGTCGAAGCGATAGACCAGTGTGGTCGAAGGCCTAGACCAGTATGGTCGAAATAATCTGGTCGAAGCTATAGACCAGTGTGGTCAAAGGGGCCTAAAGCAAGCACCTAAACAATGGTACGAGAAGTTTGATAAAACTTTAACATCTGCTGGTTTTTCTGTAAATGAGGCAAATAAGTATGTGTATTATCGTTATGGTGGGGTAAAAAAGTGATTTTGTGTTTGTATGTCGATGACATACTTATATTTGGGACATACAGTACTGTTTTTGACGAGGTCACATCTTTCGTATCTAGATGCTTTGATACGAAAGACCTAGGAGAGACAAATGTTATTCTGAATATTAAATTGATCAAAAATGAGGATAGGATCACTTTGAACCAATCCCATTCTGTTGAGAAAATCTTATACCGGTTTGGTTTTGAGAACTGCAATATTTCCCCAACTCCTTATGATGCTAGTGTTAAGCTTTGAAAGAATAAGAGATTAGGAAAAGATTAATTCAGATATTCACAAATTATTGGGTCCCTTATGTATCTATCTGGTGCCACAAGATCAGACATATCATTTGCTGTAAGCAAATCAAGTCGGTTTACTTCTAACCAAGGAGATGATCACTTGTAGGCACTCGAGAGAGTGTTGCGCTACTTGAGACACACAATCTCATATGGAATTCACTATACTGGGTATCCATCTGTATTAGAAAATCTGCTAGTAGCAGCCTGAACTTTCTTATCTTCAGAGAATTCATGACAAGTAAATTTTTGTTCTACGACAAGTTCATATGTGAGATAAGCATCAGGATCATATTTTTCAACAAAAGGAGGCATAATGAATTTAATTTTACCAAATGCATCATTATGGTCACGTACATCACGTTGTTTTCTTCCCATACCTTAACGATTTTGACGAAGCCGATGATGGTTGCAATCATTGTAAACATTGAATCCATCAGTTTCCGTATCAGCAGTGTAGTTGTTCATATCTTCTTCTTCCACCTCATCTGCCCAAGAGCGAGCAGTAGGTGGTGTGCGGCGAGTAGGAGGCTCCTCCACTCTTGGCTCACCCTGGCCCGTGGTTTCAGCAAGTGATTGACGTTCGAGGAGTGCAACACGTGTGTGGAGCATTGCGATGTTGTCGTTGATCTTATCCAAGGCATTGCATACGCTCTCATCGAGCGAGAGCTCAATGTGCCGCACGAGCTCTCTCGTGCGAGGTGTGAGAGACCCCTCACCCGCATGCTCCAAAGAGTGGTTGTTGTTGTTTCCGCCATGTGTAGATCCACGTGACCCCACCATTATTAGTAGAAAACAAAGAATAAATCACAGTGTATATGTCCATATAGACTGCTTGGTTTTGTAGTTTCACGAGTCACTCTCTTACAACGCCTTATTAAGTTCTTACAAGCTCTTACCAATGCAGTAAGGAGGTGGTACAACCAGTGGCTGGTTCGTGATACTCTCACTTGTGAATAGCCCAACGATTACGAGGAAACGATACCTGCTGAGTTAGTAAAAAGTGGAGCTCGGAAGGCTAGTATGTAGCAAAGGAGTAGCAATTGTTCAAATCAATATGCAAAGTTGAAAAATAGTTCAAAGTACTAGTCACAAAGTGTTGGTTCTAGTCTAAACCAAACCTAGTTAGTGCAACTCGCAAGAATGACTAGGAGCAACAACGGGAAGGTTAGCACAAGAACTATCAAAGAAAGTGAGCAATGGATGAACTATGTCAATCTAAACAAGGAAAAAAAAATCAAGAAAAGAGCCAGCTGTGAATTACTTTTTTCTTCTTCTTTTTTTTTGCTCTCTGTTTTTTTTTGCCCTTGGTGCCGCGGTAGTGATTAGCAATGGCGACGGCGCCAATTTTGAACTATGCCCAATTTTTCCGTTGGTGCCGCGGTAGTGATTAGCAATGGTGACGACGCTGTGGTGGTCGATCGATTGCTGCGGCAGGCGTTTTGGTGGCTGCTGCAAAGATCGATAGGTAGCGGCGGGTAGGGGTGATGGGTCTTTAACAATAAGGCAACGACTCTGAGGGTGATGAGTCTTTGCGGCGCAAAGGTAACGATGGCGGGGATAGTGGCGAGAGTCGCGGCGGCCGGGGAGTTGTTGCGGTAATCAAGTGGCCAAAAAAATTACTGTGGTAGAACTAGGCTACTTGCACGAGACTCCAAATTAGACCAATCTAGACAAAAACCAGCACAATGAGTCAACGATGCAACAAAAATTTAACAACGCGAACTAACAGAAACAAATTGCAATGGCTCAAAGGGCTCGGCATGGATGGTAGATGCAATAATTTTTTTGGGCAATTTTCTGAACTCTAGGTATGAAAACGAATCTACTACTAGAAAATTAGAAACTCTCACCGATCAACTGTAACTCTGATACCACTTGATGAACCACGAAGGTCCTGTTCTGGCCCGATCTTTCGATGAGAAGGTAAGTTCGGTAGTAGTCGCTGAACTCTCACGATCTTGGCTACGAACTCACAAGGCTCGAAACAACGCAATCGCTGAACTGCTCGATAAGTCGTTGTCAACCGTGCACGAATATCCAAATGACCTGACCATGAAGATCAATTCCTGCATACACCAAAGAAGCATGCAAGAACAAGATAAATAAGCAATCTGAAATTGCGAATAGGAATTGAAATTGTATTGATAAGTGGGGTTCCGAATAACAATGCCACTTTGATCTCGCCAAACAAGAGGACAAAGTATAAAGTAGCAAATCTAAACTTCAATCGGCAAAACCCTAAGGGTGGCGGCCACTATGTAAAGGAGGAAGAGAGGGGCGGCGACCACATGTACTGTTCATGCATGAATAATACTATATAAATAGTACCAAACTCTAGGTGTCCAGCCCGAATTACAAGACCCATGGCCCATTAGTATAGGTGGCGCAGCACCAAGTTCCTTTACTCAAATATAGCTAAGTGTTGGCCTAAACAACTTGATATATAGTATTCATGCTATATTCTACCAAGCCTTAATATAGAAATATCTATTTCTCGTATGATCATCTCCATGCTTGGTGCTACCACCATCTCCATTTAGCTTGCCTCCCGATCCTTGATTCCTAAGTAAAATAATATCATGTGCTTTAGACAGCATCATAGAATTCATAGAATATAGATGCACTTCGAGAAACGAATTCACCTGATAATTTAGTTGGCGAGCACGTGCTCTAGTAATTGATCCTTACACATCAGATGCAGTAGGGATGGTTGTATAAGTGAAAGGGATGTCCACATCACGCGGTGTGGATGAAGAGAGGGAGGTGAGCGACTGCGATGTGGAGGAAGAGAGGGAGGTGAGTGAGCGCGGTGTGTAGGTTGGGGACGGCTAGGGTTGGGGTTGGAGGTGGGGCAAACACATCTCAGTCGTCCATTGGAAACTCGCGATCCAACATTTTGGACCGCCCTAATATGGACCGTACGATCGTGATCCGACGGTCCCCGAGCGCGAAAAACGTTAGAGCCTCCCTAAGCTTGCTAGGGCGATGTTGGTGCTGGTGGGATAAGGGCGACTGCTAGGGCGATGTTGGTGCTGGTGGGATAAGGGCGACTGCTAGGGCATCAGAGGTGAGCGCGAGGCGGAACACATTGCTGGCCGCTTTGTAGAGGAAGAGAGGAAGGCGAGTGAGCACAACGTGCTGGTTGGGGATGGCTAGCGTTGGGGGTGGAGGCAGGGCAAACACATCTTAGTCATATGTTGGAAATTCGCGATCTGACGATCAACAAGCGCGAAAAATGGTAGAGTCTCCTTGAGCTCGCCAGGGCGACGCAGGTGCTTGTGGGATGAGGGTGACGGAGGCGTATGAGGCGACGCCGCCATGTGGCCATGATGTGGAGGAAGAGAGGGAGGCAAGCGAGCGCACGCGTTCAGGTTGGGGACGGCTAGGGTTTGTGTGTGTGTGTGGTAGGAGGGGAGGGGGTGTGGAGGTGGGGCAAACACATCTTGCCCATTCGTTGGAAACGATCGATCCAACGATTTTGGATCGTCTCGATATGGACTGATGGCGATCCAACCGTCCATGAGCGTGGAAAACTACATAGCCTCCCGAGCTCACCAATTCCATCCACTTTAAGAGATAGAATATTAGCAGCAAAAACAGTTTCACAAGTGCTACTATTTCCCGTACTAGTCTTTTAGAAATATTCTTTTGGTAAGAAATTTGACTGAAATGACATATTTTTTTTTGGGAGCGACAAATTATTTGAGCTGATCTTTGTATAGCACTTCTTGTTTGAATTTCACGATAATTAAAAAAAAACAAAGGTGTCATCAAAGTGGGGGTTTCTCTAGAATTTCTCCAAAGTTGGTTTAAACAAAAAAGAAAATGAAAAAAATCTGGCAATCCTAAGGTAGATTTGTTTTGGAGGGCAGGGTGACTTCTGTAAAATATCATATTTTGGAGGGGCAGTTTGGCAAATCATGTGAGCTAATATAATATGCGAGTGCGACTGTAAAGCTTAAGCCCTGACGGCAAAGGGGACGAATCGTGAAGGATGCTACGGTGCGTGTACACGCAGCGGCGGTGGGCGCACCGGCGGGGCGGCTTCGTCTCCGGCGGCACCGGCTGGTCAAAGCCGCCCGGCCGCGCCGCCGTGGTGGGAGCGAAGAAGTCGGAGTGGTGGGCGGTTGACGGCGAGATGCACGAGATCGGGGAGGGCGTGCCGCACCGCGAGCGCTTCGCCATCCCGCGCGACAACCTCCCCAACCGCCGCCGCAAGCAGATGCGCGAGCAGTTCATGCGCGGCACGCGCCTCGTCCTCAAGGACTCGGTAAGACGGTTACCATGACCGCGCCTAACAACTCTGCTCCTCTCAATCCTTAAACCCTATAATTTGCTGCTTTTTGTTGTTTGTTTACTTGTTAGTCGAAATGGGGTGAATTTCTTTGAGCGGAACCAAATTCGATGAATCGTGAGTCAAGGGTATCCAATTGAAACGGGTTCTGTTGGGATTCACACTTGCACTCTCTCTTCTCTTGGATAGAAGTGGATTACCCTGTCCCTCTCCCTTCGTTGAAGGATTTCAAGTGTAATCGACTAGTTTTGTATTCGTTTCTGAAGGATTCGGTCCAGTTCAGATGGAAATGAATTCTGTCGGTTGGTTTGTGCAGCCTGTAACTGATTTACAACAGGATTCATCAGTGTTCATTAGAATTTAGGATATCTCCTATCAGTTAGGATAAACCTCTTGCCGGCAAACATTATGCAGAAGTTTGGATTTTGGAATCATAGGATAAGTAAAATTTTGAGGTACATGAAAGTAAGTTGGATGCTTTGATAACACACCTTTAGATTTATGAAATGAACAACGTGGATTCAATAACAAGACACAGTACTCGTTGACCAAAAGTGATGCTCTATGATGCACGGACACGGATATGTCGACACGACATCGGATTCACTATTTTCCCAAAATGCCGATCTGATGACACGGCTATATATAATTAAATAATAAGAATAGTATACACATGTATTATTTTTTATTTTTTATTTTTCTACATGCTTGTCAAACTAAAATAATGTCAAGTGTAAAGTAAACTAGGAATATATACCTCTCAAAGATAACCCTCACCTCTTCATTCTTCTTTCAGCCATGATATGTTCAATTGTTCATATTAATACCATTACCAGAAATTCAGAATTCCATTAACACAGGAGCGGTGAGGCGGCGCGATCTTTCTCTTGGTCACCGGAGAGGGAGGAGGCGCGGCGAGCCGGCAACACGATGAGGGCAAGGGGGCACGTGAGGGGGCTAAGGCGGCTTGTGGGGAACATGGGATGGGGGTCGGGGGGATTGGGATCGAGAGGAGCTAGGGTTATTCACTACTGTGGTTGAGGTGGGCTGGTTGTGCTGTGTTGGTTCCGTGTCCAAGCTGTATCCGACATGTGTTGGAAATTTTTAAAATTAAAATTTGTTGTTTAATTGAGCGACACACCGCCGACACGTGTCCGCGGCGTGTCCGTGTCGTATCCGTGTCAGACACGGTGTCCGACACGGATACAGAAACAAACTGAAGAGTCCGTGCTTCAGAGGTGATGCTAATTCTAATAGTGTAGTTTCATCTGTTCCAAATGAAAGAAATTTTGCAGCGAATCAACTTGTTGTATTGCACTTTGCTTTTGATAGTTAGAAATGATTACTTAACTTGCCAGAGTCTAATTTAGTTACTATATGTTAAATCCAAATTGGCTACTTTGTCAATCTGAGGGCAAAAACATAACTGAGGCTTGGTGAGACCTAAGTGTTATTAAGTGCTTTCCCTTGGGGCGTTGCATACTTGCAGGTGCTGGTTCGTTAGCACACTTGCCTAACTTGTTTGGGGGCATGCCACAATCCCTTAGACCATTGTTTGGTTGGTTCATTACCAAAACTTTGGCCTTTTGGGTGGTTTTGAGGTTTATGATGCAAATTTGTGTCAAGGCTTTGGCTTGGAAACCAGGTGCCATGAAATAAGTGACACGCCACAACTTTGTTGAGGCAACTCTTAGTAAATCAAACAGACCCATTGTACTATTTGTAGTTCATGTTTTCAGACTCAGTTCACGTCCTTATCCCCACTGTGAGTATTTTGGACCAACTGTTTGTTTGGAATCCAATGTTCCACTACCTTTTGCAGTCCGTGTTTTGTAGTTCTCAACAGTGGAGCAATGGAAAGAACTACAACATTAAGTTTCAGGTGTCCAGAATCCATGTGCAATTCATACTTCATGCCTACCTTTCCTTAAGGATTTTATTAGAAGCATTCGGATCAACTGCCAATCGTGGTCCAAGATTCACCTTTCTTTTCTTAGTTTCTTGGAGTTTCTGATAGTCTGCAATTCAGAAGGACAACTTAAGTTTAATTGTTTTGTTCTGCTGGTTCCTGTAATGGGGCAACTGTAGTCAGGCGTGTAACCGGCTGTTTAAGTAAAGGAACTAATGTGAGGATTGAGTATTGAACTGAATGGAAAATCATTCCTCGCTGATCCTCTGTTGATATGGTGACCTGTCAAAGATTTTGAGAGAGAATATTATTTTTTGGTCTGCCGTGCAAGATGTAGGAGGTGTTAAGCAGACCTTTGATGTTTGAGTTGATCCTATATAGGTGCATACATGATCCATGTTATACGAAAGTTTTAGTCTACCAGTGGATTTCACATTCGCTTTGCACTTTCATATTAGGAGACTAAACAGCACAAATTGACAGGAGCACGAAACTTGGTGCAAGAAGTATATGGAACTGTACCAAGAACTTAGAGAGAACTGGGAACGGTTGTACTGGGATGAAGGTTATTCAAAAAAGATCGCTGAAGATCATGCTAATTATGACTCTGCTGAAGAAGATGAACTAGACTTTTCGCCATACAGGTATCAAATCCTGAATAGGTCCCTATTTTGATTTTCTTGTTTACTGTCTAGTTAAATTAGTTTTTTTGTAGAATATAAACCTGACTACCTGAATCTATTTTAACTGTAATGTTTTGATAAATATCTGGTAGAACTAAAACTTTGTCCTCTCCTTTTCGTTATTGGATTATTGCAGCTTACAAATGTTTAGCAATCTTTTCAACTAGTTACCTTCTGAGGGTCATCTATTTGAGGGTCACATTAGATGAACAAATTAAACAATTGGTGCCATGAATATATCTTCATTCAAGAAATGATGTCATGTATCATTTTGTATTGCAGCAGGAGAAGGCGCTCCAACATAGAACCAAACAAGGTATTTTCTCTTCTCTTTGTACTATTGATATGTGTCACATATCATTTCTTTATGCAAAATGACTTGTCTGTTGTATTACAGGCTGAGTATGATTGTATGCTCTAACGCCATGGGCTTTTGTTACATTTTTTGCATATTGCACAATGCATACCATTTGTACTCAAGCTGACAGAACTGTAGTGAATATCATATACTACGTAATCTGTTTTGTGGAATTATTTTGAACCTTCATTGATCATTATGGTGTCAAACTTTAGTTAATGTTATTTTCTGTAAGGCATGACATCAACTCTAATAAAATTTTTGCCTCCGTTAGTTGACTTATGGATCAGTTACTGGTTATAGACTAATAAGATATGTCAAATCAGAGTAGGCAGTTTATGTATTAAGTATTACTGAAGGCATATGCTAGAAACTCTGTAAGCTGGCAGTGGGAAAGCCACCTTAGTTTTGTACTTTTGTTAGAGCTTCTCGATATGGTAGTAGCTGCAGGTATTGACATGAGAACAGTATTAGTGTTCTATATGCTAGTCTTGAGTCTTGACCATGTACTATTGACTGGAAGGAGCTTTAGACTTGGTGGCTTAAAGTTCCACATTTCCAGATGCTACCTTTCGATGTTGTCAGTTGTCACAACTGCACCAAGTCCAGCATGAATATTTTATTTTATTTTTTTAGAAATCTGCAGTATACCTTCTTACAATCTCTCCCAGTTTTCTTCTCTCTGTAAGTTCATAAAGCTTGTGGGAAAAAGAGTAAAAGACCAGTTGCTTTGCTCACAAGTTTTGGTGGCGTTATCTGCTCCATTGCATTACTTGTAACTGGGCTGGGCCTTACGAACTGGTATTTGGAGTTTGGACATGCAACTTCCTGAATATGATGACAGTTACTGGGGGAATCTGAAGTTGAGTTAGTATTAGCATGTTGGAGCAACTGCCTTTGGTACATAGTTGTACTTTATCTTACAAGGATGAGTACCTAGCTAGAATTTTGGAAATGTGGTGGTTGGAACTTCTGGAAGGTCAGGGATGCATGGTGATGCTTTAATGGTATAGGCCATATAGCTGGCTTGTATAAATATTGGCTTTGCACAAACGTAATTGAGGGTAAATGGATGTTAAAAATGTACAGGTCACTTTACTTTCATGTGAAATTTGTAGAGCTTCCTGAACTGCATCCCCAATTTATCCACAATAGACATATGTGACAATAATATTAGATTAACTAGTTAGTCAAGTCGCGCTGAACTTGCATCTATCAATATATCATAGATATTGTCAATAATGAGTGTGTACTGCAGGACCTTGGTTTTGGAGCAAGCAAACAAGGTGAAACATGGGAAAGGGTTACCCAAATTCGTGACAAGTTTGAATATGACAGAGAAAGGAGAATGAGAGAACGAGGTAAATATATCCTGATACTGAATTGTTTTTTTTCCTTGTCATTGTTGTTTGTCTTCAAGATATAGCTAAATATCAGGCGCTTCCACCATTGCCATTAGTTCCATAAAATGGCACAGCGAAATCTTGTTAAACATGTTGCCGATAATAAATGGCAGCTCAATATCCCTTTGACAACCCTGCAATTTGCTTTTACACTGCTCAATAATAAATGCCAGCTCAATATCCAGTTCTAAAAAGCGCTGATATTAGGCCGAATAACGGGAATAGGTCCCCTCCCCGAGTCGAATATTGCAAAGCGAGTAAGTTGATAGGTTTACAAGGTTAAGTGGGCCAATTACAGTATATTAGGCCGAATATTAGAGGTAAGTGTGGCGTACACTGAAACTAGGCTTTACTATGCTCCCAGTCCACTTGAGGTTTACTTGTGGGAAATAGGTTTACTTCTTTAGTGACAAGACATTACCTATGTACGATATGGTTGGAACTTGGAACAATATATAATATATGAATCATGAACTTTAGTTCTTTATTGTGAATATTTGTACTGTTACCGTATGATATTGCTGATTTGCATGGTTACATTGGCAATAGCTTTGTTTTCAGGTCTATATTCATTAAAAAAAAGATGCATTAGATGTCTTTTTGCTACTGTATGCATGTACATATATATATATATATATATATAAATCTAAAATGTAAAATAAGGTAACCTCAAAACCGATTACAAGGCCCGAGTACAAGGCCGATTTCCATATAATCTCTATAAGGTGGGGTGATCGAACAAATACAGCTTACCAATTTTCAGAACACTATTGTTGGTGTTGCTTCCTTCCAGCCTTGGTATGTCGCCTTTACTTATTCACTTTTCTCATCTATTGTCTTCCTCTGTGATGCAGCGTTTGCTCCGATGAACACGGAGAACAATTTTGGGCATCATGACTCAAAATTGAGAAATCAGCACGATTCAAGTTTTGCCTCTACAAACATGGAAAGCAATTTTGGTACACATGATCCAGATTTTGGAAATCAACCGGGTCGAAGTTTCCAACATGACTCAAGTTTCAGAAACCAGCACGATTGAATTCCCGGAAAGAATCAAGTTTCAGTAGTCACCACTATCCAAATTTCCGAAACCAACGTGGCTCGAGGAACCAGTCGTTTGATGACCACAAATTCTAGCGAGGTTCTCGCTGAGAGCAGGGTGGCTGATGATTTGCTGACAACTTAAGGTCGTCGATTTTGTAGCTCTGTGATGCCATATCAAATGGAATTCATTTACTTTCGCTAAAGTAGTGTAATTTATCCTTGGTTAGTTAGAAAGGGATGAATGTAATAGGAATTTTGCGCTGCCATTTTCCCTTGCCCGTCTTGTCATAATGCAGAATGGTGTTACCCTGCAATAGTTCTATACTCCTCTAGCGTTTCAAAGTTGAATGTGATGAGAAGTGGCATGTACATCGTTGGTCTTTTGTAAGGGACCAGGAGCATTTTGATAAGGTTTATTACTGAAGAATTGAAACAATGTGGGATTAAGGGGGGTGTCTGGACGCCTACTCCATTACCCTACCAGTTATTGGTCATGACCAAATTGCAGGTAGGAACAAAAAATTTGGTCCCAAACCAAACAACTTGCCCATGCCGGCCTTGCATGAGGAGGAAGAATTACCCAAATTTGGTCACATGCTTACCTAAGTTCCCCGTGTTACCAAATCCTGTAACAAGGCAGGAACTTGTATAAATGGCAAGAAGAACAAGAAAGGGGCATCCTGTAGCTTGCTCTCGCGATCGAATTTCGCATCTAAGAATGATAATTCGATGCCAGTTTACTACCGAAATCCGTTCTCAACTAGTAATTCAAATAAAATTCTTAAGTTTTTTTTAGAGGAGCAGAATTTCACCAGAGTAAAAGTAGCCCAACGCAGCTGCATAGCCCATCCTACCAAGTCACTAGTCTTCCAAAGGCCCAGATGAGGCGACAACCCGATCGGACGGCTCAGATTCACCGGATCCCGCTATAAAATAAAGCAGCACGACCTCCGCGCAGAACCCTCCCGGCTCAATCTCGTCCACGCAGCGCCGCCGCCTCCTAGGGCTTCTTCTCCTTCCCCTCCTCCAAGAGAAGCGGTCTCCAAGATGGTACGATCCCGACCATTTCCTCGCGCCTTCTAGATTCGATTCGCCCTCTCTTTCCGGCGATGTCTCTGATCTGACCGAATTCTTCCGTTTGGATGCAACGCGACGCAGGTGCTGCAGAACGACATCGACCTGCTCAACCCGCCTGCGGAGCTGGAGAAGCTCAAGCACAAGAAGAAGCGCCTCGTCCAGTCCCCCAACTCCTTCTTCATGGTAGTGACCATTGTTCATCTGCACGTTTCTTCTTTTCTTCTACCTGTGTTTCCGTCTTTGCTGTTCTGTGACAGTGTGACCAAAGCTAGTTCTTTTTTCGTTTCTTTCGCTCGGCCCTGACCTAGTTTTGGTTCGACCTGTTTCATGTGTTGCAGGATGTCAAGTGCCAGGGATGCTTCAACATGTAATATTTCTTGACCCTCCACCCCCTGTTTTTTTGTAGTTAAGATGTTCATTACTCGTATTTGAATGTTGGTAGTCTATCATGAAACATGTTCTGATGCTTGCAATTGAGATGTAGTTTAGTCTTTTTAAACCCAAAATACTTAATTTCTATTGCAAAATTAGCCTTTGGTATTTGAAAGCTTAGATGCCACTGAGATACGGTACCTTGGAGCAGACAAAATTAGCCATTGGTTGATCCTCAGTACGCTTGGGAAATTTTATGGTGTGTTCAGATGTCGTATTTGTAGATATTTGCCAATGTTAGTCACTTGGTATATTATGATCTGTGGGCAGTGAATCTTCATTACTGAGTTATGTTGTGAACTTTAGGAAAGGCGTGTACAATGTTAACAACTTTGCCTACAATTGTTCTCAGCTGGCACCCTTTGTAAATAAAGGTCTGCTTGATATGTCGTATATTGCAAATATTCTACCTTTAGTGTTTGAGCAAACAGCAAACTAGACACTAACTTCCTTTGTAACCTAAATGCTTTTAGTTCTTAGCTTAGTATCAGATGTATACTGATACTGTCAAAAAATTACTGATGGATGTTCAAAATGACTGTCCAACAAGTTAGATCGACCCTAGGAATAATAAATGTTTACTCTTTCATGTACTGTGATTCGCTAATTACCTGTTAAGCCTTTATTGAGAAAAGCTGATTTGCAGCTGTTTCATAGCTTGCCAATTTCACTCTAAATGCGATGTTTGTATTGCAGAACTACTGTGTTCAGCCACTCCCAGACTGTTGTTGTGTGCCCAGGCTGCCAAACTGTGCTCTGCCAGCCAACAGGAGGAAAGGCCAGGCTCACAGAGGGCTGCTCCTTCCGCCGGAAGGGTGACTAGAGTGGAGTCTTTGGAAGACAATGATTGTGCTGAGCAAGTTTTCACTTTCCAGGATGTAGTCTTTAAATTTTGCTCCATGTGAAACATTACTCACCTGCAAGTTGTTTAGTGTTTCAATATCTATTTACCAGTGTTGTGCATCGGAGGCTACTACTGAACTTTGTGTTTGCCATCTGGTTTGTCTAATTAGTTGGCTTTATTTTACATTCTTAGCTGAAGTAAATTGGTGGTTGAAATCGTGCGTCCCAGCTTCATTACTTTACCAGTATTGGGTGGCTATGTTTTGTCTAGTAATTGTGTTTGGTTTGCTAATTGAATATTAGGATTTGGCAAGTTTTCTATGCTAATTCACACACTAAAATTTTTAATTATGCTGATGTTTCTGTAATGAGCTTGGCCTTAATCTCGCTGCTGCTGTTTATTCAAAATTCGTGGCTACCAGAGATGTGCCGAAGGTAATCGGAAATAGTGGGAAATCACTCCCTAACCATTATTTTGTTTTTCGTGAAATGGCGAAAATTGTTACCACTGTACCCTCCAAATAGTACTATTCAAATTTGTGAAGTTGATTCAATAGAACCTGAACCCTTCCATCCTTTGGTGAGCTTCCATTGTCCACCATGCCCGACCCCTGTGGGCCGTGGCTACTATCAGCTTTGTTCTGAAGCACTGCTCCGCTCTGCCCGTGTTTGCAGCGTGCACCTCAAAATCCCAGAGAGTTAGGTCCCTTGTTGTCTTTCGGGTTGCCACTGGCAGCCAAGATAATACAATTTCTTATTGCTTGTGACCCAGCCGTAAGCTTGTGGTCGGCACCTTGAGGTTGACCTCAAGCCACGTGGGTCTTAAGGTCTACTCTTTTTTTTTATTTATCATATCGTGGATGCTGTAGTATTTATCGAAGAAGAATTGGCTATAATACAACGAATGAAATTTCCTATGGCTGCTACTACAAAGGGCCTACTTAGAATAAAACTCCTAACAATGGACATTCTTCTCACTGAAGGAAAATCCTCTTTAGAAACAACTGTGGGAAACTTTTTGGTGGGAATTCAGAATTTGAAGTTGGGAACGAAAGTTGCTGAAGTATGCTTGCGTAAGCGTGGAACAAATGAATTTTTATTTTCGAAAATAAAGGACTCCCGTGACGCGCAACTAGGCGCGCACTAGGGGTGTTGTAAATAACACGATTTTAGTAAATATTCAGAGTTAATTACAGCATAATTAACAATAATCAAATCATAGTTCAAACAACATTTAAATGACCAAATTAACATATACACATGTAATATCTTCAAGTCATTTAAACAGAATAATATGCTTAACTCATAGATCATATGGACAATTAAAATAAGTATAATGCCCCGATTTAATTATTTTGTTATTGCTTTCAGATATAGAGTTGCATAAGATGTAATCTTGGCTTTCCCGATACTTGTCAATATTCTTCACCAATTAAATGTGATAACGATGAATCAGACTTTTACGCTCAAATAATGCTTCCCTAGAATGTCAAGAATTACTTTCATACTTTCAGTCAAATGAAGGTCATAAAAATAATAGTTCGTAGGAATCCTCTATTAACAGATTAGCTAATTATCAACTTGTGAAATGAAGACTGGACAGAATCACTAATCTAAAAAAGCCAATCTGCTATCAGTAAACCATCAAAAGTACATAACACAATTCTGTCCAGTTTCAACTGAAGATAGAAAAACTCAGTAACATGTTGCTTGATAAAAATTGACAATGAGAAGCAATACAAATAACTCAAGTCTGATATTGCTATCACATTAATATCATAATATGACAATTATCCTCATCAAACAATTAACCGAGCCCAACACAATACCAAGTCTCCCAGTACTAGTCAAGAATACAGATTGTAACACAACTAGCACAACACACTTGGTAAGGTAAAGCAAATCTAAAAAAATAGAACAGCTCACGAAGTGGATGGCAATCGAAGCCACCAAGAAGAACCAGGCAAGGCACGTCGAGTGACGCTGTCCGAGAAAACCAATCGCCTCGCTGTGCCACACAAAAAGACGAGGTAGTTGGAGATACAAAACCTTTCTTTGTAGTTCGGGACACACCAAAGAACGAAGCCAAAGGACAGGAGATATGCCGCACAAGAACCACCAAGAATGCACTGGCCGAGTCCACCTCATAGCAAGAGATCACCATAGACTAGAGGGAACCACACCGAATCAATCAAGAGTCTCACCCAAATCAACCAGAAGCTAGCCGAGTCCAAAGACAACACAACAAGACCCAAAAAATCCATCACCGCACAATCATTAGGAGGGATAGTGCTAGAGAGAAATATGGGCATGCAAGGTTGAAATTGAACCAAACCTCATTGCTGATGGAGCCTAGATCAACTGGCGGCGCACAAGCCAACTCTAGATCAAAATTCATTCGGATAACCGAAAGAACCAGAGATGAGACACACTCAGTTTTTCCGGGTCTATCCAAGAAGAAGAGAGGAGCCACTTAAGGAGGAGGAGGAAGTGCACGAGCCATTACGATGCAACGACCGGTGACAAAATCACCGACCTTCGCTCTTGTGCCGCTGCTCAGATAGGGAAAATCCCATTTGAGAAGGTGCTCCTGCTGGTTGAGACTAAGTCTCAACCTTATCATCTCCCTCACTCCCAATGACAAGAGGGCCCCACCATCTTTTTCCATTTTTCCATTTCTCTTCCTTTAATCAAATGAGAAATTCCCAAAATACCCTCAGAAATATAACAATCCACACCAATTTGTCAGTTGATAAAAGATGCTCAAAGTCTTGTTTTATATATAATTGTTCGACGATGGGTACCTTGCGGGTTTGAACCCAAAGCCTAGCAACAAGGACTACGACTCTGCACAGACAAAGGAGGACTACGCCTTGATCTAATGCTTTGGTGTGAGAATTTTTGCCCGAGTTATATTCTGTATTGGGCGGCTTGCCCTTTTCCCTCTCGGGTTGGGATGTTAAGGTCATATTCCCGTATCTAGCTTATGAGTACTTAAGAGAGTATACACTTATCTTCCTTTGATCGCGACCTCACGATCATACTTAAGTAGGTGAATTCTTCACGGAATCCTATAGGATGATTCCTAATACCATATAAGTCTCGAATTCATTAAGAGCTATTGCTCAACCTCCCATACAGAAAGAGCACTGCAGTTAACGAGACCCTTTAGATGTGCTCTATAATCCCACATAGTTTGTTGTCTTAGAGCCTAGTTCACAGGATCTCCGATCTACTAGGATAGGTTACCACAAATTTGAACCTTTACACGGGTATGAGCCCCATTCCCTTTGATGCTGCAAAGATGACCTTCTGCGTCAATTCTTTGGTGAAAGGATTTGCCAAGTTCCTTTCAGACTGGATGTATTCTACAATAATAACATCCATCTCTCTGCCATGCCTTACTAACTTAAGCCGCCTTTTAATATGTTTTGAGGACTTCATATTGTCCTTCCTACTCTTCGCCTTAACCAGAACGGTTTGATTACCGCAGTAGGTTAATATAGCTGGAATTGGTTTTTCCAACACACGTAGGTCAGAAATGAGTTCTCTAATCCATTCTGCCTGTACAGTCGCTAAGTCTAGAGCTACTAACTCAGCCTCCACGGTGGATTGTGTAAGGATAGTCTGTTTAGAAGACTTCCATGAAACAACCCCATCTGCTAGAGTGAATACATAGCCACTCATAGTCTTCATATCATCTGAGTCACTGATCCAATTAGAATCACTGAATCCTTCTAAGACTGCCGAATGGCAAGAATAATGTATTATCAAGTTAGTAGTCCCCTTTAGGTACCTAAGTACACTCTCTAGTGCTATCCAATGATCATCTCCTGGATTGGACGTATAACGACTTAGTCCACTTACAACATATGAGATGTCAGGTCTCGTTGCACTAGTTAGATACATCAATGATCCAATTATTTGAGAATATTTAAGTTGGTCTTTTCCATGTCTAGTGTTTTTATGTAGCTTTACATTTGGATCATAGGGTGTGGCCGCTGATTTACAGTCCCTGAATCCAAATCTAGTTAGGACCTTGTCCACATAATGGGATTGTGAAAGAATAATCCCATTCTCACCCTTTATAAGCTTGATGTTTAGGATAACATCAGTTTCACCCAAATCTTTCGTATGAAAATTCTATGAGAGAAAAACTTCGTTCTATTGATTGCATCCATGTTGGTCCCAAACAGCAATATGTCATCTACGTAAAGGCATAGAATGACACCTTCGCCCCCACTAAACCGATAGTAGACATATTTATCGGCTTCATTTACACAAAAGCCGACTGAGGTCATTGTACTATCAAATTTCTCGTGCCATTGCTTGGGAGCTTGCTTTAGATCATACAAGGATTTAATCAATCGACATACATTCTTCTCTTGCTCTTCAACCATAAAACCATCGGGTTGTTGTATATAAATCTCCTTATCCAACTCCCCGTTTAGGAAAGCAATATTTACATCCATTTGATATACTTGGAGTTTATATGCGGCAGCTAGTGCTAAAAGCATCCGAATTGTGGGTAAACGAGCCACAAAAGAGTATGTATCAAAATAGTCTTCACCCTCTTTTTGCGTGAAACCCTTAGCCACTAAACATGCCTTGTACTTTTCTATAGTACCATCAGGTCTACGCTTTCTTTTAAAGATCCATTTACAGCCCACTGGCTTGAACCAGATGGGAGGTCCGTAACCTCCCACGTTACGTTAGCTATGATGGAGTCCATCTCGCTATGGACTGCCTCCTTCCAATAATCCACATCCGGGGATGCGTATACCTCTGAAAGGGTTCGTGGTTCATCATCCATGACATAGGTGATATAGTCATCTCCAAAGACTTTTCAGTCCTTTGCATCTTACTCCTCGTCAACTCCAATTCTGGAGATCATTTGAACCATTAGGGTCAATGACTTCATTTGGTCTCATAGAAAATATATGTTCAAAGAATGTTGCATCACGAGATTCCATCATTACATTTGTAGTGATGTCACTCACCTCGGATTTGACCACTAGAAATTTATAAGCCGTACTATTTTTAGCATACCCTAGAAAGACACAATCAACGGTATTAGGACCAAGCTTTTTTTTTCTTCGGTAACGGCACATGCACTTTTGCAAGACATCCCCAAGTTCGAAGAAATGATAAGTTAAGTTTTCTCCCCTTCCATCCTTCATAAGGTGTTTTCTCCAGATTGCGAGGTGGAACCCTATTTAGGACATAATTAGCTATGAGAAGTGCTTCACCCAAACAATAGTCTGACATACTTTAACTTTGTAGCATAGCATGAAACCAAGTCACAAATAGTTCGGTTCTTCTTTTCAGCTATTCCATTTAATATGGTGGAGTAATTTCATGAATTATTCTACTTTCTTCATAGAATTGAGAGAATTCAATAGAGACATATTCACCGCCTTGGTCCAACCTTAACCGTTTGATTTTCTTTTCTAGTTGGTTTTTCACTTCGGCTTTAAAGATTTTAAAGTGTTCTAGTGCTTCATCTTTCAACTTAAGTAAATAAATGTAACAATACTTAGTCTTATCATCTATGAGAGTTAGAAAATAATGTTTGCCACCTTTAGTTAATATTCCATTCATCTCACAAAGATCAGAATGCATTAGCTCAAGTGGAGAGGTGCTTCCCTTCAACGCTATGAAAATGTTTTCGGGGTTGCTTAGCTTGCACATACACTTCGCACTTTGAATCCTTCTCATAATTATAGCTTGGAATTAAACTCATTTTGCTTAATCGCACAATGGCTTCGAAGTTAACATGACATAATCGAGAATGCCAAATATCATTAAATTTATTGCAATGAAAAACATTAAAAATATTTACATTATTAAAATCAAGAATAGATAAGCGGAACATACCTCCGCTATCATAGCCTTTGCCCACAAAATTACCAAATTTGGTCAACACGACCTTATTGGACTCAAATAGAAGTTTTATTCCTTGCCTAAAAAGCATAGACCCACTCATGAGGTTACGAGTGATTGCAAGCACATACAACAAATCTTTCAAAATGAATATTTTACCTGAAGTGAGATTCAAGCAAACCTGTCCAATCCCACGTACTGTAGCAGCGGCTCCGTTCCCTATCAGGACGGATCCACCACCTTTACCCTGAAATAAAGAGAAACACAATTGATCATCACATATATGTCTAGTAGCACCTGTATCAACCCACCAATCAATAGATAGACTTACCATAAAGGCCTGAGGTACATACCCTTCCAAACTGGAGCTATCTAGTATGGCATTCACTTCGGCCTTTCGGCCTTTATGCTGAGTAGGAGAAGAACTCTTGCCTTTCATATTGCTGCAATGGTTGGCTTTGTGGCTAACCACTCCGCACACAAAGCAGACAATGTCCTCCTCCTTCCTCTTCATTTTCTTTCCTTGCATCTTGATTTGGGGCTGATTCTTGGATTTTTGCTTCCTAAAGCCTCCACCACTCTTGACCTCCACCTGATGAGCCTGAACTTAAACCTTACCTTTACTGTCACCGACTCTAGCTCGCTCTTCGACATTAATAGCTGCTGACAGATCATTGAGTGTCAAATGCTCCTTGATATGTCTACAAGCGATCACAAAGTCACATCACGAGGGCAATAACTTAGCCAATATGACATTCACTTGAAAACTCTCTTGTAGGAGGCAGTCGTACAGATTTAGATCACGTACATGGAGTTGAAGCTCATGGAGATGCTCCATCACCGACTGCCCCTCTACCATCTTATAGTTCAAGTAGGTAGCAGTAATAAAGGACTCATCTATTATCCCCTTTAGAATACTTCTCATCAAGATCGTCCCAGAGTTGTTTAGCATTATTGAAGTTAACATATACGTCGAAAATCCTGTTAGATAAGATTGCTAACAACCCAGCTAAGACCGAGTTGTTCGCATCCTCCCACATCGTCATTTTAGCGGTTTCCAATGGGAGCATTGGAGGATTTGAAATGACCCAGAAAAGTTTGAGGTCAGTCAGCCATAACTTATTTTTAGCCTGCCATCATTTAAAGTTAGCACCGTCAAACACTTTCGGCTTAACGACTTCATCAACGACACAAGAAGATGAAGCCATTTCATGAAATATTGGTTTTCTGGATTGTTGTAAATAACGTGATTTTAGCAAATGTTCAGAATTAATTCTAGCATAATTAACAATAATCAAAGCATAATTCCAACACCACTTAAATGACCAAATTAACGTATATCCATGTAATATCTCCAAGTCATTTAAACTGAATAATATGCTTAACTCATAGATCATATGGACAATTAAAACCAGCATAATGCTCAGATTTAATTATTTTGTTATTGCTTTCAGATATAGAGTTGCACAAGATGTAATCTTAGCCTTCTCGAGACATATCAATATTCTTCACCAATTAAATGTCATAATAATGAATCAGACTTTTATGCTCAAATAACGTTTCACTGGAATGCCAAGAATTACTTCTAAAATAGCAATTTTATACTTTCAGTCAACTGAAGGTCAGAAAAATAATAGTGCGCAGGAATCCTCTATCAACAGATTAGCCAATTATCAACCAGTGAAATGAAGACTTGGCATAATCACTAATCTCAAAAAATAGCCAATATGCTATTAGTAAGCCATCAAAAGTACAGAACACAAATTCTGTCCAGTTTCAACTAAAGACAGAAAAAGTCAGTAACTAGCTACTAGATACAAATTGACAATGAGAAGCAATCCAACTAACTCAAGTTTGATGTTGCTATCATATTAATTTCATAATATGATAATTATCCTCATCAAGCAATTAACTGAGCCAAACATAATACAAAGTCTCCTAGTACTAGTTAAGAATACAGATTGTAACACAACTAGCACAACACGCTTGGTAAAGTAAAGCAATTCTGAAAAAAATAGAAATAACTCACGAAGTGGATGACAATCAAAGCCATGAAGAAGAACCGGGCAAGGCAAGTCGAGTGACACTGTCCTAGAAAACCAATTGCCTCACTGTGCCACACAAAAAGATGAGGTAGTTAGAGATACAATGCCTTTCTTCGTAGTTCGGGACACACCGAAGAACGAAGCCGAGGGACAGGAGATATGCCGCTCAAGGACCACCAAAAATGAACTAGCTGAGTGCACCCCAGAGCAAGAGATCACAATAGATCATAGGGAACCACACCGAATCAATCAAGAGTCTCACCCAAATCAACTAGAAGCCAGCCGAGCCCAAAGAGAACACACAAGACCCAAAAAATACATCACTGCACAATCACTAGGAGGGAGAGTGCAAGAGAGAAATCTGGGTATGCAAGGTTAAAATTAAACCAAACCTCACTGCCGATGGAGCCTCGATCAACCGGCGGCGCACAAGCCAACTCCAGATCGAAAATTCAATCAGATAACCGAAAGAACCAAAGATGAGACTCACTCGATTTTTCTGGGTCTATCCAAGAAGAAGAGAGGAGCCACTTAAGGAGGAGGAGGAAGTGCCTGAGCCAGCCCACGACACAGCTAACGAATGGCGACAAAATCACCAACCTTCGTGCCAGCATCGCTGCTCGGATGGGGAAAATCCCATTTGAGAAGGTGCTCCTGCTGGTTGTCTCAACCTTATCATCTCCCTCACTCCCAATGACAAGAAGCCCCCACCATCTTTTTTTTTCCCATTTCTCTTCCTTTAATCAAATGAGAAATTCCCAAAATACCCTCAGAAATATAACAGGGGGATCACACACACTACCACCCAATCGACCTGCTTCGTTATCCTTTCCAGATCCCCTCCTACTTCTTCTTCTTCTTCTTCTTCACCATCGTTGGACATTTCATCGTGCCGATCCACGGGGCTGCCATCCCCTCCATCCCCAATCTCCTCCTTTGTCGCTGCCACCCACTGCGGCGTCCAACGTCGCCGCTAGCGCCTCCACCGCACTGTTGCTACTCCTCTCCCGTAGTCACCGGAGGACCCTGCCAACTCTAAGTCATCCTCGTCGTCGTGCTACTTGCCACCCCCGCCCACTCCGAGCCTGTGATTCATGATGCCTCGCTGCTCCGCCACCACCGCCCCCTGGGTTCCCAGTGAACCCTCCCTCTAACCTGGGTAACCCTAACCTACTGTCAGCTGCCACTGTTGCCTGAGAAGAGAATGGAAGAGCAGCGCGGACGGAGGAATATAAGGGAAGAGCATGTTCAGGAGGGAGGTAGAAGAAGGTGGGAGGCTGGGAGCGCATTCTCCTTACTTGCCCAGTTTTTAATTCTATTTAATTCCTAGAGAATCTCAAAGGCCTATGTGCACAAGCTAAAATTGATTAGTCCTACATGGAGAGTTGAAGGGGAGTTACACCACTTTATAAGGGGGAACGTGGTAGCCCCCTTGTGGAATTGGAGGAGGCCAACACACGCGCGCGCTCGCTCGCCTCGCCGAGCCGTGCGGTGCGGTCTGCGATCTTGAGTGCACGCGTCTTGTGTGAGCACATCAGTGCGGCGTATTTTTCTTTATCTATTCGAAAATCGAAACGCACCACTCGAACTAATGGCATTAACGAACGTCGGTTACCAGCGAGTTATGGCTGCGGTTTGCACTAGTTGATGGCAACCGTTTCCTCTAGTCTCTGTCTCTTCATTTTTGGCTTTTGGCTATTGGCTATTACAGCAACACGGAGACCTGTTCGTGTCCCTTAGCTTTTTCCAATCGACTCCCACGAGAGACTAAGCTGTATTATCAGTTTGTGGCTGTTGTGTCTGGCGATCTCCATCCCGGCGAATCGCGTGTACGGTCCAACCGAGAGAGCAGGCCTCCGGAACCCCCGTCCTTGAAGGCTTTCACGAGCGAGGACGAATAAGCTTTTTGGGGAGCGTTCGCGCGGCTGCTCGCTGCTCCGTCTTCATCCGATCGCTGCTTCGGATCCTCCGCTTCATCTGCGCGACTACTACCACGACATCCACTACGCCATGGCGAGCGACGATCTCACCAATAATTCTGCTACTGCTCCGTCTACTGGTTCTGGGTATAGCCATCTCTTAATTGTTGTTTGTTTAACTTTATTATCAGTTGTTATCTTGAACACTAAGATAGGAATACCACTTTCTGTTTTTCTGGAAATTAGTATGACTATGGTGTTCATGTCTGTTTGCTTTATGAAAAAGTCTAGAGTATTGTCCATGATTCATCTAGTATATTTCTGGATTAAAGTATTTCAAAAAATGCTTATATATTCAACAATCCAAAAACCTTATTTTAGGCATTATTCGTCAACTGGCTTTGCTGCTGCGTTCAAACCCTCTGAGTTCGATGGTGCGAACTACAAGAGGTGGCGTACCAAGATGGTGCTTTGGCTAACTGCCATGAGCGTTTTCCATGTGGCAAACGGCAAACCTGAAGGAACACTTACTCCTGAACAGGAGCGAGCATTCGAGGCTGCTGATAACCTTTTTAAAGGTGTCGTGGTTAGCGTTCTTGGTGAGAAGTTAATCGATGCATGCATGGTGATTAAAACTGGGAAAGAGATGTGGGATGCACTCGAGGCGAAGTTTGGGGTTTCGGATGCAGGCAGTGAACTGTATCTCATGGAGCAATATCGTGACTATAGAATGGTTGATGGCCGTTCTGTAGTTGAGCAGGCTTATGAGATACAATCCATGGCCACAGAACTTGAGCATTTCAAGTGTGTGTTACCGGACAAGTTTATCGTGGGAGGCATTATTGTCAAGCTTCCTCCTTATTGGAGGAATTTTTCTACTTCTCTGAAACATAAGAGATAATAGTTTTCTGTTGAAAATCTCATTGGGTCTCTTGATGTTGAAGAGAAGGCGAGAGCAAAAGATACACACACTAGAGGTAATGAGGGACATTCTAGTGCCAATGTGGTGCAGAAGAAGAATGGCCAAGCTCAAAAGTTCAAAGGCAAGAACAAGACTGCACAAACAACTAGCTTCAAGAAGAAGAAGAAAAACACAAAGGATGGCCTTTGCTTTGTGTGTGGCGAATCTGGTCATTGGGCCAAGTATTGCAGCCAACGCAAAGGTGGAAAGAATCAGCAAGGGCATAATTCCAAGTCTGCTAATGTTGTTGTTGGTACCACTGAGACGGGAACATCAGGGTATGGTAATTTACCTACTGTTCTTTCTGTATGCCATTCTACCGGTTGGTGGATAGACACTGGTGCTAATATACATGTGTGTACTGATGTTTCATTGTTCTCTTCTTACCAGGTCACTCGGGATTGGCCGTTCTAATGGGAGCGGATCACATGCTCTTGTTCATGATGTTGGTACGGTCGATCTGAAGTTTACTTCGGGAAAGATTGTGCAACTAAAGAACGTGCATCATGTGCCATCTATCAATAAGAATCTCGTCAGCGGATCTCTTCTGTGTAGAGATGGCTTTAGACTGGTATCTGAGTCCAATAAATTTGTAGTGTCCAAGTGTGGACAATTTATTGGTAAAGGCTATGTGTGCGGAGGCTTGTTCCGCCTATCTCTTTCAGATTTGTGTAATAATGTTGTGAACCATGTTTGCAGTGGTAATGAGACTACTATTTGGCATTCACGACTTTGTCACATAAATTTTGGTTGCATGACGCGGTTAGACAGTTTAGAGTTAATCCCGAAATTCACCATTGCCAAAGGTTCTAAGTGTCAAGTTTGTGTGCAATCAAAGCAGCCTCGTAAGCCTCATAAGGCTGCGGAGGTAAGAAACTTAGCACCATTAGAACTCATACATTCAGATCTGTATGAGATGAATGGTGTGTTGACAAATGGTGGTAATAGATATTTCATGACTTTGATTGATGACTCCACTAGGTTCTGCTATGTGTATCTTTTTAAAAACTAAAGATGAAGCTTTTCACTACTTTAAAATCTATAAGGCAGAAGCTGAGAACCAACTTGAAAGGAAAATCAAAAGGGTTAGGTCTGATCGTGGCGGCTAGTACTTTTCTAATGAGTTCAATTTATCTGTGAGGAACATGGTATAATCCATGAGAGGACGCCTCCCTATTCACCCCAGTCAAATGGGGTTGCTGAAAGAAAGAACCGTACTCTAACTGATTTGGTTAACGCCATGTTATACACAGCGGGCCTTTCCAAAGCATGGTGGGGGAGGCTATATTGACTTAATGTCATGTCCTAAATAGGGTTCCCACAAAGAATAAAGAGATAACCCCATATGAACAATGGGAGAAGAAAAGAATATCACTTTCATACTTGCGCACTTGGGGTTGTCTGGGGAAAGTCAATGTGCAAATTTCCAAAAAGCGTAAGCTTGGAATAAAAACTGTGGATTGCGTCTTTCTAGGCTATGCTCATCATAGCGTTGGATATAAATTTCTAGTGGTGAAATCTGGAGTACCTGACGTGCATGTCAGTACAATTATGGAGTCCAGAGATGCAACATTCTTTGAGGATATTTTTTCGATGAAAGATATGCCTAGTTCGTCGAGTCAGGAGCCTGATACAACTCCTGAACCTGCCATTCCAATGGGATATTTTGAGCAAATTCCCGAACAAATTCCTGAGGAGGAAGATAATGAAACTCGGAGGAAGAGTAAAAGACAAAGGACTGCAAAGTCTTTTGGTCCTGATTTCATTGTGTACCTTGTGGATGATACTCCAAGTACCATTTCTGAAGCATATGCTTCCCCAAATGCGGAATACTGGAAGGATGCAGTACGTAGTGAAATGGACTCCATTATCTCTAATGGAACTTGGGAGATCACTGAGCGTCCTTATGGTTTTAAACACAGTAGGATGTAAGTGGGTGTTCAAAAAAGCTTATGCACGATGGTACTATCGAGAAGTACAAGGCACAGCTTGTGGCCAAGGGTTATACCCAAAAGGAAGACGAATATTTCTTTGATACTTATTCACCTGTGGCTAGATTGACCACCATTCGAGAGCTACTATCTCTGGCTGCCTCACACAGTCTTCTCGTTCATCATATGGACGTTAAGACGACTTTCCTAAATGGAGAGTTGGACGAGGAAATTTACATGGAACAACCAGATGGATTTGTAGTAAATGGTCACGAAGGAAAGATGTGTAAGTTGTTGAAATCTTTGTATGGTCTTAAACAAGCACCTAAGCAATGGCATAAAAAGTTCGACAGAATTTTAACATCTGCAGGCTTTATTGTGAATGAAGGCAGCGGATATGTGTATTATCGCCATGGTGGGGCGAGGAGTCATTCTATGTACGTATGTTGATGACATCGATCTTTGGAACCAGCCTTAATGTAATTAAGGAGGTCAATGATTTGTTGTCTCAGAACTTGGAGATGAAAGATCTGGGAGTAGCTGATGTTATCTTAAACATCAAGCTGTTGAGAGATGATGATGGTGGGATTACATTGTTGCAAACCCATTATGTGGAAAAGGTTCTAAGTCGTTTTGGTTATAACGACTGTAAATCCTCTCCAACACCTTATGATCCTAGTGTATTGCTTAGGAAGAATCGGAGAATAGCCAAAGACCAATTGAGATATTCTCAGATATTTGGTTCACTCATGTATTTAGCTAGCGGTACCAGGCCTGACATCTCGTTTGCTGTGAGCAAACTAAGCCGTTTTGTTTCCAATCCGGGAGATGATAATTAGCATGCTCTTGAGAGGGTAATGCACTATCTAAAGGGTACTATGAGCTATGATATTTACTATACCGGGTGTCCTAGGGTACTGGAGGGTTATAGCGATTCAAACTGGATATCTGATGCTGATGAGATTAAGGCCACAAGTGGATATGTCTTTACACTTGGAGGTGGCACTGTTTCATGGAAGTCTTGCAAGCAGACCATCTTAACGAGGTCAACAATGGAAGCAGAACTCACAGCATTAGATACTGCCACTGTTGAAGCCGAATGACTTTGTGAGCTCTTGATGGATTTGCCGGTGGTTGAAAAACCGGTACCGGCTATTCTGATGAACTATGACAATCAAGCTTGATTGTCAAGGTGAACAGTTCTAAGGATAATATGAAATCATCAAGACATATGAAGAGGAGACTGAAGTCTGTCAGGAAAATGAGAAACTCCGGAGTAATAGCTTTGGATTATATCCAAACAGCTAAGAACCTGGCAGATCCCTTCACAAAGGGTTTATCACGGAATGTGATAGACAATACATCGAGAGAGATGGGTTTGAGACCCACGTGAGTTATACTATAGTGGCAACCCATTCTATGTGATCGGAGATCCCGTGAAGTAGGATTGGCGAAACAAGCTATTGGTTAACTGGAAAAAGAGCACTTTTACAGACCCACTCCATTGGAGATGCAATTCTCTCCTAAATCTGTATGGCAGGTTGATTTTAATCTTAATGTGTTCTATGGCTTGTTTAAGCAAAGATCTTTGTCCTCTGAGCGATCTTGAAAGAACACACCTATATGAGCTCGACTGCTAGTCACAGTCTATGAGATAGGGTAATCTCTAGGAAACTCATGAATAGGCCAGGAGTATGACTTATATGCTCGAACCTGCGGGGATGCCTGACATCCTAGTATCAGTTAAGGACTCAAGTGAAACTTATTCACACAAAAATGCCAATTCAAGGCTTAGTCCATTGTGCAGTTGTGGATTAGTGTAGCTTCTGTTCTAGATGGATGTTCAACCTTATTTGGTCTCCATCGAAACACTGGTATATTAAAATAATACTGTGGATCAAGGCATTTGACATGTGTCTTTGAGATCTGGTGGGGGATTGTAGGAATTAATACGGGCTGGGCCCAGTTTTTAATTCTATTTAATTCCTAGAGAATCTCAAAGCCCATGTGCACGTGCTAAAATTGATTAGTCTCACATGGAGAGTTGAAGGGGAGTTACACCACTTTATAAGGTGGAACGTGGTAGCCCCTTGTGGAATTAGAGGAGGCCAACACACGCGCTCGCTCGCCTCGCCTCGCCTCGCTCGAGCCGAGCCGAGCCGTGTGTGTTTTTCTTTATCTATTCGAAAATCGAAACACACCACTCGAACTAATGACATTAATGAATGTCGGTTACCAGCGAGTTATGGCTGTGGTTTGCACTGGTTGATGGCAACTGTTTCCTTTGATCTCTGTCTCTTCGTTTTTGGCTTTTGGCTATTATAGCAACACGGAGACCTGTTCGTGTCCCTTAGCTTTTTCCAATCGACTCCCATGAGAGACTAAGCTGTATTCTCAGTTTGTGGCTGTTGTGTCTGGCGATCTCCATTCCGGCGAATCGCGTGTACGGTCAAACCGGGAGAGCAGGCCTCCGGAACCCCCGTCCTTGAAGGCTTTTACGAGCGAGGACGAATAAGGTTTTTGGAGGAGCGTTCGCGCGACTGCTCGCTGCTCCGTCTTCATCCGATCGCTGCTTCGGATCCTCTGCTTCATCTGCGCGACTACTACCATGACGTCCACTACGCCATGGAGAACGACGATCTCACCAACAATTCTGCTGCTGCTTCGTCTACTGGTTCTGGGTATATCCATCTCTTAATTGTTGTTTGTTTAACTTTATTATCTGTTGTTATCTTGAACACTGAGATAGGAATACAACTTTCTGTTTTTCTGAAAATTAGTATGACTATGTTGTTCATGTTTGTTTGCTTTTTGAAAAAAATCTAGAGTATTGTCCATTATTCATCTAGTATATTTTTGGATTAAAGTATTTCAAAAAAATACTTATATATTCAACATTCGCTGTATGACCTCTGCTGCTGTCGACCGCCGCCTGTCCACCTACCGTACGTTGCTAGGTCCACTACCTTTAAGCTTGTTTGGGGCCGGGCACCTCCCATGCTATGTAGAAATCTACGATTGGATGAGACTGCGAACCTTGGAAACCTAATCGGAGCAAATTTGAAGGCTAACAAATTGTCACCCAAAAAATGAATGTGTTTTTTTTTTTGGGAGAAATCTTCTGGCAGCTTCCATATTTCCATGAGATGGAAGTTATGCGGAAAAGAGTAACACTATTACAAGAAACATAACTTAGCAGAATTTTGTGGCCATGTATTAGACATTTAGACCCAATTAAATGCAGGGTTTGCTAAATCTCGAACAGATTTTTTTTCCTTAAAAATCAGCCACTTTTCTAACCTTTGGATCGGCATGGAGATTCGTGCTCACGAGGGTCATCGTCTTCTTCTCCGGCCATCGGCGGCGTCCTCTTCGCCAGCATCGGCGAGTTAGGGTTAGGCTTCACTAGCACCGGAGTTCAGATGGAGGAGGTGGCGGCGGTTGATCGGTGGTAGGTGGTAGAGGAGGCGGTGGCGCCGCCTCAGCCGCGAGATGGAGGAGGGCGGTGGTGCCACCTCTGGGCGGGTTGGTGATGAGCTCGACATGAGGTGAACGCCGGAGAAAGGAAGAATACGGAGGCGGTAGAGGTTGAGGAGGGTAGAGTGTAACACCCTGACTATAAGGAAGTCAAGATGTCACCTACAATCACTAATCTTTATGAAATTCGCAACAATAAGTATTACTAGAATTGGCGTACCACAAGGATATACATGAACAGGAAATTATCAACAGTTTAATCAACGGATTAGAAATAAACATTTCAGGGAGATATGGTAAATATTACCAAGTTGGCTTATTACAATTCAACACAAGTCATAATTAACGACAGTAAAAGTCCTCAAATTGTTTGATTTATGGTAGTGAGTGCATCGTGATGAACTACCCTCCACAAGATCATTCTTCCTTGTCATTTACCTAAATAAGACAATAAAACAAGAATGAGCCAAAGACTCAGCAAGTACTTGAAAGTAACAATCAACATCCAATGAACCATATACATTATCCCAGATTGAACATTTATTGGAAACAGTTCTTATGAATGGATGTAATGGAATGATGCATTGAAGGAATTGGACATATTGTAGCATATCTGGGGTATAGCGAGTGAAGCACCGTCGGTGTTCACTTAAAGTAACCGTATGAAGAGCGTTTCATCGGCCGTCCAACGTGGCCCACATTGGAATGGTGGACTCACGTAGCGTGGCCCACATTGGAATGGTGGACTCACGTGCCCATTCGAAATTGATGGGATTTTCAAGTGCCCATCTTTGGAATTGATGGGTCTTACAAAAGTAATTTATGCATGTCATGATGTGAATCCATGGCAAGATTGAATAATACTCATAAAGGAAAAGATACACATGGCATTCATCTACAAGTACGAACAAATATATTCATTCATTCACACATCACATAATACATCAATCATAGTATACAAGTTACTTGCTGCTTGCGTATTTACAGCGGGTTGGGAGGTAATTGAGATACCCTCCACTCACCGCTTCACGCCTACAATATAAAATAATCGAAATGAGGACAAACGAGTAAGGCAATGCTACACGTGTCCTCCCACCATCTCTAGCCAAACCAACCAAATAAAAGGTTCAATTTGATCAATTTACCCAAACATTTCAATTATACCTAATCTGGCAGTTTTACTAGAAAATTCACCAATAAAAAACCGTAAGTCCAAAAGACCTGAAACCAGTGCTCATCTTTTCTTAACTTAACTGTCTACGAAACTCTGGTTGATGGTAAACTCTAATTCGGCCAATACAGAGGTCTAACCATCCAATGAAAAACTATAACTGCAGTCTGCCCAGAATTCAAAACAGCCCTAAAGAAAAGGCTCTAACTTTTAAACCACTGATCCAAATAAAGTGATTTTTATCAGCCTGGAAACATGGTGAAATTATCTTCATAAACCTAGTTGGGTGGCCAACCTGATTCTGACTCTAACTAGATCAAAACCTAGGTGCAACCGACTATACCCAGAATTTCTGACAGACAGAGAAGTACGTGGTAAAACAGTCATAACTTTTAAAATACTGGGTGGAATCTCGTGATCTCAGTGCCAAAAGAAAGCTAACGAAACCAGGAACAAATCTCTAGGAGAGGTCAACCCGAGATTCGGCCTCTAACGGTTCGAAACTGGCCGCGCAAGGAGACGGATGCGTTCTGGAACCTCCAGGACAGAACCCGATTTAGATCTAATCCACCATTAATCAATAAAACCGAATCAAACTACCACTAAAAAACCTTCGTTACCCTTGAAGACCCGTGGGACGACGATGATCCGCTGCCCGAAGATCCCCTCTCTTCTCCTCCCTTCTTTCTCCAAAGAACAGCCACCCGGGGCGGCGAGCGGCCGGATTCGCGGCGGGAGAAGGAGATTGCGGAGGAGTCTTGAGACACCGCGTCGGGGATCGCCGGAGCTACCACCACAGGGGAAGGCCAGCAGCAAAGGAGCAGCAAGGCGCAGGGGAGAGGGCAGGGAAGGTGGCGGCCACAAGGGGAGGAGAGGGAAATGGGGGAGGCGGCTAGGGTTGGGGTGCCTCCCCCTCCCTTGGCCGGCCCCCTTGGGCTGTTCTCCCCTCTTGGGCCTCTGGGTGGCAGCCACGGCCCAGGTTAGCGAAGAAATCTGAAACCCCCATTGAGCTGGAAATTCGAGTTTGCATTTGTCTTTTACCCCTCCAGCTTCGTTCTATTAACCGAATTCTATTCCGGAGTATTACATAGAGGAGGCAAGAGGGGAATGACGGAGGGACTATCCGGCGGCGGCGAGGCTACGCGAGGGCGGGGGTTGGGGGCGGTGGCGATATTTTATTCATATGAGATGAATAGAATCTAGGCCACATGATGTCTATTTAACGGTGAGAAAAAGTGACTGGTTTTTAAAAATAAATTAAGCAACAGTGCAATAGATAGACCCATTACTTAACTAAAATGTAGCTCCACTAATCACGCAAACTATAACAACCAGGCTTGAATGAATTCGTTAGTTTTCCATGACATGACCACAATTCAATAAGAAGTCAATGGCAGTGGCACCCGACATGAGAAACACCAAGCAACAAACTAGGCTGCTGGCTTCGTATCGCACGACGATCGAAAACGTACGCAACTCGATCCATTCCATACGCGCATATGCACTGAAACAGGTACTCAATCACGTAGCCGCCACGGGGAAGCCGATCCCACGCCGCGTCGACGGGAACACGGCGAACAGGAAGCTCCCCGCCGCGCCGGCCGCCATGGGCACCGCCGCGAGCAGCTTCCTCGTCGTGGCGGACTCCACGGGGTAGAAGCACGCCACGACGTTGCGGTCCACCATGGCCACGGCCAGGAACACCACGAACGACAGCAGCCCGTGCAGCACGTCGCGCGCGCCCAGCCGGTACCTCGCGTCCTGCGGCGGCGGCGCCGGCTGGGCACCGGATGCGCCGTCGATGAGGCGAAGGCGGCCGCTGGGCGTGACGAAACCGTAGCGCACGGCGCCCCTCTCGTCGCGGTAGCTGTCGGTGAAGCAGAGGAGGAAGCAGCAGAGGGCGCAGGCGCCGATGAGGCAGGCGGTGAGCGCGCGGTTGGCGGCCGTGCAGCTGCCGTCAGCGGTGAAGGTCGGCGAGAGCACCTCGAAGGCGAGCACGGCGCCGGTGGGGAGGTGCTTCGCGAGGTCGGCCGTGCTGCTCAGGGCCTTGCCAACAGCGGTCGTCGTCGTCTGCGTCCGGCCGTCGGCGTTGCCGAGGAGCGGCGCCTGCGCCGACGGGGACTCGGCGTCGCCGGCTGGCCGGGATGCCATGATGACTGAACTAATGAGAATTGATCAGGGTGGTCTCTGTCTTTGCTTGGGATTAATTGTTTCGATTCGGTATTACTTGATCAAGAATGTCATGACGTATATGAATGCAACATGCAATGGCTTGTTAGGCATCAGGAATGGAATAATAATACTTGTTGTTCATGTGGTGAACTAAGCTTAGTTATGCTTATGCTTGTGGTAATGAACAAGCAAGGAACTTTTGTGACTTGCGATGTGGGACTAATTGACCGTTCAATAACGCTAAGTATACCCTATCAGACGTAGCATGCACTCAGAAGCCAAGCAAGAAACCACAACATTGTGAGCACCAGGACGCGAGACCACGATCCTCCAAAACAATTTCGCCGAAATTTTGAAAATTTTGGTGATTTTGTTCCCGCCGAAACTTGCATGATTCATTCAGAAAAAGTTGATTTTTTTTTGAATTTGGACAAAAATCAGTCAAAATTTGTCCAAAAATGGTTTGGTGCTTCTCCGAACAAAAAACCGCAAAATACCGCGGATTGCCTCAAGTGAAACAAGTAACTTTCTTGTTTCGCTGGCGTCGGCTTATTAGCTTCTCTTCGGGCTGCCCTTGCTCGATCTCTTGCGGAGGGGAATGAGATACTTGCATAAGAGCTCTCGAAGGTGCCAGAACTTGGAATTTAGGAGGGGTGAGCGGCCAAGCACATGGTTCTTAAAAACTGCGGCTTGTTGAAATTTGTGCAATCCTCTTGCGTTTTTGCAATGCCACAACTGCTTGCATCTTATTTTCCACCACAATGGACTTTTCCACCAAGTGTTGGAAGTCATGGAAGTCGTCAACAGTGAGCTTCAGCTGCATCACTTCCATTAGCCCATTCATGAACTGGTCTTGCTTCCTTGCATCGGTGGAGACATCGTCCGGAGCGTTTCTAGCCAAATGATTGAACTCGTAGAGATACTCCATCACGGACTTATTGTCTTGCTTCAGCACGAGGAACTCACACCTCTTAATATTCATAATGCTCGAGGGAACATGTGCACCCTCGGAAAGCTGTTCGGAACTCGTCCCACGATGGAACGTGACTGGTGGGCTGCATGTCGCAAAAATTATCCCACCATGCACAAGCTGCCCCTCCGAGTTGGTTGGAGGCTGTGGATATCATGGGAATATGCTCATGATCTTAGGCTAATATTACAATTGGCAATGTCATTGAAGGTTCGTCGAATCACACGTTTTCGACAAAAAATCAGTTCTGTCAGGTCATAGGCGGTCTGACCGACCAGGGCGGCGGTCGAACCGGTCAGATACAAAAGATGGAGTTTTGAGCTGGGCCAAAAATAGAGGGTGTAGGCAAGAGAGGAGATTCTAATTCACTTGGTCTCATAATTTTTGGAGTCTCCAGTCAAAAGATCTATTCGTTTGAAATTTCCAGAGAGCTTTCGGTTTTCAGGGGTTGAAAATCGGCTAAGTCCCTTCTCGGCGATGCGACCGGTCGGAGGCGATCGACCGACCACCTGGCGGTCGGACCCGGCCGAGCGATCGGGCCGGTCATTGAATGGCGGTCTGACGTGTTTCCACTTGATTCGTCGGCTTTCGTAGCAACAATACTTGTTTGTTGTGTCAAGTTCATGGGTTTCAGTGCATATGTGTTGCATGATGCATGTTTTAACTAACGTGGGTCAAATTGCGAAGAACTTGTTCCCAAAATCGATTTCCTGGTCTATTGTTGTGCAGGTTGCTTGAAGATCAACGACGGTCAACGGCGAAGATGATCGGGACTAGGCTTAAGAGCTGAGGTTCAGAATGATCAATGGTGCCGGGTGAAGTCATTGGATTCGAGCGTGGCGCAAAATGGACAAGAATGACCGAACAAGAAGTTCGGTGCGACGGGTTACATCAAGCGACGCGGGGGTCGGTGCAAGTGCCATGGTGGTTTCGGTGGGAGCCGGATGAGAGAGACTTGCTGACATAATGAGAGCCGTTAATCAACATACACGTGGCGAAGCATGGAATTGTTTCATAAAGATTGGACTCGGTCTTTGGAGAAGGATCGAGAAGGGGTATTTTGGTAATATCACTAAAATACAGCCTTAATTGCTTTTGGCTAAACCGCGACGCAAGACGACGCAAGGAGAAGCGGTTTAGGTCAAGAGAAGAGGAAGATGACGCTTTAAAATGCGTGCGTGAGTTAAACCCGTTTGTGTGTGGGCTTAACGGGTACCCAATAGGAAACTCTTCTAGAAGGTTAGCCTCCACTATAAATATGGGAGGGTGCTGTGCACCTCCTTAATACTTTTGCTTCTTTTGAACCCTAGTTTTGTTTTTGAGATTAGGGAGTGGAGAGGTTAGGATTCTTGAAGAGAAGATTGATTGTGTGCTCATGTATTGAGTTTCGTCCTCCATGTTGGAGTGGCTGTAAACCAGCAATAATCACAAATCAATCTATGCAAGTTTTATTGAGTTGAATCTCTTTTCGTTCTTGCTCTCTATTTCGTGATTTTGGGGCTTTCTTTGATTCTCAAGTTTTCTGTTGGTTTCTGAACCCAATCTTACTTGCTGTGACATATGAGAACTCATCTAGGATTATCTCTAACCCACGAGCAAGGTTTTGGATCTGGTTTTTGTTTTGACTCGGTTTTGAACCATCCTTCACTCAAACGGGAAAAGGTCGGAACTTTGCCAAGGATCTTCAAGATCTTTGATTGGAATAAGTTCCTAATATCCTAGAGAATGTGTATTCTAAGTTTTATCGAGTTTGGAGTTGTAGATCAAAAGTTACACCTATTTGCAACTTCGTTCTTCGGGCTGATTTTACTGTTCATAAGGCTGGAGGTCAGACCGCCCCATGTAAAATTCGACCCGCCAATTTGAGGGGTCAGACCGCCCATCTTATGGCAGATTGAGTTTTTATGGCTTTTGGTTATTTTGTTTCGGGGTTTTGATTGGATTCAATACAAGTCTTTCGTTATGCTTGTATATTGATCTTCATAGCTCTCATAGCTATTGGGGTGAAAATCGCGTTGAATTTGATCTTAATGAAAAAGAGATCGTACTCCTATTCACCCCCTCTAGTCGCCGTTTCGGTCCAACAGAGGCGTATAAGACCTTCTCGTTGTCGGCACATTGTGTGATGACCAGCTTCCATTCAATGGTCTGAAGCCAATCATCGGCCTCGAGAGGATCCTCCGAACGAGAGAACACGGGAGGCTTCGTGCTCAGAAAATCAGCAAATCGAGAGCCATAAAGGTTGGATCCTCCCACTGCCATTTGAGCACCTTGGATACTGGCGGTGCTATGAGAAATTTGCTATAAGATCAGCGTTTGGTCTTGCTGACTTTGTTCCATCTGGGCCAACACTTCGCCCACGGATGGATAAGGTGGAGTCACTTCTTCTTGCTAACCCACACGCTGAAATTGTGGGTCGGGGTGCTCCAGATTTTGCTGTTGAGGATTCAGGAGCCGAACATCGGCGAGTTGGGGATCCACAGGCTGTGAGTCCTCCATTACCTCCGACGTCAAATGGGTTTTAAGACCCTTGTTGCCATACAACTTGTTAGCAACCGACAAAAAAGAATGAGGGAAAAGCATAAGGTAAGCAATTAACAGCATGGGGGTAACTTAACCTAGTATGAATGCACGATGAAAACACATTTATGTATCACAAAATGGGGTGCTAGAGCCTAGGTGGACTGCACAAGATACAATCGAAACACGGTTAGTTTTTCGACATAGTTGCGAGACAACCTGCTCGTAGGCGATGCACAACTACTTGTTACAAAAGAGAGCAAGTGATCTCCAAAATCCAGCATCTACAAGCTAAGGAATGTAATCAGGGTGTATATAATCTAAGAATAATCTCTAACTTAATCCTAATATTGCAGCAAGGCATCGTCTTCTTGTCCTTTTGCCAATGCTCTTCACCGGTGACAACTTGGCATTTCTAGTGTTGGAAAAGAGAGATGAGCAACAGATAAGTTCATTTTGATCAAATCAAATGAATAGTGAGGTAAGAAATAGATGCTAGGATGGGTAAGAAAGAAATGAATTTATATTACTTGCATTTTTGCCAAACTTTTGATAGTTTGAAAATATTATTTGCAAGTCAAAATCCTAATAACGTCCATTGTTACGGCTTTAACCTACTGTCAGTATGGCTCCGATACCAACACTGTAAGCCCCCGAAATCGGATCTATTTCACGCCAAGTGATTGCACCAGAGATACAACACTTAACAAGGAACAAAAATGATTTTGAGTGCCCAGATATGTGTCTCATTTAACTCTCAAGGATCAGTGGCTAACATGTACATATCCAAATACAACATTACATTCACATCCATACACAATGTACAGAATAATAGAATCACTGTTACAACATCATTAAATAGAACTTTAAGGTACAAGTTTGCATAAGAGGACCGATCGGCCAAATTTAATCATAACTCAAATAAATCGCAGCGGAAGATAAATAAGGAAATAAAAGAGAAAAATCGAGTTGGAATGCCCAAACCCACAAGCAACCAACTGGAGTTAAAGTCGTAGCGTCTATTGTACTGAACCCGATTCGAAAGACTTCTCACTTGCAGCACGGACAATCCGATTGAGTATAAAAACGTATTCGCAAGACATACAAATAGCAACATATAACAAATGCATTCGAGTCTAAAGTAAGGCTACTACACTAGGCAATTTTCAGCATAAAGCAAGTTTTTCTTTGAGATAACCGATATAAATTCAAATTGTCATTTGTTAAACATTTAGAAACATTATATAATAGTAGGTATTACCAAAATTATGATCAACAACAATAGATACTCCAATAATAATCAACACACGAACTTACCATTCGTGACACAATCCATTTCTTAACAAATCAACATGCGAACTTCCTGTTCGTGACAACATATAAGATTTGAACAATTCAACGCATGACACAACATTTCCAACCATACCACAAACTCAAATTCTCATAAGCTAACTATGCATGGTTTCACCAAGCGATGTCCATAACCAGGGACACGGCTATTCGAATAGTTTTGTTAACTCTGCAGAGGTGTACAGCTTTCCCCACACGATATGAATATCTCATAATGTCGGCCAATGCACTCTTCCTTAGGAGTGTGACTGAGATACTATAACGAGGCCGTTACAATGTCATGTCCTAACTATCAAATCACCCGAGGAACAAATCCCATGGCAGGCTATCGGTCGCACTGAATCACATGTGAATCTCGTTGTGTAAGTAAGTCCTTTTGACAGCTACCAAAAAACATAAAAGGCGCTTAAGAGCAAGTAAAGTGATACTTAACATGCCCCCACTAGATTGACAACACAACAGTAAAACAGTAACAACAACAATTATCACTCTAATTGTGTTTTGATAGCTAACACATACAAAATTATTTAGCCAAGCCATCACCGATAAACTCGGCGTGTGGTTGCACGTCAGACTTGGTTCAACACACCACAGACTGATCGTTAATCACCCAGATGGGGCTACACGAATCCGGGATAATCTCCCTTATCACCCTATCACCCCGTCCAAGTCCAATACACAAGAACATCACCCAACAAGACCACAATTACCAGATTCGAAGATCTAGACATATTCCTCAAATTCAACATAATTCAATTCATATAATTCTCAAATTTCATCAAGCTTCGATTCAATTCATCGGCCGATGGACTAGCTCCATCAACCGTTTTCGACTACAACTGCATGCTCGACTAAGCTTCGTTCTAGAAATTAGTAAACGAACCCATATAACATATAACCCTAATCATTCAATGTAACAGGGAAATCAACTTTCAAAGGATGGCAAATGCAGCAAGAGGATATAACTAATTGTACCAAATTGACATATAAGTATTTGAAATAAAGCAATGTGTAGAATACTTAAAAATCAACATAGATACTTTTGAAACTAATAGGAAATCAACGTACATCAAAGGAGGGGACTGCTTGCCATTATTAGGGATGGTCTAGGTACTACTGAAGACCACTCTCGATCACACTATATCTTCAAAAACTATCGAACGAACGAGAACATCGAATAGAACGAATTCAGTATCATCCAAATTGTATGAAAATTATATAGTAGGTAGGTCATGATTTTATATGAATTTAGGCGATAGAATTATTTCAATTTGAGTTCGTATGCGAAAGTTATAGCAGTTTAAAAATCAGATTTTTGAAAAATCCAGGAAAAATAAATCTGGTTACTGTTCATCCAATTTTTAAGTTTTCGCAAAAAAATTGCAGAACAGTGGTGGAGATAAGGATTAAAAAAATGGATAGATAATAAAATTATAAGAACAACACAATTGGATCCATCTAATTTGGAGTTCTCATGAATTAGTTATGAATTTTTGAAGTTAATAGTATTTTCTAGTGTAAAAATAATTTGATTTTGGATCACTCTCCAAAAACTATATTTTCTGCTACAGATATATATTTGAAACCTATTTTAATATAAATTTCACTTAAAATAAAAAATTATCAAAATTTGTTTCACTCGATTTGCAATGTGCACTCAAAGTGCGGGACCCGCATGTCGTAGAGACAAACAACAAATAATTCGGTTCTTAATAAATCTAATCAATGCTTTACCGACAGTGATCCCCGATTAAAAGCTAAACAAAGCGCTTAAGCCTTAATGACCCTGCTACAGTGCAGTCGGAATCCGACAACGTAGAGATCCCGCGTCGTGAGCTTTACCGGTGGCTTGTTGGCGTTGCGGTCCATGTCGGCGCCGTCTAAGGGCAGGAACTGGTTCACAATACTATTGCGCACCTCCTGGTAGTGATGGCGGCGGCTGAGCTGGCCTAGAATGACGGCGAACCAGAGAGGGGCGGCGGCGACTAAACGTCAAAAGAGGCAACAACGATTCGCTGAGTCTATGAGCAAATCAAAGCCGGCTGAAGCTACTAGAGGGTCCCTAGAGGCTTGGCAAAGTGGTAGAGGAGCCGGAGAAGCTCAGGTAGAAGCTAGCGCTAGTAATGGTGGTGGCGGCGGAGGGCTTCACGAGGAGAGGTCAGCTGGAGTAAAATAAAACGAAAAGAATATGTGGGATAGCTTAAAGATCATTTGTGGATGCTCTAGTTGCAAGGAATCATAGAATGCATCACTGAAATGAAGTGGGAGACAAAGAGGTGTTCTTCGGCCGAAAATGGACAAAGCTTCAAATCCTCGAACTCATGTCGTGTAATGTTGAAATTAGTTGTGGGGTTATGCTAATCATGCTTAAGGAAACAAGGTGACGTGCAAGGTTGAGGTCAATACCTACCGGAGACGAAGAAGACACGGTGGTGTCCTTGAACACGCTTTGGAACTGCTAGAAACACGAAGATGAGCCGAGAGCTACAAGCAATGACAGGAGCTGAGATTAGCTAAAATGGAAACAACATTGAAGATGGACTAGAAGGGACAAGGTGGCTGGCACTTTACCCCAGAACTAAGCTCGTGCAAGCCTCTCTCTCCTCGGTCAAACAGAGGAGAAGTGGGGAAGAAGGAGGGTGCTGAGGGGGTATTAAGCTTGGGCGATGACAGGGACAGAGGCGGTGTGAAGAGACGAAGCCCTGGGAGGGGTCGCTAAGGGCGGTGTGGTCATGGCGTGGACGGAGGCGCGGTAGAGGTGAGTGGCCCGTCGGCGCGCTCTCTCTGCCCTTTGAGGAAACGAAACCTTTGTCGCGGTAGGGCCCATTGTCAGCAACACAAAGAGAATAGGTGCGGGCGAGTTGGTACTATCAAATCAAGTGGCGCAGTCGGTGCAACAGCGCATGGCTCGAGCCAGATAAACAGTGCTAGGTTTGAGAAATCCAGATTTGACCAAATAAACAACAGGTTTGACTGAGGCTTTAAAAATAGCAAATAGAATCTAAAATTTTTAATTTTTTTGTGGGAGCTCTCAGTTTCAAGTAGAACCTAGGAAAAATTAATTTAGGAACTGTTCATACACTAGTTCTTAGAATTAATTTATTTTCTGATCTGCCGTTGAAAGTTGGTTTAAATTTTGGTGAGGTTAGTTTGACTTTGAAAAATTTAATAAAATCATATTAATTCAACATGAATAACCTAGTATTTCAATAAATTATTTCCAGAAACTTTTATGCACAAACTTTTGGATTCAAATGGAAACTTGATTTCAACACATGTTTTAAAATCCGAGCGAACCTTAATATTAATAACAAAGGTTTAAAATTGTTCCAAAAATTACACACATAAACAGTAGATGCTCTACTAAACCAACTTGAGGATTTTGGGGATGTTACACATGAGGGGAGCCGCCTCTGGGTCAAGAAATAAGAGTGGAGGTGTTCAAGAGGGAGAAAGCTTCACTGAAGGTGCCAAAGCTTGCGTGACATCATGAGAGTCTTGATAGAGTGAACACTCAAGCCTTATCTGGAGCTCGAGCTCTCTGAGAAATGGTGGAAGAGAGGAAGGAAGAAGCTGGAACTTGGGTGTTGGAACA